>CM076570.1:524018533-524475434 GCA_034641835.2 Pinus albicaulis
AGTATATACAATGCATTCCATCCCCACATGAAACCCCCACAAGGCCTAGCCTTAGTAACATTTCTGGATGGGTTTGATCCATAAATATCTTATCAATTAAGAGAAAGAGATCCCCTAACCATAGAGGACATGAAAAGAGGAGCAATAAGTGTATAAGAAAAGCTAAATGCTAGAAGGGCTAGATTAAGGGTAGAGAAGAAGGTTACATACAAAGAAGAAACCATGGCCTCCACATATGATGCTATAATTGACAATCTAGTTAGGGTAATGGAAAGGATGATGGAGGAAATAAATTTGAATGAAAGAGCACCCCCTAGGGAAAACCAAGCCAATCCCCAAAATGGAAATAGAAACCAAAACTTCAGAAGAGACCCTCCTCAGAACAGACAAAGATACAATGACCAGAAAATCAAACCTCCTTTCCAATAAAAATATGTAGATGAAGAGGAAAGAGAGTCTGAAGAGAAGGAAGAAAACCATGTAAATCTGATAGACTCCAATAACGAGGATGATCTTTTTCTCATAGAATAGGAACAAGGTCTATTTTACTCAAACCAAAATGATAGAACATATGAGGATTGTGAAGAGTACAAGCAGGATTTTAAAATGCTATCATGGAGATTCGTAGGCAGTATGACCTTAGAAGTAAGAAAACACAAGATGCCTCCAAGAAAAACAAACTAGAGATTCCTAATAGAAATACCCTTGAAAACATTCTCGAAAATATGGCAGAAAACACCAACATAATGGCTAAAACTCCTAATAAAAACAAAGACAAAACAAACCAACATAATGGTGACCAAAGCTGCCCTAGTACATCCACTAGTGGCCCTGGAAAAACTACTCTAACTGACATTCCTAATAAAACTCAATAAAATAAATTTGCTGAAAAGACCATGTGTGATAAAAGTGATGTAAATATGCCAAAAAAACTAGCACCTTTCAGTTTTGGTAGTGATATTTCCAAGATCAAAATAGCCATACCCCTTAATGAACTGGTAAATCAAGATGTATGTAGATCCCAATTTTTGAAAGCTTTGAGAATACGAAATGACGCTAACACTCTAAATTTGACTGGTGACAAGCCAGAGTTATTGTTTGGACATAAGGTAGAGGGAAAATATCAAGAAGGAGTTGTACCTCCATTCTATGACAGTTTTAACATCCATGAAAAAATCTTGCACAATGTTATGCTAGACTCTGGTTCCTCACACAATCTCATGCCAAAGGTAGTGATTGAGAGATTAGGCCTTGAAATAACCAAACCTTACAAGGACTTGTACTCTTTCTATTCAAGTAGAGTCAAATTCCTAGGTCTGATCAAAGATCTGTTTGTCAATCTGGTACAAATACTAGCTAAAAGCCTAGTTATTGACATTGTAGTGGCTGAGATTCGCTCGAAGTATGGCATGATTTTATCTAGGTCATGGGGAGAAAAACTCCAAGGAAACTTCCATGTGGACATGACATACGCTACCATTCCAGTCTTTAACCAAACAAGAAGACTGTACAGAGAATCTCGTATGAAATACATGGTAAGTAGCCAAGATAGGCCAAAAAACACCCCTCTCTATTCTATACATTCAGACCTTCAGTCATTTATCTTGTACAATGAATATGACATTAATGAACAAGTAAATGAAAAGGAGGAAGAGATAGGCCTATCATAACAGTCAAACCAAACAAGAAATGAAGAACATGACAGCCAAAACTCTAGCAGCGATGAACAACAACATAATGGTGAATTTAAACTTGAAACACTTTGGAAAGCTGGTTTAGGAGCAGGTGTTTGGATACACAACACCAAAGAAGGTCACTCTTACAAACTGGATTTTCAATGCACAAATAGTATTGTAGAGTATGAAGCTCTCCTTTTAGGGTTACAATGGTTGAAAAACATAAGAGTTAAGAAGATTTATGTTTAAGGAGATTCCGAGAAAATCGTTAGGAAAATCAAAGGAGAATATTCAACCAAGAATCCAAGGCTAAGATAATATAGGAATGCTACCTTAGACCTCCTAAATAAATTTGAAAAATATGAACTTACCTCTGTTCCAAGGGCTCAAAACAACCTTGCCAATGAACTAGCCCTTGCTGCCAGCACTTGCCAATTACCTTATGAAAATTATCAATACACTATGAAGGTCAAGTGTAGACCAACAGTCCCTGATAACATAGATAATTGGCAAGTATTTGAAAATTTCAAACATATTGAAGAATTCTTGCAGCCCAAAACCAAGTTTGAAATGTCGAAGTCAGACTTAAACCATAAGAGGATTGTTTTTCTAAAGAACAAACACACAAAATAGAGTTGCCTTGTACTGCTGATATAAATCTACTAGAACAGCCTATGGAGGCAGAATTACTGGAATATTTATATCAAAAAGACCTTGAAGTATTGA
The DNA here is from genome assembly GCA_034641835.2 of Pinus albicaulis. Classification (NCBI taxonomy): domain Eukaryota; kingdom Viridiplantae; phylum Streptophyta; class Pinopsida; order Pinales; family Pinaceae; genus Pinus; species Pinus albicaulis. The sequence goes on from CM076570.1 coordinate 524,020,936, forward strand.
AATGCAAAGGTAACTCATTACCAAGAAGTCTTGTCCCTTTAGAAGAGCTGTTTGATTTCTATTATGTTGCTACGAAGCCAAAAATGGAATCCATCGAGACTGATGTAGAAGAGTGCAACATAGGCAGTGTAGAAGAACCCAAAATGATAAAGTTGTCCAAAAATCTGCCACCTCACATAAAACAAAAATACATTGAGTTTCTTAAAGACTTTAAGGATGTGTTTTCATTGGGTTATGAGGACTTGAAGTCCTATGACACAAACATTATTCAATATAATATTCCTCTCAAGGAAAACTAGAAACCATTCAAGCAGAAATTGAGAAGAGTAAACCTCGTCCTAGTGCCTCTAGTTGAGGAGGAAATAAAGAAGATGTATGATGCTAGAATCATAGTCTCGCTGAGGTACTCAAAAGGGGTTTTGAACCATGGGTCAGTGAGAAATAAAACAAGAGATATTAGGCTATGGATAGACTTTAGAAACTTAAACAAAGCCTCCCTAAAAGACAACTACCCTTTACCTAATATGGATCATGTACTGCAAAAGATAGTAGGCTCCATAATAATGTCATTGCTTGATGTTTTTTCAAGTTACAATCAGGTGCTAGTACTTCCAAGTGATTAGCACAAAACTGCCTTCACTACACCTTGGGGTACCTTCATGTATGTCAAAATTTTTTTTGGGTTAAGGAATGCAGGGGCTACTTTTCAAAGAGCCATGGACATTGCTTTTTCGAAGACATAGGTTACATCATTCTGATATACCTTGATGACATCACTGTCTATTCTAAAACTGATGAAGAACACCTAGTTCACCTAAGAAAGATCTTTGAAAAATGTAGGAGGTATGGTCTATCTATAAATCCTAAGAAAACTTTTTTTGGTCTTCAATAAGAAAAACTCTTAGGCCACATCATATCTGAATAAGGGATTAAGATAGACCCCAAAAGGATTGAGGGTATATTGTAGATCAACCACACTAGAAACATTAAAGAGCTGCAATATTTCATTGGGAAGATCAACTTCCTATGAAGGTTCATACCAAACCTTGCAAAACTCCTAAGAAACATTACAAACATGGTGAAAAGAGAAATAGGATTAAAGTGGACCATAGAAGCCAAACAATCCTTTGAACTGGTAAAACAAGAACTTACCCAAACACCAGTTCTAATCAGCCTTGACTTTACCAAGGATTTCTTCATCTTTTCATTTGCTTCGGAACACACAAATGTTGTAGTATTGCTACAAAATAACATTATGGGACAAGAGAAACCCATAGCTTTCTTCAACAAAGAACTAAGAGATGCCCCTCTGAAATATAACATTATGGAGAAACAATCCTTTTCCTTAATAAAAGCCTTAAAAGATTTCAGAGTTTACATCTTGCATTCACATGTCATTGCTTTTGTTCCACATACAGTTGTCAAAGACATACTGAATCAAGATCCTGATGGTAAAAGGGACAAGTGGATTGCTATCATTTTAGAATATGATCTAGAAATCAGACCCACTAAGTTGATCAAAGGACAAGAACTTGCCAAAGTCATGGTTGAAGCAAACTTTCAAGCACTAGACATAAACATGATACATTCCTTGGATGAACAAGAGGAAATGGAAATTCCACCCATTGAAGAAGCATTTATGAACTCAATCAGGTATGCTGATATATTGTATGTGCTTTTTAATCTAAATTCTCCTACTGCTTTGTCCAAAACAAAAGCTAGATTCTTGAAACTAAAGGTTGCAAATTTCTGCATTCTACATAGAGCTTTGTATTGAAAATTCTGTTGGTATCTTGCTTAAATGTTTACTTGAGGATGATGCAGATAGAATCATGCACGAGTTTCATGAAGGAGAGTGTGGAGGTCATATATACGGGAAAACCACTGCCAAAAAAATCCTTAGAGATGGTTTCTATTAGCCCACTCTATTCCTTAACATACACAAGATAGTAGTAACTTGCCATAAATGCCAAATATTTGATGGAAAAAGAAAACTACTTCCTTTTCCTTCGCATCCTGTCAATGTTGAAACTCCTTTTCAACAGTGGGGTTTATATTTCATTGCATAAATCCACCCTGCCTCATCTACCTAACATAATTGGATCCTCACTGCCACTGACTAATTCACCAAATGGATAGAAGCCACCCCTTCAAGGAATGACACTGACTTATTAATCATCAAATTCCATGAAACCAACATCTTTTCCACAGTTGGCTGTCCTAAAAATATCATCACCGATAATGCTGCCATAATTAAGTCCAAGAGAATGGTGGACTTTTGCTAAAAATGTCACATCACACTAGGGCATTCTACAACTTATTACACTCAAGGTAATGGGCTAGCCGAGTCCTCTAACAAAATTTTGGTGAACATCATCCAGAAGTTGTTGGAAGAGAACAAAAAATCATGGCATAGCAAACTGGTGCATGCACTATGGGTTGACAGCTTAACAAGCAAAGAATCGATTAACATGTCTCCCTATCAACTAGTGTATGGCATGGATGCAGTTTTCCCAACATCCTTCGGAGTTCCAGTGATGAAGCTTCTCCAAGAGGTACAATCAAAGGAGAATGACATACAAAGGAGGCTGAACCAAACCATTCATTTACAACAATCAAGGGAAGAAGTTTATAATAGAACATAAGCAGTGAAAGAGAACATCAAGAAGATCTTTGACAGAATAACCAAGGCAAATGATTTCCAGATTGGAGAGAAAGTGCTAAAATGGGATTCAAGAAGATAGGACAAAGGAAAGCATGGAAATTTTGAAAATTTATGGAAGGGTCAATACATCATCCATTTAGTTACAGATAACAATGCATTCTTCTTACAAGAACTAGATGGAAAAGAGTTATTTGGAGCTCCTTCGAATGGCAGGATGCTCAAACATTAATTTTTTATAAATTCCTATTTTGAAGCTTCATTCATTGTCCATAACATTTCTTGAGTAAAATATCAGAAAAAAAATCACAAAAATAAAGAAATAAAGAAAAAGAGGGCATGAAAAAAGAAGAGGTACAACCCCATACCAAAAAAGAGTATTGCTGAAAGTGTGCAAGCCTAAATGCCACTACTTTTGAAGAAAAGAAAGTATTGTTCAGTCATTTAGCCTAATCATTATTCAACATGTTTTAAATTTCTGCTCATAGGTTAGTGAAAGATAATTTGTCAAACCATGTAAACTTGGCTTGTCAGTAGATTAGATTAGGCAAATATATTTGGTTTCAACGCTCAAATCTAAACCAAAAGATAACTGAGGGATGCATAACCAATTCTAAATCACAGCCCTCAAATTTCTATATTCACTTGTACAAAAATAAATTCTGTGTGCATCTTGCCCAAAATGCCACAACCCATGACAAATCAGATTGCGTAACCTTGGTTTCATCATGTTTTAAATTTCATGTTAGTAGGTTAGAGAATGAAAATCTGTCAAACAACTTAACCTTGATAGATTAGTATAGTTGGTAGAGAATAAAGAGTTCATCAGCGTAATCTGAACTCTTGGAAGTGGTAAGGGTAGAAGTAGATAGTTTTTATTCTTTCAAAAGAAGAAATGATGTCAAGCATTTGCCAATCGAAATGTAGCCAAGTGAAGAGAAAATGTCAGGAAAAGTATGATGGGTAGGCAGAAGTGATATTGAAGCAAACATGTTTTTTTAGATTTGAGATCATATATTAAAAAAGAACATCAGCAAGTGAAGGAAGAGGGATTTTCCAAGTACAAGTGAGGTATTGATCTTCAAAACTCAAAGATCTAAACTCTGAGGTTCTAGACACCTGCTGAAAAGGAGTTTCCCTCGCCAAGTGGAGCCACTATTAGTCATCAGTATTTTTCACTATTTGTAGATGACTATAGATTGGTTCTAGATTTTTGAAAACAACCTTCCTATAATATTGTGAGTTTCATAAATCTCACTGCCTTCATTATCCTAATAGAAACTTTTTCGCTATTCTATCAATTTTCCATTTCATGGTCACCCTATCACTCCTAAAAGACTCCTTATGGGCTTATGCCTCTCATATCCATCCTTTTTTCTTGCCTATGACCTCATTACCTTGTTTTCCCTTACCCATAACTCCACTTTCCCGCTAGGGTTTCCTATAGCCTACTTATTCCCATGTTCCACAGATCCCTCAAGCATTGATGGCCTCAAAACTATCTCTGCAGACTCTTTAGGTAAATCAAGTACATCAGATTTTGGATCTTCAATACAACACCTTTGACAATACTCTATTTTTCACTTGAAGCCTCCAAGCCAATATTTGGTCAAAATCATGTCAAAGAACCCTCCCACCAGGTCAATTAGGGTTGCACATGCCTTAAGGTCATCATTGGTGTTTCAGCCACTGCTTTTCCATTGTTAGAATCTGGCTCAAATGTAATAGAATGTCAAGACATGATTATTTAAGGAATACCTAAAAGTTTCCAAAGAATAATACCTTATTAGGTTCAAAGTCTACAAGGGGTAAATGCAAATGTTGACACTTTTGCAGGACTATTGAAGTATTTGTCAGTAGAAGGTGTTGGTGAGGTAGGTGGTTTACTCCTGAATGAAGACAACTTGCAACAAGGAAGAAAGGAAACACTTGTTCTTGTAGATAATTAGGGTTTTCAATCCTTGATGGTCCAGTAGAGTGCCAAACAGTAATCAATTGCAGGAATGACCTAGAGGAGACACATAAAGGCAAAAATGAAGAAATTTTGTCAGAAAATATTGAGGATATAAGGAAAAAGGTGAGGTGAAATGGACATATATTAATCAACTTGAAAGGGCTATAGAGAACTTAGAATACGACATTGATGATTGTCTTAAAGCACTCCAAACACCTAGGGTTTTGGGAAAATATCCATAGAAGGTGAAACGATGAGTGGAACTCCATGGTGAAAGAAAAAAGGATTTTGAAGATGTCACTGTTGATTGTCTATAGAGAACTTAGAAGACAACACTGATGATTGTCTTAAAGCACTCCAAACACCTAGGGTTTTGGGAAAATAGCCATATAAGGTGAAACGATGAGTGGAACTCCATGGTGAAAGAAAAAAGGATTTTGAAGATTTCATTGTTTTATCAGATCCCAAACTTGTCAAAATGATTTTTTCATGCCTAAATGATCAAAGGATGAGTTGAACTCCATGTTGCAAGCAAAAGAGGATTTTGAAGGTGTTGCTATGAGAAATCCTCCTAAAGGTGCTCAATGAGCTTTCCATGTCTAAATGAAAAAAAGATGATGTTGAGCTCCAATGTTTAAGCAAAAGAGGATTTTTAGGCTGATGCCGTGTCAAAATAAACATGTCAAAGTCTCTAGGATCAAAAGGAAAAACAAATGTCATAACTCTAGCAAAGTACCAGCCAAGGTGAAAAGATGATTTCAGTATTGTAATGGAAACCACAGAGGTTTTTGAAGATGTTGCTACTGTGTAAACATATTAAGGTTGTCAAAAGTGAAGTCATCATGTGTCAAGAATAAAAAGGAAGAGCCACCTCAAGTGATTTGAGTTAGCTGCAAACAAAAGTGTTAAAGGACATCAATGAAAAAGAAAAAGACTTGTAAACTTTAGAAAGTGGGTTTCACAGATTAGATCAAAATTTTGTGACTAAAAAAATCCATATAACACTTCAAACAAGTTATTGTTTCCTTGCAAAATTATTAGAGCACTCAGAAGTGAATAATTTCGAGCTTCCAAGTCAAAGTTGGACAAATTTTTGTGGCGTTGCGCGCCTAGAATCAGGTGCTGCACCCTTTCCCTTTTTCTCCCATAAATTTTACATAGGTGTTGTGTGCCTTGTAGTGAGCATCGTGGACATGGTAGAATGTTGCTCCCTTACCCGACAAGCATGATGAAGAAATTTTTTGGCATTGCACGCCGGTGATTCAGCGTTGTGCCCTTGGCCATGAAGACTTTCTAAGACTTACAAACAACCAAATCAACTCAAACTGCTTTCAAGCTTCCTCCAAGGTCCCCCAAGGAAATGAAAAATGGTAAGTGGATTCCCTAACCACATATTGAAGCATTTTTAATGATTTTATTAGAAGAAATTGAAACCCTAAGAGGCAACCCTAAGGCTTAAACTGGACATCACTATTTACCATTATTTTCATCTGCTTGTAAATATAATGAGTTATAAACAAAGGGGTTACACTATTTGAAGTTTTTTCATTCACCTAATCTATCACTACACCCATTCCATTCATTCAATCAGTTCCTCCACTTGCAAAGGCTGACATTCCATTGCCCTCCTTCATCTCAAATTGACATCAGCCCAAAAGTGTTTCAAAATAGAGTTTAAACATGTTAGGAGAGGGTTATCATTGATTTTTCAGCCTCTCACTCATTCTCATACACTCATACCCTCACTCACTCATATCACTCACTTGAAAAAAGTCCTTTTTCATCACCATCCCTTCATCTCATTTCCATTTACATTCCTAGGGTTTATCAAGGCAGGATTTATAATGTCAGAAGGCATCAGTAGTGGAGGAGAGGCCCAAATGCCAAGGAGGCATGAGCACAAAGGTGGAAATATCAATGGATTTGTACCCCCCAACAAAAGGGAGCTAATGGCATCTCGCCTTACTGTTTCATGTTTCAATCATGTAGGATTCTTTGATTTTTGTGAAAAGGTATAGCAGGTGCAAAACCACCCTGAGGTAACGAGACTTTTTATCATTAACTTGCATGAAAAATAAGTTAACCTTGCAGGGGTCACGTTTGAGTTATCTAGTGATGCTATTTCCAATGCCACTGGGATACCAAGTGTGGGTTATAAATGGTTCAAGCAGGCCAATCTTGACATGAGCTAATTTGAACCTTCCCTAAAGCCTAGATATAAAGACCAAAATAAATCCATCTTTCCCTTCTCACATTTGCTTGTTATATATGCACCTATGATGAGAATAATTATGAGTTATTTTACATGTGAGGGAAGGTTCTCTCATCTTTACTCCTACCACATCATGTTTCTTATGCATTTTACTAGTGTGAGGATGCTGCACATACCTTATTACATCTATAGAAGAATTGACAAAATGTCCTATATTGTACAAAAGAGATACTATCCTCAATAGATGCAAAGCTATTTTCATCATTCTTTAATCAAAATGGTTGTTATGCACTAGTTGCAGCAAAAGGGCATTCCATGGGAGACCTTCATTGCCAGTGAATTATTTACTTCTCCACAAGACCATCATCAGCAAAATGCACCTTCATCATCTCATCCTCCTATTCCTACTCCTCCATCACCTCCTATTGATCATATTTCTCCATCCACTCACATTCCCTCACCCCATGATGACTCTCCTTCATCTCCTTCTCACAAACTCTCACCATCATCTCATGGTACTAGTGCATCAAATATTGAAGAAGGCAATGAGGCAAGTGAGGGTAGTGAGGCACATATGAGTGAAGAAGATGGAAATTAGGGAAGTGATGGCAGTGAGGCACATATCAGTAAGAAGATGGTAGTGAGGCACATAAAAATGAAGCATATGGAAATGAGGAAAGTGAGGGAAGTGAGGCACATATCAGTGAAGCAAATGGAAATGAGGTAGAGAGCAGTGAGGATGATGGCAGTGGGTCAAAGAGCCATTAGAGAAGCTATGATACCAATGATAACAGCAGTGATGATGGAATTAAGACAGATGGCACTGAGATGAGTAACATTGAGCCTTTTTATTTGACCTACAAGAGGGGAAATAGGCATGTGTTTGCTATCCTTAAGAGGAAAGGGGCCATGCCTTTTACAACAACCAAGCAGCTTGACAAAGTTAAGAAAAAGGTCATTGATGAAGAAGAAGAAGACAAGCATGAAACTGAACAAAAGTTTCAACTTATTGACCTTGACAGTGATGATGAAAATGAGCAAAGGATCAATAAAATGCTTCTTAAAAATAAGGATGCTCAGATTAGGTATCTAAGAGAAAACATTGGTAGTGTTAAGAATGTGATCCATTTCCTTGAGGCTGAAAACAAGCAGTTGGAGACACAAAAAGCCATATGTGAGATCAGAGCTATCAAGCTCGGAAAGAGGCTGGAAGAGCCAAGAAAAAGCTAGATGAGGTATTTGGCACTCATGATGACACTGAAGAGGAGGAAGAACATCTTCCTAGGAGGAGGCCAAGGACAATTGGTTTGAGAAAAGCCTTAGCCAAAGAAAGAGAGCAAGAGACAACATTGGCACAACATCTCACTCCAAGTGAGTTGCTTGCCATGGAAATAGACTATGATAGGGAATATTGGCTAGAGAGGGAAAATGTGCACTTGGAGGATCAGTTGAAGAAGACCAAGAGAGATCTTGACATGCAAAAGAATATGGCAAGGCACTATGCCTTAAGAAACAAGATTGCAAGGGCCAAGCTCAAAAGAGGCCTTGCAAAGATTTAATCCCTAAAGGAGGAAAAAATAAAAATAAAACTTGAAATTATTTCTGATGCATTGCTACGAGGATCCTGAACATGATCAGTGAGACAAATCCAAAATTTGGCACATTTTTGAAGATTTTGAGTTTTTGATTGTTTTGAAGGGCCAAGCACGCAATGCCACTGGCGCTATGCTCACTTTTTGGGCACCCAATAGAGTAAAATTTTGCATTGTTCTATTCATTAGGCCAAGGAAATGACCCACACAAACTTTCAAGTCATTTTGAGAAAATTCGGTCCTCCATAAGTGCTAAAAACAAGCAACAAATCACCTTTCTGCCCTCTTTTCAACACTCGCGCTGTGCCCTTAAAAGTCTTGGGAAAATGGATTTTTGGGTAGGTAAATGGACTCCATTTTGAAAACTTAAGGTATATTTACAAAATATATAGGATAGGATTTCCAATGAGCTATCATGGAGCTCATTTGGACACCGGGAAGGCCTCCAAATCACAGCTACAAAACAGGTGATTTTCCGAGTGTTGGCATTGCGCCCTTGGCCTGGCGTTGCGCCCATGAACCTTGGCGCTATGCCCTTGCCTAAAAGTCAAAAAAACACACAAGGAGTTAATGGAAAATATATTTTGATGGCTTAATATACAAATATCTCTAGAGTTAGCTTAGAATTTATGATAGAAGTTATTTTTTCAGTTGGGATATTTGTGCCCTGGGCCTTGCATGGTCACAATGGTCAAATGAATTTATGATGTAGTTGATGACATTTTGGAACCCTATCTAGGGTTTTGACCCTCCTTTGAAAGTTAAATACTACATGAGGGACTCATTATTATGGTTGGTTGATTGTTGAGCTGAGCATAGAGTCTGATTTTTAATGAAGTTTGGCTTTGGAGCCTTGTAAATCACTTGGACTGAATATCATTGGAACAATCACATTCCTAGGATTCACGAGCTTTGTTATATGGTGATTTTATTCGACTCTTGTCAATATTTTCCTTTTTTTACATTATGTTCATGGTTTCTCTGATAATTAGACATAAATTTTAGAGTTGGATATGTTATCTTGGCACCCTACTTCTGTCTACATCCTTTTATCTCCATGTTTTCTTCTTTGAAGTTTAATTAAAGAATCCTTAAATGCTCTTTAGTTTCATTGAAATTTTATCTTAAAAGTTCTATTTGTCTGAAAGTAATATTTAGAGAATTATTAACTGCTCCCTAGGATTATTTGATTGTTGTTTTGAGGTTTGTCTAGCGAAGTCTAGTTGAAGAATTCTTAACTGCTCTTCAATTTTACTATGCTATCATCCCAAAAGCTTTTCTTGTTCTATTATGTTGAAGGATCCTTAATTTCCCTTTAAAACTACTGCATTCACAACTTCATGTTCATTTCACACTCACTAAACCTATTTAGATCCATTTGGCTTTGTTAACTTGCCCTATGAAACACCCTTGACCTGTTGTTGTACTTTTAGAGACCTTTTACAGACTCCATAGCCCAATGGTTTGATTTAATATTACTATATTTTTTCTTCTTGACAACCTACCCAACCAAAAAAAACAAACAAACAAACCCTAATCATTATAACTAGCCTAAAATCAAAACCCTAAAATCAATTAAGTTACATCTTTCACACAAATAGAAAGAGAGCCCTCTCTGAGTCCAGGAAGGCTAGGTACTAGGACTCCAAAGATTGTTCAGATGTTACCCTTGTACATTTGGTCTTTCCAATCTGAAAAATTATGGGGACCTAACAGCGTTTATGTAATGATGAGGAGTGAATGGCGGATTTTGTTTTTGATTTGATTTGTCATGATTAGCTCTTAGGAATAATGTTTTGGAATTGGTGGTATAGTTACCATATTACTCATACAATAATTTTTAAACCGTCATTGTGCACGGGGCCTTGGATAGATGGTGATCAGGTGTGTTTCTAAGGCACTCCTTGTTGTGAAGTCACTGGTTCAATCGCCAGCCCCAATCAGGGTGATTTATTTGGACATGATGATGAAGATAGGTCCTACCTAGCTTACAAAAAACATTGTTTAAACCCTCATAATAAAATTAATTTTTCATTTGAATACATTTTAATTGATTTTTCTAATCCCTTGTTTATTCTTCCCTTTTTTTCTTTTTATTCTGGTTCCTTCAGTGCTAGATCACCTTAATTCTTCAATTTCTCTAGTAAAAAAGGTTCATGTCAAACATTAGCTGCAGAAATATGTTAGAGCTACAAAATCTCAGTAATTATGTAGTTGTTTTTATTATAGAAATAAAATAAAGCGATGCAAAGAAAACAATATTTTTTAAACAGATAAGAAGAAAATTTAAGGTGAAAAATGAAAATTCTTGGTTTTTACCTTAGATTTTATATAAAAACATTCCAACAATTATTGGTTTTCATGTTTATAATTTTATTTATTTTTTATTTTTTATTATATATATATATATATATATATATATATATATATATATATACATTCCCTATTTTTTTTTTCTTTTTTTTAGGAAAGATAAAAGAAAAAGAAAATTTTAAGTTGGAGAAGAAGAACTCTTCTCAAACAAGTTCAAATCAGAATTGTTTTGAAATATTTCAAAAAATTCATCCTTTGCTAATGCCTTGTGATAGATCCTTAGTTGATTTCCATTTACAAGGAGAGAGAATTTTTCTTCATCAATGGTCTTGATCTTGACTACTCCATTATCAAAGACTTTTTCAATCTCATAAGGCCCAAGAAAATGAGTCTAAAATTTTCCTTGAAAACCTTGAATTTTGAAGCAACGAGTAATGCAAAATCTCTAGATTGAATATAATTTCTTTGATATATTTATCAAGACACTTGGAGCTCTGTTGCTGAATTAGACTGGCGTTTTGAATAACATCTTGTATTATTTCATCAAGCTCATTGAGTTGTTCCATTCTATGACTTTGTGCTTGTGATAAGTCAAGTCCCAATTTAATTGTTGTCTTGAAAGTTTTTATTTGGAACTCAATAGGAAATAGGACTTTCTTCCCATAAATAAGTTCATACGGAGTATGTCCTATAGTGCTTCTCCATGTAGTTCAATAGGCCCATAAAGCTTCTGGAATATTTTCTCCGCAGTCCTTTCTAAGCAAATGTACAATCTTGGTAAGGATTGATTCAATCACTTTGTTAGTATATTCTACTTGTCCATTTTCTTGTGGATGATATGGAGTAGAATTTATATGCTTGACTTTGCATTACTCTACTATCTTCTGCACCATCTTGGATGTGAATTGAGTACCCTGATCTATCAAAATTTCCCTTGGGACATCGAAATGAGTAAAAAACTCCTAAAAAATAAATGAAACTACAAAATTTTCAGTAGAAAAAGAAATTTCTTTAGCTTCTGCCCATTTAGTAACACAATCAATGCACACAACAATATACCTCTTTTGTCTTGATGGTGGAATAATTGGTATGAAAAAATCTAAATCCACTTTTCAAAATGTTCAATAAGTACCTGAGGTTGTAGAGGCATTTCATATGAAGGAACATGTTTCCCCATTCTTTGAAAAAAATCACATATGTTAATATATTCTTTGGCATCCTTAAAAAGGGAAGGCCAATAATATCCCAAGAGAAGGAATTTATAGGAGGTTCTTTGATTAGAAAAGTTCCCTCCACATGGTTAATCATGACATGATTTTAGTATCACAGGTATTTCATCTTCTCTTACACATCTTCGAATGATGATATCTCGACCTCTCTTCTACAATTCCTCATTTATCCATGAATACGATCCACTCGTTTGAATTATCTTTTTTCTCTCTCTAGGAAACAAATATGATGATACTTTCCTTGTAGGCAATTAGTTAGTAATATCTGCAAACCATGGATATTTAATGGATAGTGCAAAGAGATATTCATCAAGAAAGTTATCTTCTACAGGTATATCATTGCTATCATTTTGAATTCTAGATAAAAAGTAAACAACTATATTTTGTTTTCCAGGTCGATCCAAAATAGTAATATTAAATTCATGTAACAATAATAACCATGTTGTGACTCTATCATTATTAATTGGTTTATTCATTAGATATATAATGGAAGAATTCTTTGTATGAATGAATGTTTCATAGCTAGTGATGTAATGTTTGAATTTGTTAAAGACATGGACAATGTCTAAAACCTCATTTTCAGTAACAATATAATTTAACTCCGCAGGAGTCCAATTTTTACTTGTATAGTAAATGGCATAAGGAGTCAAGTATTTTTTTCCCAATATAGCTCCTAGAGTTGTATCTAAAGCGTTAGTTGAAATATGAAAAGGAAATTTCCAATTTGGTCCTCTCAGAATAGGTACTTAGGAAATCTTCTCTTTCAAAGTTTCAAATTCTTTTTGGAAATCAATATTCCAACTGAATTCACAATATTTTGTAATAAATTCGAAGCGTGGAGATGAAATTTTTGTGAATTTTTCTATAAATATTATATAGTATCCAACGAAACCGAGATAACTCCAAACATCTCTTTGAAAATTTGGAACTGATAATTTAGAAATAACTTCTACTTTAGATGAGTCCACCTTAATTCCATTTCCTGAAATGTGGTGTCCTAAAAAAATCCTCTTAGCAAACATCATAAAACATTTTTCATGACTTAATGAGAGATTTTCTTCTTTACATATTATGAGAAATTTTTTTAAATTTTTAAGAGCTTCTTCAAAAGAATTTCCATAGACTGTAAAATCATCCATATAAACTTCCAAACAATCATGAAGTAGACCAGAGAAAATACCCAATACTGATCTTTGGAATGTTTCTAGTGCACTAAATAACCCATAAGGAAGTACTCGATAAGCATAAGTTCCTCATGGATAGGTAAATGTGGTTTTGTATTGATATTCTGGTGCAACTGAATTTGGTTATACCCATTAAAACCATCCAAGAATGAGAAATATTTCTTCCTTGCTAATGTATCTAAAACTTGATCTATGAAAGGGAGTGGAAAATGATATTTAAAATTGGCCTTATTCAGCTCCCTATAATCAATACATACTCTCCATTTTCCATTATCTTTAGGAAAAAATACTAAAGGTGAAACCCAATGACTGTTTGATATTGGATAAATAAAATTTAGATTTAACAGTTTATGTAGTTCCTCGATAATTTCCCTTAAGTTTGCATTCATTCTTCTTTGAGGTTTTCAGATTGGTCTAGAATTATCTTCTATATATATATGTGCGATGCATGCAATTCTCAAGATTAATTCATTTCATGTCATTGTATTCCCATGCATATGTAGAAGAGTTTTTTTGCAATGTTTCTATTAATTTCTTCCTTTGAAATTCTTCTAGATTTTTGTTTACATTTAAAGTTTTTCCTGGAAATATTTCTTTTGAAGAATTGTCAAATTCTTCCATAGAATATAAAGACATCTGTATGGATGATAAATATTGAATGTTGCACTATTCTTGAAAATTTTGACTAACCTTACAGTATGAAGATAATTCATTAATTTCTATTGAATTTAAAATTTGATATTCTTAACTAACTTGTGAGATAGTAGAAATAGGTTGTATATCATTATCATCATCCATACATTCTTCATTTTCTACCTTTATCATTATTTTTGTGGGTGGATACAATGTGAATTTATTTGTTGAGATTCTGTCTGAGATAAACATATCACTGGATCTACAACTGATAAAAGAATCAATTGTAGCTAACCAAGGTCTCCTTGAGATTGATGGATTTCCCCCTAAGTTATTCTTGGGTGTCAAGATCATGATTTCAACTCGATATTCTAAAGAATATAAGGATACATAAATTTCCTCTAACACACCATCAAGTTTCATTACACATCTATCTGCTAGTTGTAACAATGTTGGTGTATATTGGAGATTAGGAAGCTTTAGCTGATCCATAGTTTTCTTACTCATGATGTTTATAATTGTTCCTAAATAAATCTGTGTGTTTGGTATTTCAATGCCATTGATTCTTGTTTTTACAATGGTACTTCCTTGATCCAAATATTTCTAAATTATTATTTTTCCCATCATGATATCTGCAATTTTTCCAACTAACTGAATTGTTTTGTCTTTTTTCTTTTTCTTCCAGTTTTTTTATCAGTTAACTCCCTAATTTTTTTTGCAAGAATTGGAATTTCTTTGATAGCTTGTAGCAAAGAAATTTTTATTCAAACATTCTTCATCTCATCTAAAATATCATAATCAGGCATCATGATATTTTTTTCTACCCCTTTATCAATTTTTAATCTCTCAGGGAGAGGTGTTTTTGGGACATGTACTAAAGGTTTCTCCATAATGGGAGTTTATTGGAGTACCATGTGTAGGAGTGGCTTGTTTTTGGACATTTTATTTCTGATGAAAAGATGTATATCCTTTAAAATAATTATTTTTCTTTTGAGGACTTTCATTTTGATGAAGTGATATATCTTCCTCATAATGATTTTTTGGAAATTAATTCCAACTGCAATCTGTGCAGAAGGAAAACGAAAAATCGGTTTTTTATTTGAAGGAAAAAGACAACATTCGCAGAAAGTCTTGTTTTTGTTTGCACTCCACCACACATTGAATCTCTGATTTAAAACCCTGGAAAGCCCATATTTTTTGTTGAAAATTCGTGGTTTGAACCACGCAACCCTGCACTCCTTAACTCTGCACCTACCTGCCTTAAATGCCATCCACCAACCATATATTATCCTGCCATTTGTTTTAAGTTTGAATTTCCCCAGGTAAATGTCTTTGGAGCCCATTACTCCACATCGCCATCCCTCAACCAATCACGGACCATTTTCATCCTTCTGAAGCCTTGTCACCGTCTCCAAACCACCATGATAAAACATGCCCCACCACATTTACATGTCAATCATCGTCGACCATTGGGAGGTGTATCGCACAGTTTTGTGCATACGTCACACCAGCATTCAGACCTTGTGATAAGGTCTGGCTCACCATCGCCGAGTCACCAAGCCTCTGACCAATATCACTCTTATCGCATTGTTTGAGTGCACAGTCAGCAGCACCTCAAATGGATGTGATAAGTCTTTAAAACCTTTTACATAATTTTTTAAGTCCGCGGAATTTATAAGGTTTAAGACCTTAGGTTATGATTTAATGTTTTGTTTTATTTCTTCTTTATGCGTCGCGATGTAATAAGGTTTCAAAACCTTGGTATAAACGTTTGTTAAACATGCGACATGTTTTATTTTTAAGACTTAGCGTTATATACATAGTTTTATTATATATATATATATATATATAGATATATATATATATATATATATATATATCATAAACATTATATGTTTATAACATATATGGAGAGCAATGCGAAATGATGTTTAATGTGTAATATATGTAGCGAGTGCATTGACTGTGTGTGCATGCCCAAAGGCTGAAAATACAAAGAGCAACAAGCACTGCGTTTTGTAGCAGTAAAAAAAAAATAAAAAATCTTTCATTGTAAATCCAGAACAACAAAAGTTCTGAAGAAAGTTTTATTTTTGTAACAGTGTTTTGTTTAAATGAAAAAGAGTTTCTAATCCATCTGTATCCACATTTTTCTATTGATTTCTCTATGTTAGAAAAGGAATATTATTTCCTCTCGGTTGTTAGGAATAACCAGAAATTCCAACATGGTATTAGAGCTAGTTAAGGCTCTTTGAATTTGCAAAAGAAGTTGAAGGAAGAAGAAATTTGTTGACGCTTTTGACCAATAGTGTGAAAGTTCAGAAAAATCAAGTATTTATCAAAAAAAAAAAATTGTTTGCTTAAAGAATACAGTCCAGAGAACTATAAAAGGAAGTCTTTTAGAGACAGATTTTATCTCTCAGCAGTGAGAAGGTTTGGTTATAAAACAAAGTCAATTTTTTAGCATAGTTCTTTAAGCTAGCTATGGCAGGAGCCAACACAAGCATGAGTATGGGAAATACTCAACTCCCATAGTTCAATGAGAAGAACTATGACTATTGAGAAATCACAATGAGAGCCTTGTTTGCCTCTCAAGATTTATGGGAGCTAGTTGAAGATGGTTTAGAAGAACCAGCAGATGAACAAGCATTTAATGCCTTAACACAGGCAGAGAAGTATATTATGAAGAGCAATAGGAAGAAGAACTCAAAAGCCATCTTCAATCTCTATCAGAAAGTGCATGAAAGCATATTTCCAAGAATTGTAGTAGCAAATAAGTCTAAGGATGCATGGGATACCCTCAAGACAACCTACCAAGGTATGGAGAAGGTAAAGACATCAAAGCTTCAATTAAGGAGAATAGATTTGTAAGTTATTTGCATGAAAGGGTCTTATACAATAGACTCATTCTTCACATTATTGGTTGGGTTCATCACCAAAATGAGATCTCATAGAGAGACAAGAGAAGAAATAAGAATAGTGGAGAAAGTATTGAGGATCTTACCCTCAAGATTTGATGTGATAATAACAACCATTGAAGAGACAAATGATCTCTCAATGTTTACTCTTGATGAGCTTCATGCATCATTGATGACACATGAAAAGAGACTGAGAAGAACATCAAACTCATATTTGAAACATGCCTTCAAGATCCAAATGTCCTTTGCAAGAGGAACAGGTTAAGGCAGATCAAACTATAGAGGAAAAGGAAGAGGTAGAAGCCAAAATAGAGGAAGAAATAGCCCTGCAAATACAAGTGGAAGGGACAGCAACCAAAGTCAGAATCAAAGCCAAGGAAACAACCAATGAGGTGGAAAAAATCAAGCACATGGACAAAGGTATGATAAATCCCAAGTCCAATGTCATTACCGTAAGAAGTATGGGCATTATGCCAATTAATGTAGGAAGATAAAAAATGAAATGGGTAGTAGAACCAGTGCTAATTTTACTAAAGAGAATCTCAGTCAAGAAAATTTGTTTTTAGAATGTAATATGGCTAAAGAAAAGAATGAAGATATATGGTTTCTAGATTCAGGATGTAGCAATCATATGACTAGAAACATTTCTATGTTTTCCATGAATGATGAAAATGTGAAGTCTCAACTAACATTGGGGACAGATATTAAAGTCTCTATCATGGGAAAAGGCAGAGTAAGTGTTTTGACAATGAAAGGAGAAAAGAGAACCATATCAGATGTTTACTATGTGCCTGGTATCAAGTGTAACCTTTTGATCATTTGACAACTCATTCAGAAATGCTACAATGTTTTCTTTGAGGATGATGTATGTACCCTCATGGACATACCACCAATAAAATAGAGGATTGCACAAGTGAAGATGAGAGGAAACATAATTTTTCCTCTAGTGTAGATGGAGGGGTCTGTATATTCCCAAGGTGTCTACCACTTTGCTGTGGTGAATCAGGAACCTCAAGGTCTGGCTGGTGTAAGCTACTGAACGACCTAGTTCTAGATAAGGTGTTAGGTAGGTCTAGGTCGAAGTGAAAGTGTGATAGAGTTGTAAGATCTTCTGGTACAGAATTAGCTCTATGGATGTGTTTGGAAATAGTTGACCTTTTAGGTGTATGAGCTTCTTTCAGGATGCTCTTAGGATTGTCAACTATTTCAGGTGGGTTTGGGTCAGGGTAAGCTATTGTATGAATGGTTCTATAAGCTAGAATGTTGTTTCTGACCAAGCAGCTTAACCCTACTTGTTACTTCTACCGTGGTTGATGTTGTTATGGGGGTTGGTCTCCCAGTGGAGTCTAATGTGAACCAAGATAATCACCAGGCCTACTGATCACCAGTGGAGTCTTTGAAACATTTAGGGAACTATGGAGTCATTAGGTGGAGGGTTTAGGATGTTTTTGGGAGGATACATTGTCCACCACAGTGCTCTTGATATGTCCCTTTTCAAGGATATCTTCAAAACACATCAAACTCTAACCAGAGATTGACTGGGAGGGAATTTACTAGATATGTCACCTCTGAAAGAGTGTGAGATCTGGAGGCTACCTGGCCCTTTCCATACTCTGTCCAAGAGTATGGGAGAACACAAAAAAGGGTGTAGAGGTTGATGTGAGAATAGGAGTGTTTAACTGCCAACCTAACCAGAGATTGTAGGTCTTTGAATGCTTAAGGATGTTTAAGGTGTAATGCACTCAGTTCTCCACTGGAGTCGCCATTATGTTGGGGTTCCCATGTTTTGGCCAGATTGGCAAGACCAAAAGATGAGACAACATCAGAACCACTTTCAGACCTCAGGATCTAGCCCTCCTGGGTCTAGAGAGGGATCTCTCTATATGAGAAAAGGTTTATGTCAATGAAGCTCGAGGTTTTAAGATGTTAGGCTAGTTATAGGCACAAGGTTTGTTAGTTTGATTTGTTTTTTTTGGCTGCTGGTTATTAGGAAAGAAGATTTCAATGTAAGACCAGGATGAGCAAAGAGGAATAAGGTAGAGGTGAAACATTCCAGTAAATATTCAGAACCATTGGGCAATGGAGTCAGGAAAGGATTTGCTTGCTAATCAATAGGTGGGCTTTCAATTGGGCTAGTCATCTGAAACTTAGGATCTTCAAGATGATTATGTGATATGGAAAGTAGGAGGGGAGGAAATAACATAGATTTCAGAGCACAAAGTTACAGATCAGCAGGTCACACAAGGATCCTAGTGGACAGGGTTCACACTAATCCCTAGTGTCCCCAAATCTTCCAACTGAATCTATAACAAGAAGCATCTAAGAACTGAATTCATTTAATTCATACATCAGAGAGCAGGCAATAACATCCACTACACTGGTTAAACCAACTGAAAACATTCCTTAGACAGTACATTCAGAAGAGGAACATAAATGGCAAGGAGAGAAACAACATAGGGTACCTAACATGGGTAAATCCTATGCCAAACTTCTGATGCAAGCCAGTAGAAACGAAAGGAAATGAATGTAAACACAGAGATCGGAAAAAATCACTGTTGCTTTGGATCAGGATCCAAAGAAATGTGCTTGTCATACTAAGTAACAATACCAATCAAGTACAATATTTCCAATAGCCGAATACTTAGTCTGAAAACATATCCTTCAAACTATCTTACAATCTTTACACAGAGATTGTGTCTCAAAAGAAAATACTTGCAGTTCTCTTATAACTAATCAACAACCATTACAATATTTTCTCATGCATTTTATAGTTGAAGAGAAGCAGAAGAGGTAGGTGAAGAAATAAATGTTGTATTAAACTCCTGAAAAGAGAGAGGGCCAAAGCCCATTCTGCTTTAAATCCTGAGCATTCAATTCCTGTCATTTTTAGATGAAATAGTGGTCTTCTTCAAGCCTCTACTTATTCTGGATATGACTTTGATGTATTCCAGTTGTAGTACTCCATGGTAATCCTAGTGATTTGAACAAAAATAAAATAAATTGCTGAGAAGTCTGCCATATAAATGCTCTAGTAGTTTCGATCTGCTGTCTGGTAGAAATTTCTTCAGGGACATGGTGTGGAATAAAAACTGTATGGGCACCCTGTACCCAATGAAGAAAAACATTCTGCTGCAGTGAAAACCTTGATGTGCATTGATTTCCGTGTGATGTACCTTCTGCGTGGTTTCTGGGTCTTCCATCTGATGTTTTTCTTCTCAAACCACTGCACAGGGCTCAAAAAACATCATTGGCGTGCCCTAACCTCTTTGTTGTTCCATTTTAAATCTCTGTTGGAGAAAACTGCACTTTTAATGGCCCCAGGGAAGATTGTACAGATTTCTCGGCCCTGTCCTTAAATGCAGTCACGTCCATAACCTTCCTAGGCTTGGCTTTACTAATTTAATCTCTACATCTAATCTCTTCGGCGTTCTCTGTCACTGTCATAGAGAATAAGAAACTTGGTGGTTTTCTGCCGCTCATAACCCTGCGGGACACACAAAATTTTAAGGAATCATACATGGGGGTGATGGACACAATGAAGATGATGAGGATGGCTATGCTGGATGATGAGATGGCGGGAGTGTGCAGGTTGGTGGCAAAAAATACAGCGAAAAAATGAAATATGGTCTGGGGGACGTGCACGAAGCAGAGGCAGTTTTACATGAAAAATCATGAAAAATGACCTTTGAACGAATACATATGATGGAGGTGAATATACAACTGAACACGTGGAAGGGGTGATGATGTGGGTGGACCAGTCAGCGACTGGGGACGAACAAACCTGGGTCATCCGATCTCAAAGGAGATCGACGGTGGAAAGGCGTCAGACGGTGGGTCAGAGGCGTATTTGGCTTAGGTTATATAGTGTGCAGCTTCGCGGAGCGACAGCCGTTGGATGGGCAATCGCAGATCTGATGGCTCGCAACAATATCGCTTGACATCCTGCACCAAACTTTAACGCGCGATGAGCTGGCAGTTTTGCAACAGTGTCGAGGCCACATGTCAAGAGCTGAGTGGAATCGTTGGGTAACAGGAGAATACCACCCACCACACAAAGGCGGTGTGATAGAAACCGCCAGGTTTTGTCATAGTGCGCTATAGGGACCACAGGGGCTGGTGTATTCTGGACCATCGATCTGGCGGGGAATGAACGATTAAGATGTGGTGATCGATGATGCATGGGTTTGACAGTGGTTGCTGTGGGGGCGGCGATCACTGTCCCTCCTGTTTGAATCAACGGCTAGGAATATCCCCGATATGTGTTGGAGACTAGCGCCTTCTTGTGCTGGCAGGTGGTTCTAGCGCTGGACCACGTGGAAGAAGAGGTGTGGGGGCTTAGCGAGGAAGGGGTTGGGCTTTCTATAATGTAAACAGTGGGTTTTGGGCCCATTTTTAATGTATTTTGAGGGTAGGAAAAGGCTATGAAACAAGGGAAAGGGTTTATTACACTAAACCAAGGGTGTAGGCGTGGTTTGAGAGGGGCATCAGAATGATCTAGGAGGTTTAGGGGGGGAATTTGGGGGTAGGAAAAGGGAAATTTGACAAAGGAAAAAAGGGATGAAGTGGAGGTTTTTGCAGGGGTGCAAGGGGCAGAAATAGGCCCTTTGAGATGGTTATCAGTAGAGGAAATTTGTATAAGGAAAAGCATGGAGAGACTTCAAGGATGATGAGTTTTCAGGAAAATGCATTCCTTGAGGGCTCCAAAGCAATCTAGCCCCCTGCTTGCTTGTCAAGAATTTCATAGTGGAGCTAACACAACTCTGCCATCTTTTCCTAATCAACCATGATATCTTGCCTGTATAAATTCATGAATTGCCTACAATCTTGGAAAGGTAGTGATCCATGGGAGGCTAGAGTTTTGATTTGAAATAGAATCCATTATTCTTTGAGCTACGCAGCATATGATTCAGAATGGAATCTGTACTGAAGGGCTCCTCTGCATAAGCCTGCCATGGTGGCTACTTTATCCTCTTATTGTTGCAATTTCTTTTTCAGTGCTACATCCTTTTCATGTGCCTTCTGTAGTTGCTACTTCAGAATTATCTGTTCAATTCTTTCCTCCCACCTTGGTGATTTTTCAATGATAATCAGGCTTGCAGGAGAAATTTTGGTTCTCCCTAATTCTTGTCATCTCTAGAATACCTAGAGGTTTTCCATTTTCTCTTTGCGCTCAGAGAAGCTATGGTGGAAACTGTTATCACCAAAATAGGACCGTGATAGGCTGCTGATCAAACCACTTCAGTGTAACTATTTCAAACCAATATTTTAGCTGAGGCTTAGCCTCCTCAATTTGAGAGGGCTCTCTCAAGGGTTAATTATTTTCAATAAAGATGTAAATATATGGCTAAATTTATTTTTTATGGTTTTGTAGGTTTATTGGTTGAAAGATAGAGACTAGCTACCATTGCGCTATGGAGTCAGTGACAAGGAAAAAGATAACAAATAGCTCTTCTTATAAAATTAAGGCTTGAACATACTTCAATGAAAGGGTGACACATTTAGTAAAGTCTCAATATCTTAAGTTTCGAAGGAAATCAAAGCATGTGTGAATGAATTCTGAGTAATAAGTATCAAACATTGAATAAAACCATCTACAGATAGGACCTAAGAACTCAATTCACCATAAATTAACACTTAAAGGAAGTCAGAGCATGTTCCCATGAATTCTGAGTAATAAGCATCAAAACTATGGAAGTAAAACACATGATATAAAATAAATCTCATTGAAGTACACTTGGAATCTCAGCTTTAGAAAAGTTAAACTGCTTCTGTATATATCAACTCCTCCAGAGTATTTACAAAAGTATTATGTTTTGATAAAAAATTCCAACCCTAAATACATCGATTTTTACACTATTTATAGGCACTTAGCCTTTACAAAAAGTCTTCCCAGTGGATATACTATTTGAATTTAAACTGACACTTAAAATCTAGCCATAAACTGGATTCTGGAGACTAGGACTGACACCTATTCGAAATAAGACTAAGAGTCCTACTAGGACTTAAACACTTATTTATTACATTTAAAATAAATTGATCCAAATATTCCTTGGAAGGAATCTAAGCTCTTCACCATTCTAGCCATTAAAAAGACATTTATATCATGATTTTCATCGTGAAGTAACTCTATCCCTCATTTAAAAGAAGTTAGTTTGATGACATGGCACATGTTGGCTAGTATCTTTCAAACTCCTCTAACTGAAAATCTCCACTTGGAAAATATGATACTCTTTGTCATCCTCATACTCTTTGACACGTTGATGATGAATAACTTTACACATGCTTAACCTTTTTCACTCTTTTTCATCATTTGTCACAAAAACTGTCCATACTATCAAACTCTGTTTTGAGCTACGAAAACAACCTGTTTTCGTAGTGCACACAAAATATTGACTTGTGATATTCCTCAGTTGTTTTTAACCATTGGAATATGTTAAATGATAAAAAAAAATTAAACATGACCTTCAAAACTACTCACTCCCATCAGTTTATGTCTCTTAAAACCCAAAATAAATCTTCAGAAATTCCGCAGCAAAAAATGGGCTTCAAGCCTGACACTTGCTGCGGAATTTCCTAACACTTAGGCGATTTGATAAAACTTGTATCTGAGCTTCAAAAAAGTATATTAACATGGCTGCATGTAGTTCATTGATAATATAAGATAAAAATATGATGATCTAATTGTTACCTTCTTATCTATCAGTGGTTTCAAACAGTTTTGTTCATGATT
This sequence comes from Pinus albicaulis, assembly GCA_034641835.2. Lineage (NCBI taxonomy): Eukaryota > Viridiplantae > Streptophyta > Pinopsida > Pinales > Pinaceae > Pinus > Pinus albicaulis. The sequence continues at coordinate 524,044,363 of CM076570.1, forward strand.
CTTCTTTCCGAGTCTCCTTTCTTTGATTCTGTTTTCATCAATTCCATTTCTACTTTTAATTCTTTCACTTGTCTCTGCAGGTTTCTCTTCTCTGCTTGTAAACATAAATTATTCTTCCTTGGAGATAAGACATAAAGCTCATATCCATTCATGAACGGGAATGCTACCCAACCTCTGTTTAGTTTGTTTAATTCCTCCAAAACTAGAAATTTCATCAACCCATGGTGGAAAATGGAAGTTTCATATCTTTCAGGTTTTCCTTGTACCTTGGTTTCCATTTTCCCGAGACTTCTAAAAAAATAGAATGGAATATCTATCAATTTCTTCCCTGTGAAATGAATCAATTGTTTGAAAGTATACATGTAAATTATCTAAAAATTACCTTCACATGTAAAATATTTTTGTGTGACCATTAGAAACTTCGAAAATTCATCTTTAAGACAGGTTCTAGGAATTCCTTCAATCATTTTAATCCCTGCATTCTCCAAATTTAAGTAATCATCGCAAATTTTCAAGTCAAATTTGGTATCTTTAAACCATTCCTCTCTGGTTCTCGGGACTTCTGTTGCTTTAGAGATACTATCAGGTGAAATTGGGGTATGACTACAACCTACCTTTGTAAATGTGGCTCTGAAATTAGCCACAAATTCTCGTGATACCTATTGGTGATGCCCTTGCAGTTTCTGAAAGAATTCAATACACCCTGCGTTTGTAAATAACTCGGTGAAATTTTCATCTCCTAAAACCAAGTCTGGAGTTGTGGGTTCATAGCGGAATGGAAAAACTCATTTATAAACCTTCTTGGGAGTAGCTGTAGCCATTTCCTGTATGGTGCAGTGGTGGTATTCCATATAACTTTACATCTCTTTGGGAGAAAATACTTGATGACAGAGAGCAGCTAAATGGAGATAAATTGATATACAACAAGGGTTTCTATTGTGGATCTTCTTGACAGAGAGCTACTTTGGTAGCAAATTATGAGTGCGAAAAAAAATAACAAAACTATGAGATATAAATTCAAAAGTGGAATGAGAGGACGTAAGAGAAAATATGACTGATATGAGAAAGTGTATAACTTTTAAGTGATGGCTTAATTCTGGCTGCAGGTTCTTGAAATTCTCAAACACTTAACCATTCATCATTCCTCTTTAAACCGTTAAATACTAGTAGAGATTTCGTAGCATGTTTCATTTGATAATTGTCAGTTTTGCTACGGAACGACTAGGTGTTTCCGTAGTAAATTTTGTTAATTTCGTGCTCTATCTGCCGCAGACTCAGATAGTTTGGTGACAAATGGGAAAATTTTGGACTTATGATCATTTCAAAGTGTCTACTCAAAACACTCTCCTCCGATGTGACTTGGAATGATTTCTAAGACCTTATCCAAAGTTTTCTAAACTTAAATACACCATAAAATATATCATTTTATGATATCTTGCAACCTAAGAAAATTTGAAGGAGTATTATGACTGATTTTCAAGCATGAGATTTTGAAAATTTGAGGAGTGATAACATTGGCTCCACTAGGGATAGTATGCCCCCTGTGGTATGATAAGAACTAGTAGCTCCAGTGTTGCAATCCATTCCTTTAAAATAAAAACTCTGAAATTCTGCCCAATCTGCTCCAAACTATACCTACTAAAAATGTGCATTCAACCTTGAGCTTATTTTCATATTCCTACCTACCTACCCTATCAACTGCAAACTTCTTTCAGCTTAATCAATGTGAAATTTCCAATGTAACCAATATTTGTTTTATCTGATATTTGAGTTTTTTGACTGTATTGGACATCAAAGAAACTATGATATTGTGATGAACATTGCCACTAAAATTGTAACTGATATTCATAGTAAAAATAAAACTAAAACACTGGAGAGTAAAACTCTTCCAAGTATTTAGCTATAGGATCCCAGAATACATGATCAGCTTGATGATCTTCATAACATCCTGTAACTTCTAAGAACTGATTTTTAGCCACACAAAATTTATTTGATAAGCTATCCAACTGCCTTTCTGAATGATTCCCACGGACAATGTAATTTTCCTCTCTATTATGATCATTCTTTGAAGTACGCTGCTGCAAGGAATTACATAAAAAATCAACCTTTTCCTCTGCCTGAGGGTTATAAAAACTGTCTTCCAGTAATTTTTCTTCGTATTTGCAATTATTTTAATCTTCATTATGATCCGAAGACTCACAAGTTTGCTACATATTTACATCAATCTCAGAGGATGTAACCTGGTTTTCATAAGTATACTCTTGTTGATTTCCATGATGCATTCTATGGGATGTTATCTTTTCTTATAGGTGTTGAAATGCATTGTTATGAAGAGCCTCAAAAATTATTTCATCCATAAATTCGTCATCATCATAACAATCCTCCAAATACTAAATAAAACTCATAGAATGTTTACAACAATATTTGACTAGCAATAAGGAGGGATGACACTCTTTATACATCTCATATAATTCATCATGAAAATTAGCAAGAGAATATAATGAACCATTTGCTAAACCTTTATACCAAGACCATGATTTTCCTTCTAGAGTGGTCATAAACATCTTCATAAGACAGTCTTCAGGGATCTGAACCTTAAGACTATGTACATGCAGATGTAACCTAATCAAATTAAGAGCACCACTGTCTTTCTTTTCATCTTTGAATATTGGAATATCATCTAACCAATTAGCCTTTGGCATAGGATTTGGAAAACCAAGGATATGAGACCAATTCATAGGAGCATACCTAACATTCATTCTTGCAATGGAACTCATCTTGAAACTACATCAAGCTACTGATCTTCAAGCAATGAAGTCACCTTCCAATTTAATTATTTGATGTGTGGAGTCACCAAGGTAGTTTTGCAACCTAGAACAGATTCTGAGCTTCTGATACCTTCAAGAGTTCAGCTTCATAATTTTTGGGAGATGTAATCTTCAAACTCCTGGCAGATGCACCAAAATGTTATCACCAAAATAGGACCCTGATAGGGTGTTGATCAGACCACTTCAGTGTAACTATTTCAAACCAATATTTTAGTTGACGCTTAGCCTCCTCAGCCTAAGAGGGCTCTCTCAAGGGTTTATGATTTTGAATAAAGATGTAAATAGATGGCTAGCTATATGGTTTATGGTTTTGTAGGTTTATTGGTTGAAATATGGAGACTATCTACCATTGGGCTATGGAGTCAGTGATAGGGATAAAGATAACAAATATCTCTTCTTATAAAACTAAGGCTTGTATATACTTCAATGAAAGGGTGACACATTCAGGAAAGTCTCAATATCTCAAGGTTCGAAGGAAATCAAAGCATGTGTGCATGAATTTGGAGTCATGATACATCAAGATATTGAAAAGAAGGTATTTAACAGAGATTTATCCAAGCTTAACACTTAAAGGAAGTCAGAGCATGAATGACCATGAATTCTGAGTAATAAGTATCAAACATTGAATAAAACAATCTACAGATAGGACCTAAGAACTAAATTCACCATAAATTAACACTTAAAGGAAATCAGAGCATGTTCCCATTAATTTTGAGTAATAAGCATCAAAACTATGGAAGTAAAACACATGATAGAAAATAAATCTCACTGAAGTACACTTATAATCTCAGCTTCAGAAAATTTAAACTGCTTTTGTATATATCAGCTCCTCCAAAGTATTTACAAAAGTAGCCTATTCTAATAAAATTTTCCAACCCATCGAATTTTACACTATTTATAGGCACTTAGCCTTTACAAAAAGTTTTCCAAGGTTCTAGACTATTTAAATTTAAACTGACACTTAAATCTAACCATAAACTGGACTCGATACTAGGACTCACACCTATTTGAAATAAGACTAAGAGTCCTACTAGGACTTAAACACTTATTTATTACATTTAAATTAAACTGATCCAAGTCTTCCTCGAGAGGAATCTAATCTCTTCACCATACTAGCCATTAAGAAAAAATTTATATCATGGTTGTCATCGTGAAGTAACTCTATCCCTCATTTAAAAGAAGTTATTTTGATGACATGGCACATGTTGGCTAGTATCTTTCAAACTCCTCTAACTGGAAATATCCACTTGGCAAATATGATACTCTTTGTCATCCTAATACACTTTGACACCTTGATGATGAATAAATTTACACATGCTTAACATTTTTCACTCTTTTTCATCATTTGTCACAAAAACTATCCATACTGCCAAACTCTGTTTTGAGCTATGAAAATAGCCTATTTTCGTAGTGCACACAAAAGATGGACTTGTGATATTCCTCAGCTGTTTTTAACCATTGGAAGATGTTAAATGATAAAATCCAATTAAACATGACCTTCAAAACTTCTCACTCCCATCATTTTATGTGTCTTAAAACCCAAAAGAGACCTTCAGAAATTCTGTAGCAAAAATTGGGCTTCAAGCCTGACACTTGCTGCAGAATTGCCTAACACTTAGGTGATTTGATAAAACTTGTATCTGAGCTTAAAAAAAGTATATGACCATGGCAACATCTATTTCATTGATAATATAAGAGAAAAATATGATGATCTAATTTTTACCTTCTTATCTATCAGTGGTTTCAAACATTTTTGTTCATGATTCTTCTTTCCAAGTCTCCTTTATTTTATTGTGTTTTCATCAATTCCATTTATTCTTTTAATTCTTTCACTTGTATCTGCAGGATTCTCTTCTCTGCTTTTAAACATAAATTCCTCTTCCTTGTATGTGACACTATGATGCGTAAAGGTTGTGTCTTTTTCAACAGATTCTTGGATTTTGCAATGGAGGTCTAAAAATGAATACCCTGTTCAGTTACTTTCTTCTCTACCTCATCTATCATCTATCTATATTTCTTATATCCTTCCAGCTCTTTCTTTGTCTCAACCAAATCATATTTGACAGCTTTCAATTGTTCTTCCAAAATCTCCTTTTCAGTCTTCTCTATGACCTTGTCTTTTCCTTTTCTCTGTTTGAATATTTCTTCTTTATCCTTGCTCTTTCTTTTAGAAGAATCTGTCTCAAGTTTCTTTTGGGACTTACCTTTAGATTTTTCTGTCTTCTTACCCTTGATAGCCTCTTTCTCACTAGGTGATATAACAATAACTTCCTTTTCCATTTCTCCTTTACCTTTATCTTCCCTCTTTTTAATATCACCAATAGTAAAAGTATCTGACATTTGTGACCTAGTAAGAGGTTTTAAAGATTTGAAAATAAGGCTTAATAATCTGAAGAGAAGTCTAATTTCTTAACTATGAGTCCCTTACCTTTGGCTTTAGATGTTTTATCTTCAGCTTCTTTCACCAATGGAGTTTCTGCAATGTCAATGGCCTATAGAATGTCTTCAAGTTTGCCTTTTCCTTTAACATTTTCTTCAGCATTTCCTTTAGATCTCTTAGCTTCAGAGTTAGGCTTTCTATATGTAACATGTTTGATAGTCCTCTTTCTAGTTATAATTGCTAGAGGTAATGATATATCTTGGACTAAATTAGTTTTCTCCACCAAGTCTTTATTTGAATCCTTTAAATCTTCATGCTGAGTTCCTTCAAATTTTGCAGTAGTATTGACATCCAGTTCTTGCTTGGAAGAAGAATTTTTCAGGTTGGAATCTTTCCTTGGAGATAAGACATAAAGCTCATATCCATTCATGAACGGGAATGCTGCCCAACCTCTGCTTAGTTTTTTTAATTCCTCCAAAACTAGGAATTTCATCAACCCATGGTGGAAAATGGAAGTTTCATACCTTTCAGGTTTTCCTTCTACCTTGTTTGTCATTTTCTCGAGACTTCTAAAAAAATATAATGGAATATCTATCATTTTATTCCCTATGAAATTAATCAATAATTTGAAATGATACATGTAAATTATCTGAAAATGACCTTCACATGTAAAATATTTTTCTATGACCATTAGCAACTTGGAAAATTCATCTTTAAGACAGGTTCTAGGAATTCCTTCAGTCATTTTAATCCCTGCATGCTCCGGCTTTAACTAGTCATCACAAATTTTCAAGTCAAATTTGGTAGCTTTAAACCATTCCTCTCCGGTCCTCGGGATCCTTATTACTTTAGAGATACTATCAGGTGAAATTGGGATATGAAGAAAACTAAACTTTGTAAATGTGCCTCCAAAATTAGCCACAAAGTCTTGTGATACTTGTTGATGATGCCCTTGCAGTTTCTGAAAGAATTCAATAGACCCTACCTTTGTAAATAACTCGGTTAAATGTTCATCTCCTAAAACCAAGTCTGGAGCTATGGTTTTATAGTGGAATGGTGAACCTCGTTTATAAAACTTCTTGGGAGTAGCTATAGCCATTTCCTATATGGTGCAGTGGTGGCCTTCCATATAAATTTACACCTGTTTGGGAGAAAATACTTGATGACAGAGAGCAACTAAATGGAGATAAATTGATATAGAGTAAGGGTTTCTACTGGGGATATTCTTTAGAGAGAGCTTCTTTGGTAGCAAATGATGAGTGCGGAAAAACAAAACAAAAATATGAGAGATAAATTCAAAATTTGAATGAGAGGACTTAAGACAAAAGATTACTGATATGAGAAAGTGTATAAATTTTAAATGATGGCTTAAGTCTGGCAGCAGGTCCTTGAAATTATCAAACACTTAACCATTAATCATTATTCTTTAAACCATTAAAGACTGGCAGAGATTTCGTAGCACGTTTCATTTGACAAGTGTCAGTTTTGCTACGGAACTACTAGGTGTTTCCGTAGCAAATTCTGTTAATTTCGTGCTATATTTGCTATGGACTCAGACAATTTGGTGACAAATGGAAAACTTTCAGACTTATGATCATTTCAAAGTGTCGACTGAAAACACACTCCTCCGATGTGACTTGGAATCATTTCTAAGACCTTATCCAAAGTTTTCTAAACTTAAATACACCATAAAATATATCATTTTATGATATCTTGCAACCTAAGCAAATTTGAAGGAGTATTATGACTAATTTTCAAGCATGAGATTTTGAAAATTTGAGGAGTGATAAAAGAAACTATGTTTTCTTATTGAGGGGATGTGGTGCTATGTTGCGAGTCTTTTTCTCGTCCACTTTCTGCTATCTCTATGACTTCTATGGCCATCTCTTATGTTTTTCATTGGCCCTTTGTCTCTTCCTCTTCTTCTTCTGGTTCTTCTTGTTTTTTGTGGCTCTTCCTCTTCTTATTTAAGCGCTATGTGATTCCATCGGTCTCTCTCCCTTTAAATATTTTCAATATAGTGGCTTGGATGAGATGACATCTTCTTTTATTAGATAACACAACTAATTTTGGAGTTCTTATGTAACTCGGCTCAGCTCCAGTTCTGTTGTAGACAGTTGTTTCCTTCTCTTGTTAGTTCATGATGTAATGTGTGTTTCCTCCCCTCGTTCTCCTCTACTCCACTTGATTTAAATTATTTTATTTTGCATGCCCAGGTGGCGTTTGCTTCCAGTTTTATTACATTCATACCTCACAGTGGTGACCGAGTTAATTGGCCACGTTTCTACCCCTTAAAATCTAAGTCTATAAATTAATTGTTTTTGGCTATTATGGATGCATAGCAAGAGGTGAGAAGCTATACCTAAGTTTACATGTTTTTTCCTAGGCGGTTGCAGGAGCTGGAGGCTAGAGATTAGATGTTTCATTCCTCACCATATTCCTATAGTCTAAATGATCAGCTTGCTAAATGAGAAGCTTCCTGAGTGAGCTGCTAATATTTTCTTGTTGCTTCTCTCTGCTGTGTCTGTTCTGTGGGTGCTTGAGATTCCATGGGTGTCATGCTCATTCTCCTGGAGTTTGTTATGCACTTTCCTTCCTTGTTCTTCTTGGTAGACCATGGAAAACTTTGTTGTTTTTTTTTTGAAGGAACTTCCTGATGTTTGTTGCAGCATGTTTGTGTTTTAATTCTCTTGCTACACTGTGCTCAGTAATGGAGTGTGGTGTATGGAGGTGATGCAGGAAGTTATGCAGATGAATGGAGTGAAAGGTGGGATGGATGATAAGATAGAATAAGGGAAAAGAGGATGAATTCTTCCTTTTGTTTCCAGAAACCTTTAACAACCTGCAAAACAACAAACACAGAAAACACAAAGATGCAGATGTATTTTTTTTTCATTCTTTTTGTCTTTTTTTTTTTTTTTTTCTGAAAGAACATGGGCTGCCTCCATGGAGGTTTTCAACCCACAAACTTTCCTTGGGTGCCTAGGAGAGGTTTTCACCCATGGATCTTTATTCTTTTCTTCTCTTTTTTTTTAGCAAGTGAGTTTCCTTCATTAAGGTTTTCAACCCACAAGCTTATTATTATTATTTTTTTTAGAAGGTGTGGGAAACTATGGATTTTCCTATCACATACACTTCTCTTCTTATTTAATTTATGAACTTTGCATTTGACAAAGGCTTCTTGTAAATTTTAAGTATGTGACCATTGACAAGCAAGGGTATTCCTTCCTCATTTATGGTTCTGATTTGAACTGCGCCATTATCAAAAAAAAATTCCACTGTGTATGGTCCTAACAATCTTGTCATCAACATTCCTTTAAAATATTTAAACCATGAATCATACAACAACACGCAATCTCCTTCTTGGAAGGTATTTTCGTTGATGTTATTTTCATGCCATACCTTCCTTCATATCTGAACTACCTTTGTGTGAAGAAGTGCTTCCATTATGAACTCATCCAATCCATTTAGTTGCAACAACCTCTCTTTTTGGGCATTTGATAGATCTAGATTTAATTCAGATGCCATTCTTAAGGTAATGAATTCAAACTCAACTGAAAGTAGATCTTTCTTACCATAGACTAGTTCATAAGGAGTGAGTCCTGTTGTTGTCTTCCAAGTACTGTTGTAGGCCCAAGTAGCTTCTACCAATCTCTCTGCCCAATATTTTCTGATGTTGCTCACAACCATGGTGAGGATGCTCTCTAAATCTCTGTTAGTTACTTCTACTTGGCCATTGGCCTTAGGGTGATAGGCAGTAGAAGTTATATACTTAATCTTGTGCTTGCTCAAAAGATTCTCAATGAGGTGAGAGGTGAATTGTGCTCCTTGATCAGTGATTGTTTCTTTGGGGTATCCAAATTTGTAAAACAAATTCTCCCTTAGAAATTCTTCTACTTTCTCCTCAGTTTCTACCTTCACTTACTTCGTTTCAACCCACTTTTTTAGGTATTCAGTGCAGATGATGATATACTTCTTTTGTCTGGATGGTGGATCAATAGGTTCAACAAATTCCATGCCCCACTTATCAAATGGCCCAAGAGCCACCTAAGGGTGTAAAGGAATTTCATCCCTTTGTGTGGGTTTCTCCATCCTTTGGCACTCGTCACACCTGCTGGTGTATCTTCTGTAATCTTGGTGAAGGGTAGGCCAATAGTATCCTGCCTGCAAAAATTTGTAAGCAATTCTCTTTATATCAAAGTGGCCTCCACATGGGTTGTCATGAAATTCAGAGAGGATATCAAAAAATTATTCCTCCCTCACACACCTCCTTAGGATATGATCAGGGCCTAGCTTGAAAATATTTCCCCTAGTCCTTGTGAAAGGGGCGCTTTTTTCTAATGATTATGCTCCTCTCCCTGAATGAAAGATTAGAAGGGAGCTTTCCAACAACCAAGTAGTTGGATATATCAACAAACCATGGTGAGAGTGTTGATATGGAAAAGAGGTGTTCATATGGCAGCTGGTCATCCACCATTCCTTCTTCACATACAGGGAGAATTAACCTAGACAAAAAATCTGCAACAGCATTTTCCTTTCTAGGTTTATCAACAATAGTCAAATCAAATTGCTGCAAAAGTAACAACCATCTAATTATCCTAGCTTTTACATCTGGTTTGTTCATTAAATACTTGATGGCTACATGGTTAGTGTGGAAAAAGGTTTGATATCTAGTAAAATAATGCCTAAATTTTTTCAATGCACGGAAAATGGCTAACGTCGCCTTCTCAGTAATAGTATAATTCAACTCAACCTTTGACAAATTCTTTTTGATGAAAGAAATGGGATAAGGGATTTTGTCCTCTAATTTTCCTAATGTTTCCTCTACAACGTTTTTAGATGCGTCAGTGTCGATGTGGAAAGGGTGAGTCCAATTTGGACCTCAGAGAATCGGGGTAGTAGTCAATTGTTTCTTAATGAGCTCGAAAGCCTCTTGACAAGGGTCGAACCAAATAAACTCAGAATCCTTGGCCAATAGCCCAAATAATAGTGAAGCCATCTTGCTGAAATATTTGATGAACCTTCTATAGTAACCGCCTAATCCTAATAAAATCCTAACACCTTTCTTCTTTTGAGGAGTAGGTACCCTTTTGATGATAGTGATTTTTTTCGGGTCTACCTGTATTCGTGCTTGGGATATGGAGTGTCCTAATACAACCCCTACTTTCTTCAGGAATTCAAACTTTTCTGGGATGAAGGAGAGATGCATCTCAATGCACCTCCTTAGTATTTTACTCAAATTAAAAAGAGATTCCTAGAAGTCATCCCCATATGGGGTGAAATCATTCATGTAAATTTTGAGAGAGTCATGGACTAACTCGATAAAGATGCTCAAGACAGCTCTTTGGAAGGTTGTTGGGGCATTGCACAACCCAAAGGGTAGGACTCTATAGGAAAATATACCCCAAGGGAAGGTAAAAGTAGTCTTATCCTGGTCTTCAAATCTCATTTGAATCTGATTGTACCCCCTGAACTCATCTAAGAAGGAAAATAACTTCTTCCCTGTAAGGCCATCCAGGACTTGGTCTATAAAGGGCAAAGGGAAATGGTCTTCCTTGGTTGCTTTGTTAAGTTCTTGATAGTGAACAAATTCTCCACTTCCCATTCTTCTTTGGGACTAGGACAAGAGGGGATACCCACTCACTGTCGGATATAGGATATATGAACCATGCATCTAATATTTTCTGCGACTCTTCTTTGACTATGTCCTTCAGAGTTAGTTTCATCCTTCTTTGGGGTGATCTCCCAGGCTTGAATCCTTCTTTTATGTAAATATGATGTCTGCATACCGAAGGATGCACCCCTTTCATGTCCTTGTAATCCCAAGCAAATGTTTTAAAATTTTCTTTCAAAAGCTGGCATAGCTACTTCTCTTATTCATTTGAGAGGGTTGGGTTGATTTTCAGAGATTTGGATTGGCCAAACTAAATAGCCTTGGTGGTTATAGAGTTTGTCTCAACTGAGTGCACTTACATCCAAGGTTGGCTTTTATACTCTTTGACTAAGGTTTTGATAGGAGTATTAGTGGAGGATTTCTTTCGAATGGCATGGTTGATTAGTTCATCTTCATCAAGCTACCCCCCTCTAAGAATAGCATCTATGGTACACATAGGGGAAGTGTTATATAACTCATCTTCTCCATCCTCCAACCATATATGGAGATCATGATAAACGGAAGGATGGGCTGGATGATATAACACCAGCTGTTTAGACAAAGGACCATTTTTGATAGTCATGTTTCTAACCCGACAACTAATATAAGAATCTACAGTGGCTACCTAAGGTCTCCCTAAGATGAGAGGATAGCCATTAAAATTTGTTTTTGGTTCCAGGACTAGGAAATCTGTAGGATACTCCCAAGATTCAATGTTAACCATAACATCTCAACAATTCCTGCCAGAGTTATTGTGGACCGATCTGCAAGTTGCAGAACTATTGTGGTTTTCCTCAAAGTCCCTTGGAGATTAAGTTTCAATATAGTTTCTTTGGTCATGATATTGATGGCAGCCCCTAGATCAATCAAAGTGTTGGGGACTATGGCACCATTTATATGCACATCAAAAATTGGACTAAGAGGGTCCAGGTACTTTGGAAATATCACCTTCCCTAGGATCAGGTCAGAAAGTTGTCCTACGACATTTATGGTGGGGGTATCTCTCTTCCTTCTCCAAGGTTTCTTGAAGAAATTTTATTTTATGAACATATTTTAGATAGAGACATCCTTAATGGCTTGGAGAAGTGGTATCTTCACACAAAAATTTTCCAATTCTCCAAGGAGTTCAGTCTCCTCTAGGGTGTGTTGAATAGGCTGGATCAAGCACTCGAGAAAAGGAGGTTGTTGGATATGAGTGTTATCTTCTTCCTTTTCCTCCTCAACCTCTACATGTATATATGGGGGATGGTTGTCTGGGAGTACTCTTCTTGAGCTGAGATTAACCTCTTATATCTCCATGACATAAGCTAGATGGGATGTTTCTTCACTAGGAGCCTATTGTGCATGTATGTTGTTTGGGTTCAGATTGGGATGTGTAGGTATAGGTAGCCTAGGTGGAGTAGCATGAGTAAGCTGAGGTTGAGGTTGGGGTGGAGGAATTAGAGTATTTAGTTGAATTTCTTGAGGCCTCCACCCTTGGGATGTATTGTTCCATTGAGGTTGTTATGGAACATATTGTCGAATTGGTTGGTCTACTAGCTAACGATGATATGAAGGGTTCAAAGGCCAAGTAGGAGGTGTAGCCCAGGATGGAGGAGTGGGGGTGGACCAAGGTTGCATTGGTGCACTCTGAATTTTGTAAATTAAGAGTAAGGTGCACCTTGCATACCTTATTGATATAGCTTAGGGCCTTGAGGCCTTCTCTGGTTGATGAAAAAGAGTTTCTTTGGCATTGTTTCCCCACCTTGATATAAAATTTTAAGTCCAGGTAAGGAGGGACACTTATCTGTGGCATGATTCTCTTCACAAACAAAGAACACCTCTATAACATTTATTGGAAATTGATTTCTTGGGTGCTTCCTAGTACATATAGGACAAAATATGGCTAGGGCTCTCTCTGCTTCCTCTTGCTTCCTTTTGGCCTACATTGTATCCATTTGTTGTTAGCCTCTTTCATAATCCAATTATAAATCCAAAATACAAAAATGAAATAATGTAAAGTTAGGATAAATATATTTATTAAATTAGATTTTTTAATAAATATTAGAGATACTTAGAAATAGTATTTTCTTAGTAAAAATAGGACTCTAGAATAGAGTCATTTCCTAGGCTCTAAAATAGGAATCAAGTTAGTAGGATGGTTATAAGGTCATTTATTGTAAATGGACACTTGTTGGTTTTCCAATTGATCCATAAATAAATTAAGTTAGAACATAGAGCTTATAAATAGGTTAGTTCCCTAATTTCATTATAGTGAGAGTTTATGTTTGTAAACTCCTGCAATTTGTTATGTAATCTCTTTTCATGATCAATAAAGTTGTGTGTCTGAGGACACTTGTGAATCTACATGTGGTATCGGAGCTGAGGTTAGAGAGCAATATTTGAGTTGAGGGTTGAGGCTACCTTTGTTAAGTGCTACATTTCTGAAACTGTGTTGTTTGAAGTTATTTTTGTTATGGCACGCTGAGAAGCTGCTTCAAGCCAAATATGTCGATGCTGAACCGAGATGATCGTGTTTCTTTTAACAATTTCGATGCCGTGGAGGAGAAGAAGTTTAAGGTCCTATTGCAATTCTGGTAGTAAACCACCATTTTCAAAAGCCTTAGAAGATCAGAATACTGGCCTCATGACGCTTTTGGAATGAATCGACAATATGGATATATAGATAGAGGAGGATGCTATTTCCTATGAGTTTGGTAGAAAAGAGGCTTTAGCCTCATGGAATTCTCATCATTCTCTATTGTTAAAATAATTTAGTCTACAACTTAAATAGATGAGAGAAAATGTCTAAGATAGTCCGTGCTATCTTAGACTCTGGTTGAGATAATTTCTCACCAAAAACCCACCAAGATAGGAGTTACTACACAAAATCATTAGGGGAATTTTGAGGTCTAAAATGGGCCTCCTGAGGAAACTCTAAAATAATAGTGGAAATAATAAAATAATATTTGATGACATCATCAAATTTTAGAGGGAAAAAAGTAAAAAACTACATTTTCAACTCATATTTTCAACGTATCTCCCAAAGTTTTTACTCAAATTTCGAGCAGGAATACTCGTTGGATGAAAATTTTAATTCCTCATCCAAAGAGTACCCATGTTGCATACTTTCGATGGACCCTGCTATATGAAAAATGAGAAATACATGAAAATTGTGATTGTAATCAATTTTTTTCATGTATTTCTCATTTTTCGCATAGCAAGGTCCATCAAAAGTATGCAACATGGGTACTCCTTGGATGAGGAATTAGATTTTGCATCCAACGAGTACTCCTGCCTGAAATTTGAGTAAAAACTTTGGGAGAAAAGTTGAAAATACGAGTTGAAAAAGTAGTTTTATTATTTTATTAATTTTTAATATTTTTACCCTTTTACTTAAAAAATGGTGAATCATCACCCATGGTTGACATCATCATATTTAATCTTATTGGTTCATATAAAGTTTATTTTGGTTGTACATTTTTCTTAGGAGGCCCATTTTAGACCTCAAAATTCCCCTAATGTCAATATTTGAGGAACAACCCAAGAGTTAGGCACATATTCCTAACTTGGAATATTTAATTAATTAATTAATTATTTTGGATTTATTATTGCTATTTGAGAGAGGCTAACATTTGCAAAGAAAATGTGTGCAACATTTCACTCTTGAAGTCCTCTAGCATGTCTCCAATCTAATGTTTTATGAAGGTGGAAGAGGAAGGGGTATTGGATGTATTTTGGCTAGCTATGCCCTTCTTCCTAAATGTCATAGAATGGTTCCGAAAGACAGTTTTGATTGTTTCATAGGGTTGTTGGTAGATATATCCTCCTGATAACATATTCAAGGTTTCTATCATCTCTTCACTGATCCCTCGAAGAAGTACAAGTTTAAGTGAGTCAGGATCAAGAGTACAGTTGGCTCTCTTATAGTTCAATTGAAACCTCTCTTCAGAATCCTTTAGGGATTCATTAGTCCCTAAAGTCATCCTAAATATCTCATCCTTAGTTTCCTTGGACCTACAATAGTCTTTGTACTTGCTGCTGAAGGTCTCTTCCTTCTATGCCCAGGTAGTGATGCTATCCCCAGGAAGACACATGAAACAGCAAAAGGTTGCATCCTTAAGGATGGATGTGAATAGCTTCAACTTCTGATCATCAAAGGTGTATTCGTTTGTCCTAAAAATAACAAAAAATACAAACATGAATGTGTCAAGGTCCTTAGAGGTAAGTCCAGAGCTAACGGGCTAACTTTTTTCATCTTAGTTTCCCCATCTTCCTCTCTTACGGGAAAGGCTCTCTGGGTTGCAGCCACAGTTAAGATAGGTGAAGTAGGTCCCTTAGTTGAAACAAGGTCTTCTTATTCTTTCCCAATAGGATCCTCAAAATATTCATAAGGCTCTCCTATAGGGGGTTCAATCTCAATGCCACTGAAGAAGAGTGAAGGGTGGCTAGGAGGTGATGTGGGGGTCTTAGGTAATATTTGTCTTTGTGTATTCCTAGTCCTACAAGGCATGAAAATCAGATATTTTTGTATTTTTTTCAATACTTATGAAATGACATGGAATGGAAGGAAGGAAAAAAATAATGCTAAAATAAAAATCAAAACATCTACTAGACACCTCCCTGACAATGACGCCAAAAAGTGGTGAGCCCTGGTATTGCACCAAGAGTGTTATAACTCCCAGGGGATGCCCTACTTTACTTTCTCAACCGAGGGTTCGTAAAAAAATTGAGGTGACAATGCTATATACACAGCAGATGCATTTTTTTCATGTCATCCTATTCTTCTTTACAAAACGATGCTATTTCTTAAAATATGAGAACAACTAGAAAGAAAATTACTGGAAGGAAATGACAGAAAGGAAACTAAACTAAATTGCTGAAAGAAAATTAATTCTAAACCACACTTAACTTGGCCAAATGGCTAAATGCGCTCTACTTATCCTACCTATGCATGTAACTAAGATATGCATGAATTAATTCTAATTAAAAAGTGTTAATTTGCAACTTGGAGGGAAGTTAAGGGCTAAAAGAGGCTAATGGGGGGTTTAACACATGAAATGAGGTTTGGAAGTAGAAATAGGGGGTTAAACCCTTATAAAACTTAATGATAGCATTAAAAAAGACTTAGGAGCGGACATGACTAAAAAATGTGATGGTAGAGTGCGGTGGAGGACAAAAATTGCGATATGCGATGTCGCAATCACAACTTCGCAAGTTTAACGCGATAACATTAAGGATTAACAAATATGAAATAAGTTTTGCAAAGTCCGATGAGTGATGTGGCAGGTCGCGAATCGTAATATCGAAAGTTTAAAGGAATAGCGATAAGGATTAACAAGAATTAACTAAAATGTGTGAAGTGCGATTGGTGACACAGTAAAAGTTACGGGTTGCGATCTGCGATGTGGTAAGTTATACGATGTGCAAAGTGTGATGAGTGATGTGGCGTAGTTATCACATCGGTGGAATGAGAGGTAAGTGTTATGTGAAAATTTTAAATGGTGCGAAGTGAGATTTTTTATTTTGCAATATCGCAATCGCAAGAACAAGTGGTAAGTGTTTAAAGGTAAAAGCTAAATATGTGAAGTGAAATTTGCGATGGACGACGTGGTGGTGGCACCGATGGTGGGGCGTGATTTTGCAATATTGCAATCGAAATAACCAGCGGTAACTGTTAAGGGAGAAAAGGTAAATGGTGCGACGTGCGATTTGCGATTTCACAATATCGTAATCACAAAGAACGAGTGATAAGTGTTAAAGGTAAAAGGTAAATGGTGTGAAGTGCGATTTGTGATTTCGCAATATCGCAATTGCAAAGAACGTCGGTAAGTGTTAACGGAGAAAGGGAAAGTGTTGCAAAATGTGATTGTGATGTATGGTGGCGGGATATTTGAGGAGAAAAGGTAGAGCTCACATTCTAATGGGTTTGAATGGTTTTTCACGTGTTTTGCATAAGAAGGGTAAGGCAACCGTGAACGAAGAAAAACAAGGAAATAAGGCTTGAAGGGATTAAGTGGGTTAGGTAAGTACAACATTCAAATGAGAGGAAAAGGAGGGGAATGAAGGTGTAAGGGAAGTGCTTAGAACTAAAACACACCTGTGGATTCATGCACGGGAAATAGATATAAATGCGTGATAAAACAGTGAAAGAAAGGCTTGGACTTGGGAATACAAATTCTTCCCAAAACTCAAACAGAAAGCAATTTTGGCGTGTGGGAAGGTCTACTCGACTTGAACTCTATTGACAAAGATGAGAGCGGGAGACTTTGTAAGATTCCAAACAGTCAAAATTTCGATAGATCTAGAACATGTTAGTGTTCTAATTTAAAACTACTTTTCATCAAAAACAAGAACACGAGCATATCTAGAAATGAAGCCCTTTTATTTATATTATTAGCTAAAAATAAAATGCATGCCCATACAATAAAACTAAGCTCCTACAGATGGCATGCTTGGCTTCTCGTTAAACAGGAAAACAACACTGAAGCACAATCATGGACCTTGGATGGATCCACTCGACAAATTCACTGTAATATCCCAAATGAGGGAAATTCTACAACAATGAGAATATCTCAAGATATTCTAAAGTTGGAGCTGCAGCAATATGCAAACACAAGAATGGAGTAGTAGTGACACTCAAATCATAGAAATGTGAGAGAAATCCATATCCATCTTATTAAATAATAGCAGAAACAAATGAATACAAGATCTTGAGGAAAAAGGTTACTCAAGATTGGAAATGCTCAGTCTTAAGAGACAAGTATATAAATCATGATAAAACATTGCTACCTATGTGTGCCCAAGCTATGAAAACGTAGTTTTATAAGAGAAATTTCTTGCTACATATGTAAAATACATGGATGTACAATTATATGGCCTAATACAACATTGGGAGTGAAGATCTCAGCTCCGAAAGGCTACCTCATGTCAATCCTCGAGGGATTGGCTATAAAACACAAAATCTGCAAAATGCCAGAGTTGTTGGGTATCAGCTGCAACTCAGAAATAGAACTAGATGGAGATGGCTGTAGATGATGCCCAAACTGAATATGCCTCCTCCAATGGATCTTTCAAGTGAAAGGCCGATCCCCTCACCAAAGATCTCACCCTCCAACAATATGCAAGAGCCCCACTGCAAATGCTTCACTCAAAATAACGCAGTCACTGGATGGAACTATGCTGTAGGGGCAAGAGAATGGGTTGGCCCAATGTCGAGAACTACAATCAGCTCCAAAGTCATCCAAACTAATCTCTCAAAGGAAAGAGAGACTCCTCCTCTACAAAATTGTTGATGGAGGTGGTGTAGTGAACCCTCACAACAACACCCTGCAACACAACATTATTCTGCTGCAGAAATAACGTTGTCTTGGAGGAGGATGCTTGTCCTCAAGCCTAGATGTGAGGAAAATCAATGCAATCCCTCAAGAGGCCTCTCAAGAAGGAGAAGGAATCCTAAACAGGAATTCCCCCGAAAACTCTTGCTAAACATCAAAGAATGCACAATGTCTGAATAGACAATGAGATCAATAATCCATAACATGAGAAACAATGGTTGCCTTGCCCTCCTTTTAAATAAGTGAAAGCCCCTCTCCATGGGTCGCACTCCTCTTAAGGTTTCCTCAACCAAATAACCCTCTTCCCATTGATATTGTGCCGCTTCTCTAAGTGTTCTCCACCTCTTATCCCAATGTCGTTGACTTGCTCAAACTTGACCTTGTCCACTTGCAAATGACCCCGTTCATGCATGAGGGTGTGAAAACCCACTCCAAGGATGATCCCCATTCATAATATGAGGGATTTTATTCATATTGTCATCATGTATGTGCCTGCTTACCCATTTATTCTCCTCCTAGGTGAAATCAGGAAAAATTAATATTCCAAATTATTGTAGGAAAATTTTGGAATATTACAGTCCTCCCCTGCCAAATGTTGCTTGTCCTCAAGCAACTGCAAGGACAGAAATGGAAAGCCTCCTCGCAAGGCATGGAGTCTATTATGTGTTGAGGAACATCTTCATGATGTGGATCCTCCATCCCGCAAGCAATTATCCATGCAAAATGAGTTACCTCCCAACATGGCAACTCCTGAAAGTCATCTCCCACCTCTGGCTCCCGAAATGTAGGTGGGCTGAAAATCTGATCCTAGTAGACAAAATAGCCTACCCCACACTGTCCTCCTCTCCACTTAGGATAAGTGTAGAGTTTATGTTGATCCTGGGCTGCAATGACATTGCCCTCAAATGGCAAGATGGAGATTAGACCTCTAAGGATATCTCCTCCAACGTTATGAAACATGTTGGCCCAAATCACCTCATATGTGATGAGTTGGAATTCGTCATCATATGGCATCATATTCCTCATATGGATCACCTCATAAGGAAACAAATGATATTTTGTAGTGGCCATACCATCTGCCATGCTCCCTCTATAACATGTAGTGAAAAGTGTGTGGGAGTTCTCTCCCTCCAAGGACACATTCACCCAATGTGTCTCTCCTCCAATCATGCTCCTAGGAAGAGGTTTAGCAATATCAACCAAGGGAAACATAAGGAGAATCATGCTAGCTTCCATGTGAAGTAAGGGAGAAGGAAAATGGTCCCTCAAATGTAGCCAACACAATTTGACTCTCCACTGCCATAGATAATAAAATGATGGGTGGCCTCCCCACCATTTGCTTGCTGCCCCAATCTCTTCAAAATTCTGGAGAAAGTGAATGATGTAATGTGCAATGTAAGTATGTTATCCATGAGAAATATCCTCCCCATATTCACTTAGGGATTGATCATCCATAATGGCCTTATGTAGAACATCAAAACTAGGAGGAAGAATATCCCTCCTTTGAGAAAATCCCTGCACATATATGGTTAAGAGATGCATACATATAGAAAAATCACTATGCAAGTCAACAATACTCTTACCATATTTTTTTCTCATATAAATGAAGTGGCTCATAAATGAGTCTCCCCTCATCCTCAAAGGGAAAACAGTTGACCGTGCTAACTCCTCCATTTTCTCATCATCCATGGAGTGCCTCCTCAATTTCTTCAAGTGGTTCCTCCCACAAGAAGAAAATAAATGTAATGGGGCATTCATGGTTGGCCCATGGTTCCTCCTGAAATGTGCAACATGTATAGTAGGGAGAATCATGCTCTTAATGGGCATCTTCAATCTCAAGCCTACTCTCCATTCAAAGCTTCCCATGAACATAGAGATACTAGCAATACATAGAAGCAAAAACCAATAGAAACAAGTTGTCACACAACAACCAGAAAGTGGATCAAGGTCCCATACAAGGAACCAGCACAGTGCATCCCTTGCCTACATAAAATCAAACAAAAACAAGTGCTTTTCCAGCCACTTTTTTGCTGCCACAATCATTTTACAAGATATAAGCATGAAAGTACAAAAGGGTGTTAATGGTGCACACCAAAAGTCATGTGGCTTTCCCCACAAACCACCAATGAGATAACCAATCTCAATGCTACAGATGGCTTCAAGTACATCATTATACTATATTCAATAAGGAATAATCCTCCTTGGTACAATATGTTGCTCATAAAAGGACAAGAAGTACAAAACATAAAGTGAAATTGTACATTCTCCATTATGTACTCAAAGACTTGAGCTGAAATGGCTCAACTTAAAATGATCCCTTACTCCCAATGGGTAGGAAGGTGTCTATGACATCTTCTCCATCATCATCTGGGCTTTGCATCTCTCCATATGCTGAAATATGTCCTGTTGAATGCCCTCCCAAATGAACTCCTCTGCCAAGGCAAGATATGCATCAAAGTGCATAGGAAAGAAGTCTTCATGTGCTGCATGCAGAAACTTCTCCTTAAGACTAGAATCTCTAGTCCAGAAAATTTTTTCATGTGAAGACCATATAATCTACCATAGAGCCATCATCTCTATCCAGATCATTGAGAATCATTCATGCACCAAGATCCTTTGAGTACTCTACTAAGAGCTGAGATCTCCAATAAGGATCAATCCTCCTAAGGGACAACGCTGGTGATCTGGCATGTGAAGCTCTCCTCCTTCTATTTTCTGCTACTTTGACATCCCCCATGCCAAATTTCTCCTCCAAACTCTTCACCTCTCCAAAATCCAAGAGCGGTGAATCCAAAGACAAGGTGTCTTTCATCAATGATAAATCTGGTGGCCTCCCTGGTGGAATGCCTCTATGCAGTAAGACATCAATGTCAAGAGTGGACTATACATATGGTTGAGAAACCATGCCATTGCTCTCATAGCGCAATACAGTCTGCCTCCTCTTTGCACTAGCTCTCTGAAATAGAGAAGGGTGTGTGCCTCTCATCACATGATGCTGCTCTTCCTCCCTTCCTCCTTCTTCCGGCTGCAATGCTGCACAATCATGCTGCTCACTAATTGTGCTTGGACCTCCATGTATGAGATCCTGGGGACTTCCTTGCAAAGATGCAAGAACCCCTCTAGTTGGAGCAAGAGCTCCTCCTTCCTCTGCAGGAGGTGCTAGATCAACTCTATAAATGACAACGTTGTTTCCCTTAACCTCCTCAGCATGAGTGGGAAACCCTCCAATGATTGGATCCTCTTTTGGAAAAGGGATCTCTCTGTCTCTTTGTGCAAAAATACAAGATGAAGGTATTGCCTCCAACAAAGTATCATGCAAGATATCAGCCTCCTTTATGGTTCTCTGAAGTGATTTTGAGTCTATGGTTTCTTCCATCACATGCAAGGGTTTTTTTGGTTTAGATGTGTTTTTTTCCTCCACATGTCTTTCAGAATTCCTCCTACCAAATATTTCCATAAAATTTCTAATGAACATTGCATAGGAGGATTATTTTCATTCTTCAAAGTAAAGGACTCAAATAACCACCATGCATAGACCTTACCTCCAAAGTGCAGCGCTGCTACTCTGATGGCTTCATTTTCGGGAATCTGATGCTGCTGCAGAAAGGTGTCTAGCTCTTCCACCCAAGCCCTGGCTGAACAACTAGGGGAACCATCAAATATAGATAGAAAAAATCTATCCATGTTATGCTACCTGTCCCTCCTCACCTTGACCTTGTAAAACTCCGGGAAAGTGACATGAGCTCTAAACTTCTGAGTTTGAGATTCATACTCATGCAAGAACCCACTAAGAGTTCCCCTCTCAGGCACTCCTCCTTCTTCTCTTTCTCTCATGGAAAAACTGGCCATGTGACTGCATTGTACATCATAGGGTGTGGCTGCATGCTCACACTCCCTACAAGAAAATCTAGAGTTTGGCTCAGTTTCAAACCCTCTTGGAGATCTTGTACATATCTCCCTCCTTATCTTTTCAAATTCTTCATGAATTCTCTGTACAAATTTTGGAAGAAGCATTGCGAGCTTATCTTCCTTTTTCTCTCCACATAGTGGAGTATTCATCTTCTCTCTCCTTGATAGCATGATAGCTGAGATCCATCGGCTGAGCTAGAGATCATACTCTGATACCACTGTAATATCCCAAATGAGGGAAATGCTAACACAATGAGAATATCTCAAGATATTCTAAAGTTGGAGCTACAGCAATATGAAAACACAACAATGGAGTAGCAGTGACACTCAACTCATAGAAATGTGAGAGAAATCCATAGCCACCTTATTAAATAATAACAGCAACATATTAATACAAGATCTTGAGGAAAAAGGTTCCTCAAGAATGGGTTGGACCAATGCCAAGAACCAATACCAAGAACCGCAATCAGCTCCAAATGCCTCCAAACCAATCTCTCAAAGGAAAGAGAGACTCCTCCTCTGAAAAATGGCTGATGGAGGTGGTGTAGTGAACCCTCCCTACAACGCCCTGCAACACAACATTATTATGATGCAGAAATAACACTGTCTTGGGGGAAGATGCTTGGCCTCAAGCCTAGATGTGAGGAAAATCAGTGCAATCCCTCAAGAGGCCTCTCAAGAAGGAGAAGGAATCCTAAACATGAATTCCCTCGGAAGCTCTTGCTAAACAACAAAGAATGCACAATGTCTTAATAGACAATGAGATCAATAATTCATAACATGAGAAAAAATGGTTGCCTTGCCATCCTTTTAAACAAGTGCAAGCCCCTCTCCATGGGTCCCACTCCTCTTAGGGTTTCCTCCACCAAATAAACCTCTTCCAATTCATATTACGCTGCTTCTCTAATTTTTCTCCACATCTTATCCCAACGTTTTTGACTTGGTCAAACTTGACCTTGTCCACTTGCAAATGACCCCGTTCACACATGAGGGTGTGAAAACCAGCTCCAAGGATGACCCCATTCATACTATGAGAGATTTTATTGAGATTATCATCATGTATGGGCCTCCTTACCCATTTATTCTCCTCCTAGGTGAAATCAGCAAAAAATAATATTCCAAATTATTGTAGGAAAATTTTGGAATATTACATTCACTACGGGGTTTTTGTCCCAGGATCAATGCTAGAACTGGCCAGGCCAAGTTCTCAACCCAAACATGATAAGATAGATAATACTAGAATGATCCTAAATGCCTAGCTTATATCCCCTTTTATAGGCTTGATGGACCTTATTTTATTGTATTTCTCGAAAACCAACAAAAGATACCATGGGCCGATACCATGGGAAAATACCATGGACCGATTTTGTCCACTTTGATCGCATCAAGAAAAGGAATATTACAGACTTGACCACAATTTTTGGAGTTTTCCCTCTATTTTACTACACATAATCAATTAAAAACCATAGCAGCACAAAAACTAAACATCAACGAAACTTATCAGAAGTAGATCTAACTTAAATGGAAGAACAAAAACTAGCTAAATGACAAAAGGAAATGATAGGAATAACAGAGAAGCTAAGGCACATGGATTGGGCCCCAACCCACAAGCCTAGCCCTTTCAAACTTAAATCATTCGAATCAAATCAGTCTTCTCATTTGATGAAATAATAACTCCATACATCTCTAAAAGTTTGATCACTGAATAAAACAAAAAGCACAATAGCTCACCACAATAGTTCTGAATGGAATCCAGACTAGAATAGACTAACTCTTCCTAGCTCTAGCTCTACTCTATTTATTGTACAGGGAAGCTACCAAAAATTCCATAAAAAATTGTGATTGAGTCCACTTCATTCTGAGTGAACAAGGATTGGGTGCACTCCTCTTTGAGTTGCTTAGCTGCCTCTAGAATTCGAATTGTTGGAGAGAATCCTTGGGGATCCTTTGGCTAGTTTTGGAATTCGAATTGCTGGAGAGAATCTTTGCGATCCTTCGAGTGCCTTTGAGGGTGGAAAATCCTCCTATAATTTCTCTTTGTCGTCTCCTATGAGTCCTTATGATAAAATCCTTATAAAAATGATTAATAATTCATGATTTTCTACTCTCAACCTTATATTAGGCACTGAGAGTATGTTAGCCTTAATCACCACCTATACTAGCATCATAAAACAAAACAATAATAATAAAAATGAAATAAAAAGAGATATAAGAAGGCAAAAAGGTGACTATTAGCCCCTCTAAATATGTCTAATGATGGAGATCATCACATGAATCTAACAGTATGGTATCAATTCTCGATTATCCCTCTTTAATTTTTCTTTCTTCCTTTTCCTGTAAGTTTACTTCTCCTTCCTCCTCTCTATTTATTTCATCAGATGCTCCTCCGGGGGATGATACTTCTCCTATATAGGTGGTTTCCTATTTACCTCCTTTCCCTACGGATACAAGGTATGACCCTCCCCCCTTGTCATACCCTTCCTCCTTCACTGGTCCTCCTCTAGATTGTACGAACTCTTTGGGGGATACCACACTATTGACCATTTCAATTCCCCCCCTTCAGACTTGGATTTTCCACATCACCCTCTTTCGATGCCCCCTTTGGAAGCATACTTTTCCCTTTCCCCTTCTTCTCCTACTTCCCTAAACCTAGACTCTTCCCCCCACAATTCCGTTGGAATCAACATTTATCTCGTCATCTTGAATCTTGTGATGGATCTGACGACTGTTACTATCCACAAGTGTCATGATCAGGTTATCTCCCCTATCATATTCCCTAGATCTGTCTTAAACTTCATTGTTCACAAGAGGGAGGGCAAGGGTAGTAGACATTTTCGGGGTAGACAGACGACTTCTACATTACAATATGAGGATTCAATGGATTTTCATGATGTTCCTATGTTCTCTTCTCCTTAATCTCAGGCGCTTAGAGTGAATGTGCTCGTCGAAGGAGACACATGATGAACATTATCTCTCTGAACCTTTGTGCATTGGGGGACTCCACCAAGTGGTTAGGCCTACACAAGCATTATGTGGTGGTGGCTGAAACTTATCAATACTACATGGCACATATTTATAATTTGACTGCCCCATCATGGTTCCAAATTTTATGGAAATGGAGCGCTCCTCTTAAGGTCATCATGTTCTTCTGGTTGGTGTGGAAGCAAAAAATCCCAACATGGGATAATCTACTCAAGCAAGGGCATTTCGGTCTCAGGTGGTGTATTTTCTATAGACAAGAATTAGGAATGAGCCTACATATTTTCATTTTGTTCCCTACTACCAGGCAGGTATGGTTACGAATTTATAGAAGCATATACCATCTCTGATAGGCGAGTCCTTACAATCACATAATGTGTCATCGTTTGGGTGTCAAGGGGTGGTCAATACAAGCATCTTCCATTATTTGTTTTTTGCGAGGTGTGGAACACGTATAATCGTGGCATCTTTGAGGGAAATATGAACAACAATAACAAAGTTTGCCACAAGATTATCGCCATTTTTCTATATCTATACATTTCCATGTAGGTTTTTTTGATGGTGCGACTTATAATGGCCATTGTGGATGCAACGGTTGGCTCATATTATGTAACAAGAAACAATACAAACTCTCATGGAATGATGGCACTGGTACCCACTCTAGGGAAAATACATTGGCACTTTCGGGATTATTATGGTTTGTTAATAGGGATCACGTTAATAATCTACATATTTATGGTGACTTGTGATCCCTCATTGAGGGTCTATTGAGACACACTGAATTTCCCCCCCCCCCGCACTTATCTGGTTGGATTGATTACATTAGACTGGTTTTGCACACACTCTAGGAATCTCTCTTCAACATATATATTGAGAAGCTAATATGGTGGCAGATGCCCTCTCAAAAGATGGACTAAATGGTGATTTTGGGGCTCTGAGATACTAGCGAGTCATAGAAGATAATACAACTAGAGAGGATGGTTTGCTCTTGCTTCCATAGCTTATGAAGTTTTTAGTATTTCCTTTTTCTATCTTCTTATGTTGTTTTTTGGCTTACTGTTATATATATGTGCCCTATAATGAACCTTTTGTTTTATTAGTGAATATTAACGAAATTACTTTGAAACAATTATATATATATATATATATCGAATTTTGAAATACTTGTTATTTACCTACATTATAGTTCAAAAGGGCAATAAGGAATAATGTCAAGTTAGAATTTGGAGAACACTATTTTTCATATAGGTAATATGGAGGATAATTGATTTTTATAAAAAGAAACACAAACATGTACGATGAGAATGTTAACATGTGCAAAGGCAAAGGTGAATAAAAAAAAATCATAGGGTTAATGATAGAGTCTTTACATGGTTTTCTATGAACAATTATTGTTTTAAATTTATGATTGTCCAAATTAGAAATCAAGAAGACATTATGAAGTTAAATTAGAAGGAAATGGTAAAAACTCTAAAGAGGGTGAGATGAAGAATAATAATGTTATTAGTAGTATTGATAGTAAAATATTATTAATAAGATTTAATTGTAATGCATTAAAACTAAAAAGGAGTTTTGGAAGGAGGAGAAGAGAAAGAGATCATTATCAATTTAAATTAGAAGAAAATGATTAGAACCATAATGAGGAGGGAATGGAGAATAATAATGTTGTTAGTGGATGATTATTAATGAACACTTAATTATAATATATTAAAATAATAGAGGGTCGGGAAAGAACTTTTACATATTGAGAAATGATGAAAGAGCTTGTCTTTGAAGAAAGATGAAAGAATAAAAAACCATTTTATGCGGCAAAAATACTTGAAGTGGTCCAACTTTTAATTCACTCTTCAGGAAAAGAAATTTAATATCAAAATAACAAGATAATTTTGGGTTGAAAAGTCTCGGACAGCATTAAAATAACAAGATAACTTCAAGTTTGGAAGTCTCCAACAAGATAACTTTGAGTTGAAAAAGTCTTCGACAGCTTTAATACCTAGGATTTCCCACAGCTTCAAAATCTCAGAATTACAATTTTTTCTAATTTTAAAAATATATAAATAAAATTACAATTAAGAAAATAATTAGAAAATAATATATTTTTCAATTAACTTCAAATATAAAAATAAATCTGTTTAGAAAAATAATTTTTTTATAATATATTAAAATAAAAATCATTATAAATAAAAATAAAAATAAAATATAATAAATTGGAAAAAATAAAAATAAAAAGGTAAAATGAACCATAACATCAGACTAAATCTAAATAAATAAAGAAAGAAATAGAAACTTAACTACAATCCATTAAACAAAATAAAGAAATAGAAACTTAAGCACAATATATTAATATTAAAATGGAAAAAAGAACTAGTCAAACTTAACAATCACCTATAAGAGGCAAGAGGGAGCCTCTCATATGACATCGCAAAGATAATCCGTTTTCAGTGTGAGTCCCAAAAGCAACAGCAACAGTAACGTCATGGCGTCGTCTTCTTCTGCTGGCCCATGGCAGCACCCCACCACGGGATCTCCCGCGGTTCAGCAGCAGCAGCAGAAGAGAGGAAGAGGAAGACCGAGGAAGGTGACATCTCCCGCGGTTCCCCTTCCTAGGGGCAGACCTAGGAAGGTGCTGCTTCACCAGAATGTGGTGGTTCCCGGTTCAGGGGCTCCGCAGCAGCAGCAGAATGTGGTGGTTCCCGGTTCAGGGGCTCCGCAGCAGCAGCAGAATGTGGTGGTTCCCGGTTCTGGGGCTCCGCAGCAGCAGCAGAATGTGGTGGTTCCCGGTTCAGTACTGGGTGGTGATGCCGTCCAGGGAGAGGCGGAGATGGGCTTTTCGCAGGGATCCGTTGTGCAAGGAGGTGATATGTTTTTAATGTAATTATGTTTTTTAATGTAATTATGTTTTTAATTAGAATATGAATATCGTCTACTTTAACTGTCACGTGGGTTTCTACTTTTACTGTCGCTTGGATTATAATTATCATCAATATATCAAATTGTACAAATAAAAGTTTGATACAGTCATTTAAGGTTTGGTTTAATATCTCAGCATTTTGGTGTGCAGTGGGGCCTTGGAAGAATCCAATGACGGACCTTCCATGCAATATGATGGACTTAATCTCGCAGAATGTACTGGGTGGTGATGCGGAGATGGGCTTTTCGCATCGGCCGCCTTGCAGCACCATCTTAGGCCAACCCAGCGGTTCAGAAGGCCGCATTCCTGTGGTTTCTACTACTTCCCTGCATTCAGAAGGCCGCATTCCTGTGGTTTCTACTACTTCCCTGCTTTCAGAATGTACTGGGTGGTGATGCCGTCCAGGAAGAGGCGGAGATGGGCTTTTCGAAGATAGGTGATTGTTTTTAATGTAATTATGTACCAGTAGTGAGTCATGGCAATTAGAATATGAATATGTGGGTTTTTAACTGTCACGTGGGTTTCTACTTTAAGTGTCGCTTGGATTATAATTATCATACAGTAATTTAAGGTTTGGTTTAATATCTAAACAATCTCAACATTTTGGTGTGCAGTGGGGCCTTGGAAGAATCCAATGACGGACCTTCCAATCTCGCAGGAGATTCCAGGATTTCATCACAGCTATGTTGAGGTGTTGCAGCAGAATCTCTCTGCGCTGTCTTCTATCCAGGAGAGTCTAGCAAAGTTGCTTCCAGGTAACGCTTCCAGGTAACGCTTCATGGCAGCAACCTGCTTCTCCTACTTCCCTGCATTCAGAAGGCCGCATTCCTGTGGTGTCTACTACTTCCCTGCATTCAGAAGGCCGCATTCCTGTGGTTTCTGCATCGGCCTCCTTGCAGCATCAAAATAAACCACCAAAATACTTCCCACAGGGTTCTTCATGCAGTGTTTCTCATGCGTCACCCTTCCACCATCAAATAATTCCATCGTCCCACCATCAAATAGTTCCATCGTCCCAACGGTTTCTGCATCGCCCCCCTTGCAGCATCAGTCCCACCGAGTCCATCGTTCCAACGGACGTTCCAACGGCCAACCTTACACAGCCCTCTAATGGCCAACCTTACACAAATAATTCCATCGTTCCAACGGTTTTTGCATCCGCCAGCCCCTTGCAGCATCCTATTACCACCCACCCCTCCAACCAATCTTACATAAATCCTCCCACGCGTCACCACTGGTTTTGAATCATTGTTATAGCTCTGCTCCAGCGTTCCTCGATCGGGAGTCCGCCAAGCCAATACTTTAACTCTCTTAATCTGCTCAGCTGTGAATCATACCGCACAACTATATAGTTTTTGTGCACATTTTGTAGTGTGAATCATATCGCACAACTATATAGTTTTTGTGCACATTTTGTCCTCTTCACTATTAAAACTCTTTCGACGCAATTTTTTGCAGTTATTAATAAATAGATCAAAAATAGTATTTCTTTTTGTTTTTGCCTAATTCACTTTGTTTTTGCCTAATTCACTTCACTGAGATTTTATCTTTTACACAATATTTCATAACAGGGTTACTTATGGAAAAGCAGCTACAATAGCTCCAACAAGTAGACATGCTAGGGTCTAATGTCAAGGATCCTACCCCTATTTCTTCTTCAGATGGCTAGTAGTTTCTTTAATATTGTTGTTTTATGAAATTAGCAATTTTGTATGAACTTATCTTTTATTACCAAAATGTAGATAGATATGCTCTAGAACAGACGGCTCATGTGGAGTATAGAAGAATGAACTCTTTCAATTTTGGTATGTTTTTCATGCACTAAGATGGCCAACAGACCTGGTTTCCTTCGGGCACGTTGAGGCCATAGTTTGAATTTATATTTTTGTAACCTGCTTTGCAAATATAAATAGAAAATAGTGAGGTCCTACTATATTTACAAAAAAAAAAACAATGTTTTTACACAATATTTCATAACTAGGTTACAAGTTTAGAATACTTTTACACAATATTTCATAACAAGGTTACTTGATAACAATGTTTTTACACAATATTTTATAACTAGGTTACAAGTTTAAAATTTATTGAAGTATGTAGATAATAATTTTATATAATTATGCCTTAACATAACCAATATGAAAATGATATGAATGATATAGAATGGACTCATCCAAAAATGATTAAATATTCAAATGTGTTACAATCAATTGTATTTTTTCTTATCGTAAAAAAAAATTGTTTTGATATTGTTAAAAAATAATACAAAATGAAGAAATTATGAAAGAGGTTAAAATAATACCTCTAGCATAAAATTTAATTTAACCAAGAAAGCCATTGTCATGCCCTTATAGCCACCCACAGCCCCCATCACTATAGGTTTGTGGTAGGTCGTGACATATTTCATCTCATTGACTTTCTCAATCTCATAATATTACTAATTGGCATCATTTCAAACTAGGGAATAAAGTGATTTTATATTCCTCATTCACTAGAGATAAATATAAAGAAATTATGAAAGAGGTTAAAATAATACCTCTAGCATAAAATTTAATTTAACCTAGAAAGCCATTGTTATGCCCTTATAGCCACCCACATCACCCATCACTATAGGTTTGTGGTAGGTCGTGACTTATTTTATCTCATCCATTTTCTAAATCACAAAATACATGATTCCATACTACACCTCATTATTTATATTTCACCATTATTGAAACTCATAAGTTTAAAAATTATTGAAGTATGTTGGTAATCATTCCATGCAATTATGCCTTAACATAACCAATATGTAAATGACATGAATGAATGTAATATTATAGAATCAAAAACCCAACTCGACTAACAATTTTCAAATATTAAAATCTGTTACAACCAAGTGAACTCTAGTCTCGTATAACAATTTAAAAATTATAAGAGCACACAATTCTTACAAAACCTGTCCCCAAATTTCCTATTTGATTTATTGCCAACGATTGCAACTTTGTCATATATCAAAATAGTTTCACTTGATATAAATAGTAAGTAATCTCATATGCATGCCATTGTATGAAGAGTTAAGTTAAGCGAAGGAAAGCAAGTTAAATTTAATATTAGAATTCAAGTGACTCAGAGTTAAACGTTTAATGCCTTGTCAATAAAAGCTAAGTTTGGGAAAATAACAATGTTGATTTATATTAAAGTGAAGTTAGAATACTTTAATTCAGTCGTCAAGTCATAGAAAGAAGGTTGGCACAATAACGAAATAAGAAAGAAGACAAAACAAATATGACAGTCATGGGTCACAAAACAAGACTGAAGAAAACTGATAAAATAAATCAAAAGGAAGAGCTAAACTATTTCGAATAGCTCATAGGGGTTCTTGCCACAATTAGAGCATCTGAAAGGAAAGTAGATGAAGTAGAACAATTTGAGGATGAATGTATCGTGATAGATCTAGTAACATTTCCAAAATGTAACAATTTGAGGATGAATGTATCACGATACATGCTTGAGAACCCCCTGTGACATGAATGGTGAAGATGATGGTGAATCCCACTCTAAATATACACATGTGGATGGTGACTGCAAAGGGAGTTGTGAATTGGTGAATCCAACAATAGGCCTTCTTGATGACCATGAAGCTTCCAATAAATAAGTGAATAACATATGTGATCTAGTTGGTATGATTGTAGTTGATGATGACCTTTTTGCACTAGAGTTTGAGGCCTAAGAATAGAGTAAATTGATTTATGAGTTTTTGATGACAATACCCACTAAGAACATAATAATGGAAGATAGCCTCAATGTAGTTGAAGAGGCATAGAAGAAATGCGAAGTAAAGAAATATCTCACTGCAAAGCATAATGAAGATGTTTTCAATATTGATTTTGAGTGTGAAAGTAGACAGGAGAACAATCTAGTTACAGTTATAGCTGAAAGAGAAGATGAAGAAAAAGATGTACAAAAGGGCATGGAAGCTTCTGAAGACAAAGAAGAAAGCATTGAAACAACCTTTCAATAAAGGATTCAAGAAGAAATCAAATTATAATATCACGAAATATGGTAGAAAGAAGATCGGGAATATGAAGTGGAAGAAGCATGACAAAGTTCATAGTTTGATGATGAATATTTTTGGTAGTAGTCGATGAGTGAACAAATATTTCAAGAGGAAGCTATAGAAGATATGCTCTCAAAGCCTAAATTGTTGTTTAGAAAAAATACAAAACAATTCAAAAAAAAATTGCACTAGCATCAAGTGAAGAAATATGGAGCTTACATCGAGAAAGCGCAACTAAAAATGAAGCAATTTGAAGGGTATAGAATATGGAAGAAATCAAAAAGAAAAAAAACACATTGTAAAACATTTTTTGAGTCAATTTTTTCTTTCAAGCGTAGCATGCATAGTTGAGTCACAATTAAGTTAAGTTTGAGTCATATGGTTATAATTAAGGGGGAGTTTCAGAAACAGTAATTTCTCCTGTATGTTTGTAATGCATGAAGAGTGGAGTTAAGTTAAGGAAATAAATTTGAGTCTACTATTAGAATTCAAGTGAGACAGAGTTAGAAGGTTAATGCTTTGCCTAGAAAATCTAAGTCAAGAAAAAGAAAAATGTTGAGATAAGTTAAAGGAAAGCTTGAAAATTTTAGTTTAAACATGAAGTATTAGCTTGCATGAGGGAAGGAATGTTAGATTTTTCATGCTTCCATATTTAAAATTTGTGGTGTTTATATACATGTGGTTGGGCAATTGTAATGTGAAGCAATAAGAGAGAATTTTTGTAGCTCAGTGGATGTATATGAGAGAATAATTAATGAATATGAATTATTTATCATCAACATCAGCATCAACATTTCCCACCATGCCCTCCAACCGATATCGCATTGTTCCAATCATTTCTGCATCGCCCTTCCATCATCTCAGTTCCGCAAAAATACTTTCATCGTTCCAACGGTTTCTGCATCAGCCTTGCATCAGTCCCACTGAGCCCTCTAACCAATCTTACACAAATACTTCCATCATTCCAACAGTTTCTGCATCGGCCTTGCAACATCCTATTACAACCGACCCCTCTTACATAAGTCCTCCCACGCATCAGGAGTGGTTTTGAATCATTGTTACTATGCTTGAATGTTTTGGGATCAAGAGTCTGCCAATACTTCAGCTTTCTTAATCTGCTAGACTATGAATCATAACACATAACTATATAGTTTTTGTGCGAATTTTTTACTAGTTCACTTTCAAGGCTATTTTGTGGAGCTACTAAATATATTTTTTCTAATACAAGTAAACCATGTA
Source organism: Pinus albicaulis (assembly GCA_034641835.2). Lineage (NCBI taxonomy): Eukaryota > Viridiplantae > Streptophyta > Pinopsida > Pinales > Pinaceae > Pinus > Pinus albicaulis. Next base: position 524,077,611 of record CM076570.1, read on the forward strand.
TAAATTTTTTTATGATGAGTTTCTTTTTATAACTTTTAACGTTTTTTTACTCATTCTTTAAATATCATATGATGCATTGTGTTTTTTTTTGGGTTAATATTCTTTATTTTGTCTTAATAAAAATTTTAATTCCCGGTTTTTTAACCAAAAAATAATATATAAATATAAATGTTTTTATAAGCATATTCAACTATTTTATGGAACAGAGATCACCACTACAAGAAAGGACATTTTTAAGAAAAAAATATTAGGGCAATAAATCTTTTTTTTTTTTAAATCACTTTTTATTTTAGTAATTTTATATTAAAAATTAATATCAATTGAATTGTCTTAAGACAAAAACAGTTTGAGACAAAAATATTTTAAGGCAAAACTTTAGATTTAGGACAAAAAAACACTTTAAGAACTTTATATTTAAGACAAAAAAATATAATTTGAGCACTTTATATTTAAGACAAAAGCAATGTGAGACAAAAATATTTTAAGACAACTTTATATTTAAGACAAAAATAGTTTGAGACAAAAATATTTTAAAATAACTTTATATTTAAGACAAAAACAAAAAAAATATTTGAAGACAAAACTTTATATTTAAGGGAATGACAACTTAAGACAATGACAATTAGGATGAAACTCATTTAAGACACTTAACGATTAAGAAAAAACCATATCAATTTAAGAAAATATTATATAACACTACCGAATTGACTTTGGAAGTGCAACCTAACTCCAAAATCTTATAGACTACTATTGTCCCGCGTCTATACGGAGGCTATTATTTCAGTTACCATTCACATTATCTTATATAAATACAATGAATTGTTGAGCTCTTTGTTTTGTGGGGTTATCTGACTCTGAAGTATGCGACAACTTTTCCTGACAATATTTCATCAACATCAATTCCTCATCTGTCCCTTCAATCTCTTTCGATACGATTGGAGAAAAATTATTTGTTGTTGCATTTGGGATGTTTGCACAAATATTCTATGAGTAGATATGGGATAACTATATTTAAGTATTGAGGGGTTTTTGCAGTGCATTATATTAAATATCATTTTTTGGGATTCAACTGTGTTAAGTAAGCCATTCATCTATGACCGTTTCCATGAGAGGTAGTTTTAAGTGACTAATTTCTCATGTGTTTTGAATAGTCCACTTACCAGTTTGACAAAAACAAGACTGAAATTCGGCCCCTAAGGAGAGTTGGTCTCTTATCGTAGCTCTGTCAGCATTTTCACTCAATCGACTCGGTTCCTCGCCACGTGGAAAAAACCTCCTACATTGTTGGCTAGTGTCTAATGCCCCTGCATCAGTCTCCTAAGGGAAATTTTCTTCATTGGCTCATGTCCATGAGCTCTTCCACTGATCTGCCTATCTTCTACAACATTCCTTTGGTCAACCAAGTGGCGTCTTCCTCTGGCTTGTCCTTCCATTTGATTAAGTACTGAAAGTACTCTTGTCCTCTGGTCTTCCTGAACACTCTTTTGTCCAATATCTTCTCTGGTTGTAATGGTTGTGTTGGAGGTACCTGCTTTTCCCACTCAATATGTTCCTTGTCTATTGATATTTCCTCTTCACCATCATCTTCATACTTGTACAAATATGCAACATTAAGAATGGGAGATATTCCAACATCAGGAGGTAATTCAATCACATAAGAATTTGGAGAAAAATTTCTAAGTATCTTGCATGGCCCAATACTTTTGAACTTAAATTTGTTATACTGCTTCCTTGGGAATCTATCCTTTCTCAAGTGTGCCAAAACCAGATCTCCTACTTCAAAATGGAATTTTTTTCTGCTCAAGTCTGCTCTTCCTTTGTATTTGATGTTGTTTCCTTCTAGTTTTTGTTTCACTTGTTCATGTATGGCTTGTATTTCTGAAGCAAATACCTCACCATCAGCACTTCTAAGCTTTGCCTTTCCCAGTTTTCTTAACTCTGATATTCCTCTTGGATGCATTCCATAAACAATATGGAATGCACTCTGCCCTGTGCTTCTATTTGGTGAGTCATTGTATGCATATTCTGCCCGGGGGAAAATATGGTCCCACTGCTTGCGATGCTCTCCTGCAAGACTTCTCAACAAGTTTCCGAGACTCCTATTCACTACCTCAATTTGTCCATCAGTCTGGGGATGATAAGATGAGCTGAAACTTAGTTTGGTATCAAGTTTCTTCAACAGCGTCCTCCAAAAATGGTCCACAAATCTGGTGTCTCTGTCTGAAAAAATACTCCAGGGCAACCCATGCAACCTAACAACTTTTTTGAAAAACAAGTTAGCAGCATGGGTGGCATCACTAGTCTTATAACATGGGATAAAATGTGCCATTTTGGAGAATATGTCTACTACAAAAAAGACTGCATCTTTCCCTTTCTGAGTCTTGGGAAATCCTAGAACAAAATCCATACTCACCATGTCCCAAGGCTTGTTTGGAATAGGCAAGGGAGTGTACAGTCCTACATTCTGGCTCCTTCCTTTGGCATATTGACAGATTTTGCAATTTTCTACAAACTTGTCCACTTCTTCTCTCATCTTGGGCCAATAATAGAAGTGACTCAGCTGCTCATAAGTTTTGTCAGTACCAAAGTGTCTAGCAAGTCCACCACTATGCTTCTCCTTGATCAAGTTTTCTCTCATGGAGCATTTTGGTACACACAGTTGATTTCTTCTGAATAGTAAGTCCTCCTACAAGAAATAATCCAGCCACTGGATTCTATCTGTTAGAATAGGGTTATAACATGCCTCAAATGCTTCTTTAAAATATGGATCTTTTTTATACAATTCCTTGAGAAATAAAATCCTACAACTTCAAAATTGGTTTCTTGAATAAGCATGTGCCTCCTACTCAAAGCATCAGCTACCTTATTTGCTTGGCCACTTATGTGTTTCAAAACAGAGTTAAAACCTTGGAGATTCTCAACCCATTTGGCATGCTTATGATTCAACTTGGGCTGATGTACAATGTACTGCAAAGCATGGTTATCAGAGTATAATACAAATTCTCTGGACATCAAATAATGCCTCTACTTTTTCAATGCCTGAACAACTGCATAGAATTCCTTGTCATAAGAGGAATACTTTCTCCTGGTGTCATTCAGCTTTTCACTGAAATCGTGTACCGCCCTATCATCCTGACTCAACAAAGCTCCAATGGCTTCCCCACTGGCATCACACTTCACTTGAAATGGTTTAGTAAAATCAGGCACAATCAAAACATGCTTTTCAGTTATCTTTTGCTTCAAAAGTTTAAAGTTTCTTTCTGCTTCAACAGTCCACTTAAATGGTTGTTTTCTCTTCTTTATTGTCTCAATGATGGGTGCATTAAAGTTACTAAAGTTTCTTATAAATTTCCTGTAAAAACTGGCAAGTCCATGGAAACTTCTTACCTCAAAAACATTTATGGGTGAAGGCCACTCCACAATTGCCTTAACCTTTTCTGGGTCCATCTTCAATCCTTCTGCAGAAACAACAAAGCCCAAATACACAAACTCTTCCTTCCTGAATGAGCATTTCTTTAAGTTTATCAACAATTTCTCTTGGTGCAACTTCTTCAAGACATAATTAAGATGCCTTAAATGTTCTTCTTTGGTTTTGCTGAAAACTAATATATCATCCAGATACACTATCACAAATTTACCAATGAATTCTTTCAAAAATTTATTCATAAGTCTCATAAAAGTGCTAGGTGCATTTGAAAACCCAAAAGGCATAACCATCCATTCATACAATCCTTCATTCATTTTAAAGGCATTTTTCCACTCATGACCCTCTCTTATTCTAATCTAATGATATCCACTTTTTAAATATATCTTTGAAAAATACTTTGCACCACTCAAAAAATCCATTAAATCCTCAACTCTGGGCAAAGGGAATCTGTACCTGATTGTTATCTTATTGATTGCTCTAGAATCAGTACACATCCTCCAGCCTCCATCTTTCTTTGGGCTCAATACTGCTGGTACTGCACATGGACTCAAACTTTCTCTGATCAGTCCCTTATCCACCAATTCCTGTACTTGTCTCCTGATTTCCTCATTTTCTATGGGAGTCATTCTATAGGCTTCCTTATTTGGCATATTTGATCCAAGGATAAAATATATTTGATGGCTGATCTTCCTCATAGGTGGCAGCTCATCAGGTAAATCATCCACAACAATGTCACAATAATTGTCTAACATCTCTTGGATTTCTATTGGCAAATCAGAAATATTTGTAGAAGTAAGAACTACCTTAGGCTTGCAAACTAAAGAAAAACTTACCTCTTCTTCTTCTATCTGCTACAGATATTCCTTCCCACTCAGCAACAAGGTCTTTGGATCAACCACTCTGCTTTATGGCTCTCCTTCTTCCATGGGTATCAATGTACGATGTACTCCATCCTTGAAGAACTTGTAAGTGTTGTTCTTTCCATCATGCACTACTGCTCTGTCAAACTACCAAGGTCTACTCAAAAGTATGTGACACACATCCATGGGCATTACATCACATAGGACCTTGTCTTTGTATTTTCCCATTTGGAACTCTATCTCACACTGTTCTTTTACAAACAGCTGGTGCCATTTATGCAGCCAGGACACCCTGTAGGGAGTTGGATGCTCCCTTGTCTTCAGCTTTAACTTATCTATCACCTCAGTGGAAACCAGATTGTCTATGTTGCCACTATCAATGACTATCTGGTAGCATTTCCCTTGGACTTTGCATGTGATCCTAAACAAAGTCTTCCTTTGTGCAGGCTCAGTGACCTCTTTGGCTTGTTTCAACAGGACCTTATTAACCACCAAGGACTCTCCCCTCTCTGGTATAATTCTTCTTCAATTGCTTCCTCTTCTCCAACCTGGGCAACAATAGCATTTCGTGGACCGGAACCCACATTCTCTGGGCACTCATAGTGCTTGTGTCCCACTTGCTGAAATCTGTAGCACCTCAATTATATACCTATGCCTCTACCTCCTATTCCTCTATAAGAACACCTTCTGCCTCTTGCATCACCCTCCGTAGATGCATTCTGAGGTGAGCTACTATTAGCTCCATCCCTAGGTGGGGTAGGCTTTCCTCTACCACCCTGACTTCCCTTTCCACGAAAAGTACCTCTCCCTTTGGCAGATTGCTTCCTCAGGGGTTTCTCCTCTACTTTCAAGGCCATCTAATAGGCCTCTTCCACTGTCTTAGGAGACAGAACACCAATCTCATGTTGGATCTCCAGCTTGAGACCATTCACATATTTGGCAGTCTTCTCTGGTGTGTCTTGAAATTGTCCAGCTCTTATGCTCACTCTCTAGAATTCTTTTGTGTATTCTTTTACTGTCAGCAACCTTTTTCTGAGGTTCTGCATTTGCCTAAACAATGTTAGCTGATAATCAGTAGGAAAGAATTTACCTTTTAACTTAGCCATCATTCTGGTCCAGCTCTTGATAGGTTATTTCCCAACTCTCCTTCTTTCTGCTTACACTCCATCCCACCAAAGTGCAGCATGTCCCTTCAGCTTTGTTACGGCAAACTTGACCTTCTTATCCTCACTCATTTCTTCATAGTCAAAGCACTTGTTCATTTCATTAATCCAGTCCACCAGCTCCTCTGGATTCAGTCCTCCTACAAAACTTGACACTTCAATCCCGGGCTTAACTGCAAACCCCAGAACAATTTTGAGGAGCCTCATGTCAGGAGGAATCTCAGCATTTTCTTCCGCTTATTCTAATTCAGGTTCATTGATGTCTTCAGGATCTCTAGGCTGTCTTCGATCCATGGCATCCATTCTGGCTTCAAACCTCTGAAAGATCCCCAACACTTCTGCATTGGCAACAGGTCTGCCTCTCCTTCTGCCAGCACCTCTACCGACTCGGATTGCCATGTTAATTCTCTGCAAAAACAACTCAAAAACATGCTCTGATACCACAAATGACATCAACAAGACTGAAAGTTGGCCCTTAAGGAGAGCTGGTCTCTTGTCATAGCTTTGTCAGCATTTTCACTCAATTGACTCGATTCCTCGCCACGTGGTATTCCACAACTTCTTGTAATTTTATTTATCAATTTCAGAGAAATTGATAAATAACACATTCAGCACCTTGAGAAAAATTTAAACATATCAACCCTTATAACTCCGCAATATCTCCAATATATAATCGACACCAACTTCGAGATTTAATTATATGGTAAAGGTTAAATACTTCGGGGGTTACATGAATCACCCGATTACATCACCAATGGAACATTTGATGTACTTAGGCCGGACCCACACCTACGACCGGCGAAAATTCCATTAAACACACACAACTACACCCTGGTTAACATCCGGGGTACTTCTGAATGTGATCTTCATGTGATGAGCCTTCCTCCAAATCGACGATGTTCGTCAATATCGCACTGCCTCCTCAGTCGAAAATTAATGTGCGATGGCATGCAAAAAGGCAGTTTTTGGGGTCCTAGCTTGTCCTACGTGTCAACCACTCTATGGAATCACTCCCAAATTGGGAATACTGCTTACCCTGCAAAAGCGGTCGATATGGGCGGTTTGGTTTCGCAAATCCACCCTCGGTTTTGGAACAGTGATTGACCACGTTTTAACGCCTTCCTGCTTATGCTCTCCCGTTTTCTAACTCAGGGTCAGACCTCGTCTCAGGATTCAATTAACAACAAACAATATATTTCTCATATGGCGAGATTTCACTACCATCATAATAGAGTTAGTTGACCATGATCATACACAGACTTCATCTGCGGTTGGGATTTAATTCATATAGCTTGTTCGAACAATTCAAGAGAAACAGTGGACAGAGGGATGCAGAGACTGTACAACAATTCAATTCAATAATTATACACATGTAGAGTTCAATTTCCTTAAAATTAAACAAATTTCCTCACAAATACCAATTCGAGACAGTTTGGTAATCAATGGGAACTGAAATTTATTCAACTGGAAGTAATTTCTTAACACATAGAATTTATTGCAGAAATCTCCTCCCTTATGCATTCGGGGAATACAATTTATATACATCATTATGTGCCTCTTCGGTTCCTCTGTGAGGACCGTTTCCAGTAAACCAAAAGCCTAAATACAATTTATTCGATTAACTGAAACATGATAGATGGGCTAAACTATTCGAGTTCTACAGACTCTAACTGAACTAAATACAACATACAGTTAAGGTATGGACACCTTGCTGTTACACTCAAACGATTTTTTGAACCCTCCTAGCCACAACATGTCGACAAAACCTCCTACATTGCTGGCTAGTGTCTAATGCCCCTGCATTACACTCATTGCATGAGCTCATGCTCAGAAGGTTGAAGAAGTTGGACTGAAACTAGTGAAATGAATCACATAGCATTAGTCATCACTTTCAGGACTTTCACCCGGTATCCAGGACTTCTCAAGAGGTCACCCATCACAAATTTCCTCTGGCTCAAGTGCACTTAACTATGGATTTTTCCCCATAATCAAGCCCATAAAGCTTGCTATCCAATTTTCAAAATCATTGTGCCTCATGAACCCAAGTAGAGCTCCCTTCGCTCTTTGGATTTAAGTATTGAGGGGTTTTCGAAGTACATTATATTAGATATATTTTTTTGGGATTGAACTACGTTAAGTAAGTCATTCATATATGACCATTTCCATGAGAGGTTTTCGTCCCTAACTAATTTCTCATGATTTTTTAATAGTCCTTTTAGCACTCATTGCATCGGGTGATGATAACAACGGTGAAGAAATGGGATTGAAACTAGTGAAATGAATCACAGGGTGTCAACCATCACGTCGAGGACATGCATCCAGTAACCTATTCCCTCTGGCTCAAGCACGCTTAAATATTGAGCTTTTCCCGACAATCAATCCCACCTAGGTTTCTATTCCATTTGAAAAATGTTAGCAAGTATTGTTTCTCAATAACCATTCACGTAGAGCTCCCTTCATTCTCTGTATTTAAGTATTGAGAGATTTTCGCACTACATTATATTAGATATCATTTCTTGGGATTAAACTACATTAATTAATTCATTCATCTCTGGCCATTTCCATGAGAGGTAGTCCTAAATGACTAATTTTTTATGATTTTTGAATAGTCCACTTAGCACTCATTGCATCAGGTGATGTTGATAGATGTGACGTATGCCTGAAACTAGTGAAATGAATCACATCGCGTTAATTATCACTTCCAGAACTTTCACCTAGTAATTGGAACTTCCTAGATGGTCACCCATACCATATTTCCTCTGGCTCAAGCGTGCTTAACTATGGATTTTTTCCCGAAGATCAACCCCACTTAGCTTGCTACCCCTTTTGCAAAACCTTAGCAAGTATTGTGCCTCATGAACTATTCAAGTAAAGCTCACTTAACTCTTTCTATTTAAGTATTGAGGGGCTTATTAGTGAAATATATTAGATACCATTGTTTGGGATTCAAATGCATTAAGTAAGTCATACACCTATGACCATTTCCATGAGATCTAGTCATAACTAACTATTTTTTCATGATTTTTGAATAGTCCATTTAGCACTAAATGCATAGGGTGATTATCATGGGGATGAAGAAGTTGGATTGAACTAGTAAAATGAATCACATAGCATCAAAAATGACTTCCGAGACTTGCACTAGGTAACCAAGACTTCCTGGGAGTTCACCCATCACAAATTTCCTCTAGTTTAGGCGCGCTTAACTGTTGATTTTTTTCCCACAATCAAGCCCACTTAAATTTCCACCCCATTTATAAAACCTTAGCAAGTGTTAGGGTCAATATTTTGGTGTGTTTCGAATTATACTTTCAAATCTATTAGTTTGCAGTCTTTCAATAAATCAAACTTATAAACATTGTCACTATCCTAAGTTTACAGTATTTTAATTCAACTTGTTTTTATGATTATTATATTTGTATATATTTCTTCTAAGGTTGTTTTTATTCTTATTTCCTTACTAAAATTGATGGATTAAATTACAACTAAGTTCTAAAAATCAACTCTGCAAAAATCAACTAAATTCTACAAAATATTATAAGTTTCTATTGTATAAAGAAGATTGGGAATATGAAGAGGAAGAAGCATGGAAAAGTTCATAGTTTGATGATGAATATTTGTGGTAGTAGTGGATGAGTGAACAAATATTTCAAGAGGATGCTATAGAAGATATGCTCTCAAAGCCTAAATTGTTGTTTAGAAAAAATATAAAAGAATTCAAAGAAAAATTGCACTAGCATCAAGTGAAGAAATATGGAGCTTACATCAAGAAAGCGCAACTGAAAATGAAGCAGTTTGAAGGGTATACAATATGGATGAAATCAAAAATAAAAAAATGCATTGTAAAACTTTTTATGAGCCAACTTTTTCTTTCAAGCGTACGATGCATAGTTGAGTTACAATTAAGTTAATTTTGAGTCATATAGTCATAATTAGGGGGGAGTTTTAGAAACAGTAATTACTCATGTATCTGTGAAATGCATGAAGAGTAGAGTTAAGTGAAGGAAGTAAATTTGAGTCTACTATTAGTATTCAAGCGAGCCAAAGTTAGAAGGTTAATGCTTTTCCTAGAAAATCCAAGTCAAGAAAAAGAAAAATGTTGAGTTGAGTTAAAGGAAAGTTAGAAAGTTTTAGTTTAAACATGAAGTATTAGTTTGCATGAGAAAAGGAATGTTATATTTTGCATGCTTCCATATTAAAAAAGTTTGGTGTTTATATACATGTGGTTGGGCCATTGTAATGTGAAGAAAGAAGAAATAATAGTTATAGCTCCGTGGATGTATATGAGAGAATAATTAATGAATATAAATTATTTATCATCATCATCAGCATCAACATTTCCCACCATGCCCTCTAACCGATCTTGCAATGTTCCAATCACTTCTGCATCGCCCTTCTAACATCTTAGTCCCGCAAAAATACTTCCATCGTTCCAATGGTTTCTGCATCGACCTTGCATCAGTCCCACCAAGTCCTCTAACCAATCTTACATAAATATTTCCATCATTCCAAAAGTTTCTGCATCGGCCTTGAAACATCCTATCACAACCAGCCCCTCTTACATAAGTCCTCCCAGGTGTCAGGAGTGGTTTTGAATCATTGTTACTCTACTCGAGTGTTTCGGGATCAAGAGTCTGCCAATACTTCCACTGTCTTAATCTGATAAAGTGTGAATCATAATGCATAACTATAGAGTTTTTGTGCACATTTTTTACTAGTTCACTTTCTAAACTCAAAAATTTTTCATTTATGTACTCTTTCTTTCGAGGAATTTTGTGGAGCTATTAAATTTAAATTTTCTAATACAAGTAAACCATGTATAAATTTTTTTATGATGATTTTCTTTTTATAGCTTTTAATGTTTTTTTACTCATTATTTAAATTTCATATGATACATTGTGTTTTTGTTAGGGTTAATATTCTTTATTTTGTATTAATAAAAATTTTAATTTTAGTTTTTTTTTAAACTAGTAATTTATTTATAAATATAAATGTTTTTATAAGCATATTCAACTATTTTATGGAATGGAGATCACTACTACAAGAAAGGACATTTTTAAGGCAATAAATCTTTTGTTTTAAAAAGTCACCTTCTATTTTAGTAATTTTATATTAAAATTTAATATCAATTGAATTGTCTTAAGACAAAAACAGTTTGAGAAAAAAATATTTTTTGTCAAAACTTTATATTTAAGACGAAAAAACACTTTGAGAACTTTATATTTGAGAAAGAAAAAAAAAGAACAGTTTGAGAACTTTATATTTAAGACAAAAACAATGTGAGACAAAAATATTTTCAGACAAAATTTTATATTTAAGACAAAAACAATTTGAGACAAAAATATTTTAAAACAAATTTATATTTAAGACAAAAACAAAAAAATATTTTAAGACAAAAATTTATATTTAAGAGAATGACCACTTAAGACAATGAAAATTAAGATGAAACTCATTTAAGACAGTTAACAATTAAGACAAAACCATATCAATTTAAGAAAATATTATATAACACTACAAAATTGACTTTGGAAGTGCACCCTAAATCTGAAAGCTTGCAGACTACTATTATCCTGCGTCTATACAGAGGCTATTATTTCACTTAACATTCATGTTATCTTATATAAATACAATGATTTGTTGAGCTCTTAGTTTTGTGGGGTATCCTACTCTGAAGTACGTGACAACGTTTCCTGACAAGATTTCCTGAACATCATTTCCTCTTCTGTCCCTTTGGATCTCTTTTGATACAATTGGAGAAAAAAATTTTGTTGTCGCATTTAGGATGTTTGCACAAATATTATGTGAGTAGATAGGGGATAATTATATTTGAGATGCTTTTGCAGTGCATTATATTAAATATCATTTTTTGGGATCCAACTGTGTTAAGTAATTCATTCATTTATGACCATTTCCATGAGAGGTAGTTGTAACTGACTAATTTCTCATGATTTTTGAATAGCCCACTTACCACTCATTGCATCAGCTGATGCTCAGAAGGTTGAATAAGTTGGGTTGAAACTAGTGAAGTGAATCACATAGCATCAATCATCAGTTTTGAGATTTTCATCTGGTAACCAAGAATTTTTGAGAGGTCACCCATCACAAATTGCCTCTTGATCAAGCGAACTTAACTGTGGATTTTTTCCCCATAATGAAGCCCACCTTGCTTTCTATCCCATTTTAAAAATCACTTTCCATCATGAGCCATTAAAGTAGATCTACCTTCGCTCTTTGCATTTAAGTATTGAGGGGTTTTCGCAGTACATTATATTAGATATATCTTTTTGGGATGTAACTAAGTTAAGTAAGTCCTTCATGTATGACCATTTCCATGAGGGGTAGTCATCACTAACTAATTTCTCATGATTTCTGAATATTTCACTTAGCACTCATTGCATCCGGTGATGATAACAATGGTGAAGAAGTGGGATTGAAACTAGTGAAATGAATCACATAGTGTCAATAAACACATTCAGGACTTGCACCCATTAACCTGTTGCCTCTGCCTCAAGCGCACTTAACTATAGATTTTTTCCCCAAAATATATCCCACCTAGCTTTCTATCCCATTTGCAAAATCTTAGCAAGTATTGTTCCTCATGAACCATTCAAGTAGAGCTCCCTTCACTCTTTGTATTCAAGTATTGACGAGTTTTCGTAGTACATTATATTACATATCATTTTTTTGGATTTAAATACATTAAGTAAGTCATTCATCTCTAGCCATTTCCATGAGAGGTAGTGATAAATGACTAATTTCTGATGAGTTTTGAATAGTCAACTTAGCACTCATTGCATCGGGTGATGCTCACAAACGTGACGTGGGATTGAAACTAGTGAAATGAATCACATAGCATTAATCATCACTTCCATAACTTACACACAGTAACTGGGACTTCCCAGGAGGTCACCAATACCAGATTTCCTCTGGCTCAAGTGTTCTTGATCGTCGAGGTTTTCCCGAAAATCGACCCCACTTAGCTTGCTACCCCATGTGCAAAACCTTAGCAAGTATTGTGCCTCATGAAGCATTCAAGTATATCTCCCTTCACTCTTTTTATTTAAGTATTCAGGGGGTTTTTGTAGTGAAATATATTAGATATCATTTTTTGGGATTCAACTTCATTAAGTAAGTCATTCATCTATGACCATTTCCATGAGAGCTAGTCGTAACTGACTATTTTTTCATGATTTTTGAAAAATCCACTTAGCACTCATTGCATAGTGTGATTCTCACCGGGGTGAAGAAGTGGGATTGAAACTAGTGAAATGAATCACAAAGCATCAAAAATCACTTCTCGAACTTTCACTGGGTAACCAAGACTTTCTGGGAGTTCACCCATCCAAAATTGCATCTGGTTCAAGTGCGCTTAACTGTGGATTTTTTTCCCACAATCAAGCCCACATAGCTTGATACCCCATTTGTAAAACCTTTGCAAGTGGTAGGGTCAGTATTTTGGTGTGTTTCAAATTATTGTTTTGAATCCATTTGTTTGCAATATTTGAATAAATCAAACTTATAAACGTTGTCACTATCCTAAGTTTGTAGTATTTTAATTCAACTTTCTTTCATGAAGATTATATTTATAGAGATTTCTTCTAAATAATTTTTTATTGTTATGTTCTTAATTAAATTTATGGATTAAATTACAACTAAGTTCTAAAAATCAACTCTGCAGAAATCAACTAAATTATACAAATCTTCTAAGCTTCTATTCTGCAAAACCAAAACAAATCTTTATCTATCTTATGAATAAGTCATTACTAATGTATTTTTCAATATCTAAGAATTCTAACAGTGTAATGTATGAAAATAAAATCAAGTTCTATAAAAAAAAGGAATTTGGATTTTTTTTTTATGTTTTTTAAATTAAATTTTATGTAAATGGAAATCTGCAAAGAAATAAATAAGTCACTATTGTTCTAGAGAGAAATATGTTGGAGATAAATCACTAAATCACTATTTCTTGGAAATAAATCACTCATACTTTTGAAAGGAACTCACTCAAAACTGGAAAAAATCTTTCAATGTTCTTTGAAATAATGAAATAAATCACACATGAATCTGTAAAACTAGTCTACAATAAACTATTGTTGCATGGAAACGAAGCTATGAATCACTTCTTCATTTTAACAATTTGAAAGGAAGATTAATCCACATAAAATGACAAAGGAAAACTATGTAAACTTCTACTTCAAGTGGAAAACTGGAATTCTGGAAATAACTACAACATTTGAAAAAATAAAAACATGAACTGAAACTACAATAAATGATAAAACAAAGCTATGAAAACATCTATATGAAATACATGAAATGTAGAACCTTCTCTATTTTCAGGGGTCCTCCAAAAATAGGTGGTTTCAATGATCTACTCCAATAGTTAGCTGCGCATAAAGTCTTCAAGGTATTTATTCAATTAAAAATGGATAAAAACATAGTTTAAAACTTCAGAGTCGCATTACAATTTCACACTGTCCAAGTATTTGATTGTCCTATATTTATAAAAGGTTGTGTATAACCGTTTTGATTCTTTTATGCCTATTTATACTAAAAAATCTTGTCTTAAACTTTTCAACAGATAATAGAATTGCGTTTATTCATGATTTTCTATTTGGAAAAGAAAATCATGAAGTGTGATTTTCTTGGAATCTGGCTCGTTTGTTCAACATCTGTTGACCGCTCCTTTGACTATGAAATTGGACAATTCCTTGCAATATTTGGCTTAGATGGATAAGAGGAAATCCACGAGGGGATCTGTCTCCACCTGTACAAACACTTAATTTCTCTGTTGGCACCTAAGAACCCGACAAACCATGGAGATGACTATAGAAACGTGGATCAGGTGCAGAATCACATCAATTTTATATCTAATACAAAATTTAATATAATTATAAGGAACATTAATAAATATGAAAGATACGTCATTTAAATACCTTACATTATCAAAAAAATTCATTTTAATTCTTATTTGAGCTGATGATGATGTCGAAACAGAGGAAAAGTAGGAGAAATGAAGTGTCCAAATGAATCAATCATGAGGCTCTACATTCCCCCACACGGAGTTCATTTCATGTCCTCATTAAAAAATGCAAAATTGATGACCATTATCAGTTAGTGCATTTGTCATGAGACTTCTGCAAAAACATCCAAATTTATCTTCTTCACCTTCTTTTTAGTCACTTCCATCCTTGGTTTTCTCATTAAGATTTTTTACTTTAGATTTATAACCTGTCTCTTTAAGATTTTTATATTTTTCTTTTACCTATTTTTTTTCTTGTACCATAGGCCCAAATGCAAAAAAATATTGTCATTTTTGGTGTTGTCAAAAATTTTCTGCGACCTTAAGGGCTCATGCTCTTGTTGTATATCTGACTGGTAACTCAGCATAAATATTTGTTGTCATGGGTGTTTTACAAAGAGAGGTTCTTGTGGAATACTAAAGTAAAACTTCTTACCTATGATCTAGAGTAGTCTTTTATGTTATCTCTCTTTCTGGGAATTCATTGTAATCATAAATTTTCTCTTTGCACATGATCAATTTGAGGTGTGATGGTGTTCTCTGACATGGACTTCGAATAGGTGAAAAAACGTTGGGTGATGGAACACTTAGTTCCTGTTCTATATTAACATATTTTGTGCTCTTTGGAGATGGTTCTTTTATTTCTTGGTAGACTTGGCACTTCTCCTTACTGATAGAGGAGGGTTTTGAGTTTTTGCCTTTTTTTTCCCTGTTTTGGGCTCCTCTATTTTCTTGGATGTATTTCCTTATTTTGTGTTTTCCTTCTTCCTTATAACACTTTTCTTCTTAATTTTTCATAAAATTTATGTAATGGGAACCTAATATTTTGACTCTTATTGAAGTGGTTTTTGTACATTTTCAACAGGGTTTTCAATTTTTCTTTTTCTCCATCTTTTTATTTTTCTACTTCTACACTTCTCTTTGTCTCCCTCTTTGAAATGGTTCATGATTAGGAATTTATCCCAATTATCTCCTAGAATTTGAAGGTGAAAATATATGATAATTTTAATAAATCCATGTTGATACTTGGTGTTCAATATAAATTGGATTCTCCACTAAACATTCCTTAACATCTTTCTTAAACTATTCAACAAGAAATATGGAATATTTAACTCAATGCCTTCAAGAAAATTCATCAATAGTCGAACATGATAAAATAAAATGCACCCAAATCTCCCCTCACAAGTGATTTTTTTTGAATTACTAACAACAAATTCCTCCATTTACCTTTAAGTATTGTGCTTGGAATTCCCTTCTTAAAATTTGTGGTATCCATACCTAGATTTTTCAGGAAAACCTTCCATTCTTCACCTTCAATGGCACTATTCTTGAACCATATCTCTCCATTTCTTATCAATCTTGTAGCTTAATCAATAAAACAATCTATCACTATAAATTTCACATCTCCAATTTCGACCTCCATTCCATCGAAAGCCCTAGCGAATGACTTAGTTACTTCCTTGTTAAAGCCTTTGAATTTATCCATGAAATTTAGCCATTGTGCTTTTTGCAACACCTCTTTCACCTATGGGTACCCCTCCATGAACTTATTCTCTTCTGGTTCTATTCTCACTATGAATCCCATGGCTGAGAAGTTTCACCTCAAGACTGCTTCTTGACAGGGTATGAGTGAGGTTCTTAGATGATGGTATGAATGAGGGCTTTAGAATTAATGAGGGTGTGAGTGAGGTGGAGAGGAATTGACCATTAGACTATGAGTTGGGAGATATTAACAATGAAATCAGGATTTTATGTTGGATCGTTTGTTATTCATCAGTATTTTTCACTATCTGTAGATGACTATAGATTGGTTCTAGATTTTTGAAAACAACCTTCGTAGAATATTGTGAGTTTTAGAAATATCCATCCTTATTTCTTTCCTATGACCTCATTACCCTGTTTTCCCTCACCCATAAATCCACTTTCCCTCTAGGGTTTCCTATAGCCTACTCATTCCCATATTCCCGAGGTCCCTCAAGCATTGATGGCCTCAAAAATATCTCTCTAGAGTCTTTAGATAAATCAAGTACATCGAATTTTGGATCTTCTATACAACACCTTTGACAATACTCTGTTTTTCACTTGAAGCCTCCAAGCCAATTTTTGGTCAAAATCAGGTCAAAGAACCCTCCCACCAGGTCAATTAGGGTTTCACATGCCTTAATATCATCATTGATGTTTCAGGCACTGCTTTTCCTTTGGTAGAATCTGGCTCAGATGTAATAGAATGTCAAGACATGATTATTCAAGGAAGACCTAAAAGTTTCCAAATAATACTACCTTATCAAGTTCAAAGTATGCAAGGGGTAAATGCAAACCTTGACACTTCTACAAGAGTGTTCAAGTATTTTTCAGCAGAAGGTGTTGGTCATGCAGGAGCATCAACCTTAATTTTTATTATTCATTTGTGTGATTTAGGGGGTGAGGATTTTTAATTATTTTATTAATTATTTTGCCCAAATTTAATAAATTAAAAGAGAAAATATAAATGTGAGGATTATTGTAAATATTCCTTTAATAATTAAGGATATGAGTGGAATGGAATTAGGTAGAAAATCTAGGGATTAGGAATTCCATATACGGGACTTAGTTGAGTCCAAAAAAAACATAAATCTAATTTAGATTTTAGTTGAGATTTGTGTGGAGGAATTTATGGAGTGGAATAAATTCATATTTATGTATAAATAGGAGGGTTGTGTGAGGATGAAAAATAAGTGAGGAATACAGAGAGAGTGAGAAATGGGTTGAGAGTTTTTTTGTAAAGGGCCGAGAGCTGAAAGGCCATTCATTGTAATATTCGACCAGATGTTTTGAGTTTTTAAATTTCATTATGCTTATTATTATGCTAGCAATTTTGTTTGGATGGCTCTCCTTTTTGTATGTATATTTTAAGCTGCAAAATTTTTTCTTAATGAAGAACTAGATGAAATTTTTAATATCGATGGTAGCGCATGAGTTTTATATGCTAGGATCTGATTTAACCCAGAATCCTGGCATCATTTGGTATAAGAGCCATAGATACATGCCTGGCGAGGTTGAATGCATTGAAGACATGTCGAGATGTGCATAGAGACAAACAATGATAGTGTGATGAATGCCAAAATAACAAAGAGCAGCCAATGAATAGTTGTGTAATGGGAGCAACCCCGTTCGGTAAAACACTGAGATGGTGGTGGTGTAGAGAAAATCAAATGCTGGGATTGAGTGTAGAAGCAGCTGAATGTTGAATGCGGCATTGGAGAGTGATGGGAATAACGTCGTGGAGGAAAAACAATATTAAAAACTATGCATTTATTGTTATTCTTGGCATTGACATGGTTGTCAAGTGTATGGAAGCATAGACTTGTTGGAATGCAAGTGGTGGAGAAGATGAGTTACTGTGGACTAAAATCGATGCTACGTTAGCAGTTGAAACATATGGTTCGATTTTTGTTTTATAATATAATTACTGTGTATTAGGTATAAGCATCAGTGTGGACGCAGGCGTTGGAGGAGTTGGAACAACGTGACACCCTACAAATGATACGTTGGTGCTCGCAGTGGTATGAAAATCCACCGCACTGCTATAACACAGAATGGCTTTGTTGAATTTCTGGAATGAGCAACGGTTCTAGTAAAAACGAGACTGCCTAAAGACATTAACCCCTTACTCTGTGGGATTATGGTGCAAGACCTGTTTTTGGCTTTATTAATAGAACTATATAGCTATGCAATGCTATTCAGATGGGTACGTAGTCACCGTGTTCATGGTTTCATATTTTAGCATGTATAGTTTGACTTTCCAGTATCGTAGAGTGCCATGTCATTTTTGTTGAAGCCAGTATAGTCAAGATAATACGACTGTGGATCCGAGCTATAGATATCAATCTTTTATTTTCATTGACATTGCTGGTTATCTTGGCATAGAAACTGCATCGACATTGCTGGGTATATTGGCATGGTCATTACGCAGAGATTAGTGCAGTCCCAAAATAAAATTCCAATTTATAGAGTTGGAACCGTATTTTTTTTTCTTTATTGATGTGGTGGTTGTGAAGCCATGTACCCAAACATCTTGTGGTGATTTTTTTCCTTAAGAAAACTCCATATTGGTAGTGGGCCTCAATAAATCAATGAACTAGATTTACCTTGTTATATATTCAATAATGATGCTTTAAGGATTACGTTGGTTTATTTTTCCAAATGGATTCCAAATATTTGGAGGAGACTCCTTATGCAAGTGGAGTGTATGCAAAACCGGAGATCTCAATTACCCATGTGGGGATTTCATCGCTGCAGAAAATAGAAAAGATGTCAAATGAATTGGCTATAATTAAGGGGAAAATACTGATGTATTTTATTGCTGCGTAATGAATGAATTTTATTGTTGCATAATAAATTGTATTTCTTAGATCATGTGCCATAACCCACATATCTACACATTTTGAGAAATATGCAGTTTGGATGAACACGAGTTGGAGAGAATATATCTAATGAGCACGAGAAGACTCGAAAAAATTGATGAGGAAGAGTTAGTGGAGACAAAGTCTGTAGAGGCTTGAATGTATTCTTAAATGAATACGAGAGAGAAGGGTTGGATCATTTCAACCACAAGAAGATTCAAGGTAAGTACTCATTGAATGAACCAATATTCATTGAGTAAAGGTATTTTAAAATTTGGATGATTACATTTCCTTTCATCCTCGAGAAGTTGATCTTTTTTAAATATTATGGAAGAGTAAAAATGTTGCAAATGCGAAGGTATAAATGAATGGAAAATGAATGGAAAAGGAGAATGGCTTATCCTCAGTGATAGAAAGAGAAACATGCATTTTATAATATATGAGAGGGTTTATTATGCATATTGTGGGTTCTTCACAGTTTTGGCTAAGTCATTTTGGACCAAATCTTGTAGTTGGAATGGGCGAATTCTTTTGATTTGTGTTTAAGGTTGAAAACGCAATTGGTTGATGTTGTAAAATCTTTATTTTACCATCATGTGGCAAAATCTAAGGAGGTGTTATTCAGGATGGGCACAATGAATGAGTTGTACATTATTCATAAAAGGGGTTGAAATATGAATAGCTTGTTCTATGTACACAGGTGAAGAGATGTGAATTGATGACAATTTATAATGTGCAGTTGTATGGTACATGGAAGTACAGGGAAACTGTTTTCATTAAGATGATGAGAAAGTTGAATGAAGGGCATGCGAATGTTCACAGTGACAAAGAAAACATAGAAGAGTAGAGTCCAGAGAGTTGAAATTGCAAAGAGAAGGTTTATTAATAACCTTAACAGGAACATAAGGTATGATAATTCAGAAAGGTATTTTTGAATGTTGAGAATGGAATGATTTATTTATTTCACCATAAAATAAATCTTGGAAAACATGGAGTGCATTTCGATTAAAGACTTCAATATCATGGGAAACTGATGATCTTTCATAAGAATGGAGTATGAGAGAGAGTGAAGATTTTACATCATAAAATGTATTAAGGGCGTATGTTCTTTGGAAGATTGTATAACTTGAATTAAGTCAAAATATCGACTATTGTAAAATTATTGATTCAAGCTTGGAAGTCAAACAGATGTTAGGGTCAAATGAAAATTTGGATAGATTGAGTTAAGATTGAGTTATTGTATAAGAGGGTGTATTTTTCATCCAAGATGAAGAGTTGATGTAAATTCTGAAGTCAAAGGGTCGTAAACCAAAGTCAAAGGTTTTAATGTAATTGGGTGCATGATCGGCAGAGCCCAACACCAAAAGAATTGGTCATTGTAACACATGCATTACTAAAGTGTTGTTTGCAGTAGAGAGAAGCAAGAAGGTTTCGACAGATGATTCAAAGACAGAGAACTGCAAGAGGTCAAGCACAGGAAGAAAGCTTGCATTGTTGAATGGAAAGTATGAAGGCTTGCTAATAAAGGGGATTGAATGCAATCCACAAGTGAAAAGATGAAGTTCATAAAGGAGGAGAAAATGATTGTGGATAGTCATTTCAGAGGTGTTGAGAAAGACCTCAACTGAAGGAAGAAAAGGGAAAATGTCAAGGTAAATGGAATATGTGATCAGTTGACTGATGAATATTATGAGCGAGAGAAAGTTGAGATACAATTTCATCTTGCGTTATTGATGGAAATGTTATAGAGAAGTAAGGTAGACTAGAGATATGGATGGAGTATGAAAATGAAAGTCAAATGGCATAGATTGCAAGTGAAGTGGGAGCATAGATTGAATTCTCAATTGAAGGAAGAGTTACTCAGTTTAAATGAGTATATAAAGGATGATTAGATATGTGAGCCAAAATATGGTCTATTGCTCTCTAAAAGTAATGATGTGACAGAAGAGAAATCTTCATAGGAACTTAATCAAATGAAGGACTTAGAGCACCAAGGAGATATGATGCCTGAAGAATCAAGTGGGACCACAAGGTCTATTGTTTTTAAAAGTAATGATTTGTGTGTGATTGCAGGTACATCACAGGATTTAGAGAAAACTTTGAAGTTTGTTAAGGAGAAGAAGTTGAATCTATAATTTGTTCAGAATGATGCTGAGATAGCAAGATCTCAGAGACAAAAGGAGATAGAGGGGTCTCATGGGAATAAACAACAGAGTATTGAAGTAGAGAAATAAGGGGCATCTAATGATTGGTCAACAACAAGTGAAGGTATAGAAAGTTGTGTAAAGTTTCCAAGTTCTACCCCAATTTAGATTTTTCAGTTATATAGAAATTTAGATCTTCAAAGAAGAAATTTGGAAAAGTAGAGGATCTATGCTCAATGTGAGCTGCTGAAAGAGGAAGACAAAGAAATTGTCCTAAATAATAATCAGGAAAAAAAGGATAAGGATGTAGGAATTATTTAGAAAATCAAATAAGTTCATTATTATGAAACAAAATAGGGATACATTCTTGAAAAAAATGATATGGAGGAGGGACTAGCTGATAGTCTCATAGAGAATTTAAATCAACATACTGATGTGCTGATGGAAGAGGAAATTTCAGAGCAGCATACTGAAATGTTACTAGATGAGAAAGAGGCACTGAGGCCTTATGTTTATTATTTCAATAATTGTTTTGTGAGTATAGTTTTTATTGTAAATGGTGGAGGAAATTTGACACAAGTGAAAGAAAAGGAAGAAATTTCTGTGGAGAATTGCAATCCATAGAACCAAGAGATTAGATTGTTGGAAACTATGCTGAAGAATCGGGATTCAAGGCATGAAGAGGAATCTCAATTTCAATATTGGGAAATGAAGAATGTGAAGGTGCAAAACAAAAGTAAACAAGAGGGCAAGGACGAAAGGGCGATGGTAAGTATAAAAGCTCAACAATCAAGAGATGAATGTAAACTACAGATAAAAGATCTGGATACATAAATTGAACTAATAAGGAGGATAATGACGAAAGTATCCCAGAAGAAAAAAACAACAGTAAAAAAAAGAAGAAGCAGCAAGAGGAAGACAACAGAAGACTGTAAAAGCACATCCAGTGGGGCAATGCAACATAAAGTGAGGAGACCTGGAGAAAAACAACAAACAAAAGCAACAACAAATGGAAAATTGAAAAGCAAGGTATGGGATCCAGGAAGAAAAAGATCTGAAGCACATGATCAGGAGATCATGATTATTTTCAACCTTGGGAGTCTGATGCAAGAGCATCAAGCTTAATTTTATTATTAATTTGTGTGATTTAGGGGGTGAGGATTTTTAATTATTTTATTAATTATTTTACCCAAATTTAATAAATAAAAAGAGAAAATATAAATGTGAGGATTATTGTAAATATTCCTTTAATAATTAAGGATATGAGTGGAATGTAATTAGGTAGATAATCTAGGGATTAAGAATTCCATATATGGGACTTAGTTGAGTCCAAAAAAAAAAGATAAATCTAATTTAGATTTTAGTTGAGATTTTTGTGGTGGAATTTATGGAGTGGAATAAATTCATATTTATGTATAAATAGGATGGTATTGTGAGGATTACAAATAAGTGAGCAATACAAAGAGAGTGAGAAATAGGTTGAGAGTTTCTTTGTAAAGGGCCAAGAGCCAAAAGTCCATTCATATTAATATTCAGCCAGATGTTTTGAGTTTGTAAATTTCATTATGCTTATTATTATGCCAAATAATTTTGTTTGGATGACTCTCCTTTCCGTTTGTATATTTTAAGCTACAAAATGTTTTCTTAATGAAGAAGTAGATGATATTTTTAAGATTGAAGGTAGCACACGAGTCTTATATGCTAGGATCTGATTTCACCCAGAATCCTAGCATCAGTTGGTGAGGTAGGTGGTTTACTCCTGAATGAAGACAACTTGCAGCAAGGAAGAAAGGGAACACTTGTTCTTGTATATCATTAGGGTTTTCAAGTCTTCATGGTCTAGTAGAGTGCCAAATAGTAATCAATTATAGGAATGACCTACAGGAGACACACAAATCTAAACATGAAGAAATTTTGTCAGAAACAATTGATGAGATACGAAAAAAGGTGAGGTGAACTGGACATAAATGAATCAACTTGAAAGGGCTATAGAGAACTTAGAAGACAACACTAATGATTTAATTAGAGCACTCCAAATGCCTAGGGTTTTGGGAAAATAACCATAGAAGGTGAAATGATGAGTGGAACTCCATGGTGAAAGCAAAAAGGGTTCTGAAGATGTCATTGTTTCATCAGATCCCAAACTTTTCAAAATGAGTTTGTCATACCTAAATGATCAAAGGATGAGTTAAACTCCATGGTGCAAGAAAAAGAGGATTTTGAAGGTGTTGCTATGAGAAATCCTCCCAAAGGTGTTTAATGAGCTTTCCATTTCTAAATGAGATAAATATGATGTTGAGCTCCAAGGTGCAAGAAAAAGAGGATTTTGAGGCTGCTTCTGTGTCAAAATAAACATGTCAAAGTCTCCAGGATCAAAAGGAAAAACAAATGTCATAACTCCAACAAACTGCTAGCCAAGGTGAAAATATAAGTTGAGTATTGTAATGGAAACCACAGAGGTTTTTGAAGATCCTGCAACTGTCTAAACATACTAAGGTTTTCAAAAGTGAAGTCATCCTGCCTTAAGAAGAAAAAGGAAGAGCCACCTCAAATGATTTCAGTTACCTGCAAACAAAAGTGTTAAAGGACATCAATGAAAAGGAAAAATACTTGTAAACTTTAGAAAGTGGGTTTCAAAGATTAAATAGAAATTTCATTAGCCTATAAAAATCCATCTAACACTTCAAAAAAGTTATTTTTGGCTTGCGAAATCATTAGAACGCTTAGGAGTGAAGAATTTCGAGTTTCCAAATCAAAATTGCACAATTTTTTGTGGCGTTGCGCGCTCAGCTTAGCATTGCGCGCCTAGGATCGAGAGTTGTTCCCTTACCCTTTTTCTCCCATACATTTTACATAGGAGCTACATGCCTGGAAGTGAGCATTGCATGCCTAGAAGAACACTGTGCCCTTACACAACATGCTCAGTGAAGAAAAAAATTGGCACTGTGCACCTGGGATTGAGCATTCCACCCTTAGCTAGGCGCTACGCCCTTCGCCAGGAAGGCTTTCTAAGCCCTACAAACACCCAAATCAACTAAAACTGATTTCAAGCTTCCAACAAGGTCCCCCAAAGCAATGATAAATGGTAAGTGGATGCCCTAACCACATCTTCAAACATTTTTGATGATTTAATTGGAAGAAACTGAAACCCTAAGAGGCAACCCTAAGGCTTAAACCTTACATCACTATTTACCATTATTTTCATCTTCTTGTAAAGAAAATTAGTGATAAACCGAGCGGTTACACTGTTTGAAGGTTGTTCATTTACCTAAGTTGTCCCTACACCCATTCCATTCATTCAATCAGTCCCTCCACTTGCAAAGGCTAAAATTCCATTGCCCTCCTTCATATAAAATTGGCATCAACCCAAAATTGTTTCGGAACAGAGTTTAAACATGTCAGTAAATGGTTACAATTGAGTTGTTCGCCAATCACTCATTATCATACACTCGTACCCTCACTCACTCATCTCACTCACTTTCAAAGCTTCCCTTTTCGTCACCATCCCTTCATCTCATTTCCATTTACAGTCTTAGGCTTTCTCAAGGTAGGGTTTACAATGTCAGAAGACAGTGTTAGTGGAGGAGAGGCCAAAATTCCAGGGAGGCATGAGCACAAAGTTGGAAAGGTCAACATATTTGAACCCCCAAACACAAGGGAGCTAATGGCATCTCCCCTTACTATTTCACGTTTGAAGCATGTAGGATGCTTTTATTTTTGTGAAAATGTATGTCAGGTGCGAAACCACCCTGAGCTAACCAGAATTTTTATCATTAACTTGTATGAAAAATAGGTTAACCTTGCAAGGGTCACGTTTGAGTTATCTACTCCTGTTATTTCCAATGCCACTGGGATACCAAGTGTGGGTGAGAAATGGTTCAAGCAGACCAATATTTACATGAGCTACTTAGAACCCTACCTAAAGCCTAGATACAAAGACCAAAATAAATCCATCTTTCCTTTCTCACATTTTCATGATAGATATGCACCTATGATGAGAAAAATTATGAAGTATCTTACATGTGAGGGAAGGTTCACTTGTCTTTACTCCCACCATGTCAGGATGCTTATGCATTTTACTAGAGTGAGGATGCTACACATACCCTATTACCTCTACAGAAGCATTGACAAAATTTCCTATATTGTACAAAATACAAACTATCCTAAGCATATGCAAAGCCTTTTTCATCATTCTTTGATCAAAATGGTTGTTATGCACCAATTGCAGCAAAACGAAATTCCATGGGAGACCTTCATTTCCAATGAGGTATTTACTTCTCCACAAGCCCATCATCAAAAAATGCACCTTCATCATCTCATCCTCCTTTTCCTACTCCTCCATCACCTCCCGCTGATCATATTTCTCTATCCACTCACATTCCCTCACCCCATGATGACCCTCCTTCATCACCTTCTCACAATCTCTCACCATCATCTCATGGTACTAGTGCATCAAACAGTGAAGAAGGAAATGAGGCAAGTGAGGTTAGTGAGGCACATATCAGTGAAGTAGATGGCAATGATGCAGAAATAAGTGAGGATAATGGCAGTGGGTCAAAGAGCCATGAGAGCAGTGATGATATAATTGATAAAGGTAGTGATGATGGCAGTAAGACAGATATCACTGAGATGAGTAGCATTGAGACTTTTTCTTTTACCTACCAGAGGGGAAATAAGCATGTGTTTGTTGCCCTTAAGAGGCAAGGGGTCATGCCTTCTACATCAACCAATCAGCTTGACAAAGGTAAGGAAAAGGTCATTGATGAAGAAGAAGAAGACAAGCATGAAACTGAACAAGAGTTTCAACTTATTAACCTTGACAGTGATGATGGAAATGTGTAGAGGATCACTAACATGCTTCTCAAAATCAAGGATGCTCAGATTAGGGATCTATAAGAAAACATTGGTAGGGATAAGAATGTGATCCACTTCCTTGAGGTTGAAAACAAGTAGCTGGAGACAGAGAAAGCCATGTGTCAGATCAAAGATATCAAAGCTCGGAAAGAGGCTAGAAGAGCCAAGACAAAGATAGATGAGGTCTTGGGCACTCATGATGACACTGAAGAGGAGGAAGAACAACTTCTTAGGAGGAGGCCAAGGACAATTGGTTTGAGAAAAGACTTAACCAAAGAAAGATAGCAAGAGACAACATTGGCAGAGTAGCTGACTCCAAGTGAGCTACTTGCCATGGAAATAGACTATGATAGGGAATATTGGCTAGAGAGGGAAAATGTGCACTTCAAATATTAGCTAGAGAAGATCGAGAGAGACCTTGACATGCAAAAGAAGATCGGAAGGCATTATACCTTAAGAAACAAGATTGCAAGGGCCAAGCTCAAAAGAGCCCTTGCAAAGATTCAATCCCTAAAGGGGGAAAAAGATAAATAAAAACTTAAAACTATTTTTGATGCATCCCTACAAGCATCCCAAACATGATCAACAAGACAAGTCCAAAATTGGGCACATTTTTGAAGATTTTGAGTTTTTGGCTGTTTTGAAGGGCCAAGCGCGCAGCGTAACTGGCGATGTGCTCTTTTTTGGGGAACCCAATGGAGGAAAAATTTGAATTTTTGTGTTCTTCAAGCCAAGTACATCAAACACATAAAGTTTCAAGTCATTTGGAGAAAACCTGCTCCAAAAGTACCAAGAACAAGCAAAAAATCCCCTTTCTGCACTCTTTTCAGCACTCGTGCTGCGCCCTTAGAAGTCCTGGGAGAATGTATTTTTGGGTAGGTTAATGGAATCCATTCTACCAAATAAAGGTATATTTGGAAACTAGACAGGACAGTCTTTCCAATGAACTATCATGGAGCTCATTTGGACATGGGGAAAGCCTCCAAATATCAACTAAAAAACGAGTGATTTTCCGAGTGTTGGCGCTGCACCCTTGGCCTGGCACTAAGCCCTTGAGCCTTGGCACTGTGCCCTTGACTGAAAGTCAAAAAAACACACACGAAGTTAATGGAAAAGATATTTTTATGGCTTAGTGGACAAATATCTCTAGATTTAGCTTAGAATTTATGATAGAAGTTATTTTTGTAGTTGGGATATTTGTGTCCTGGGCCTTACATGGTCACAATGGTCAAATGCATTTACGATGCAGTTAATGACATTTTGGAACCCGAGATAGGGTTTTAACCCTCCTTTGCAAGTTAAATGCTGCATGAGGGCCTCATTATTATGGTTGGTTGATTTTTGAGCTGAGCATAGACTCTGAGTTTTAATGAAGTTTGGCTTTGGAGCCTTGTAAATATCTTGGACTGAGTATCAATGGAACCAGCACATTCCTAGGATTCATGAGATTTATTACATGGTGATGTTATTACACTCTTGTCAATGTTCTCCTTTGTTTACATTATATTCATGGTTTCTTTGATAATAGGACATAAATTTTAGAGTTGGATATGTTATCTTGGCACCCTAATTCTATCTACATCCTTTTATCTGTATGTTTTCTTCTTTGAAGTTTAATTAAAGAATCCTTAAATGCTCTTTAGTTTCACTGAAATGTTATCTTAAAAGTTCTATTTGTCTTAAAGTAATATTTAGAGAATTCTTAAATTCTCTCTAGGATTATTTGATTTTTGTTTTGAGGTTTGTCTAGTGAAGTCTAGTTGAAGAATTCTTAACTACTCTTCATTTTTACTATGCTATCATCCTGAAATATTTTCTTGTTCTAGTATGTTGAAGGATCCTTAATTTCCCTTTAAACCTACTGCATTCACAACTTCATTTTCATTTGACACACACTAAATGTATTTAGATCCATTTGGCTTTGTTAACTTGCCCTATGAAACACACTTGACCTGTTGTTGTACTTTTCGAGACCTTTTGCAGACTCCATATCCCAATGGTTTGAGTTTATATTACTCTATTTGTTCTTCTTGACAATCTACCCAACCAAAAAAAATAAACAAACAAACCCTAATCATTATAACTAGCCTAAAATAAAAACCCTAAAATCAATCAAGTTACAACTTTCACAAAAATAGAGAGAGAGCCCTCTCTGAGTCCAAGAAGGCTAGGTCCTAGGACTCCAAAGATTGGTCTGTTGTTACCCTTGTAAATTTGGTCTTGCCAATCTGAAAAACTATGGGGACCTAACATAATGGCAACTCCGCTGGGAAATTTTGAGTAAGTAACAAGCGTAGACATTCCTTAAGAACTCATAAATCCCATATCAAACTTAGAAAAATCAAGTGTTAGCCAAGAGTGATATCTGTTTGATTCATCATACTAGCACCATGGTGACCATACTGAAGAACAATCACTGAAAAGCTTACTGTTACATAAAGAACTCAGAAAACCCAAAAAAATCCTTAGATTGGTTTAGTTGTTGATGGTGGACAACAAGTACATCCTGAAAACAATTTCATCATCCACCTCGTGACTCCATAGTCTTCATTAGCCCCATTGAACCCACTATTTCTCACAGACTCCCATGGGAATATATCAGTTAGTCACAACAGTGAAAAGCCTAGTTACAGACAGTGTGAACTTAATACCCTTACAAATATGTTTGTTTTCAAAACTCTCATAAAATTTCAACCTCTCTATGTGCTGGGTCTGAAATTTAGCTTCACAAAGAATCAACACCAGATATCACCTTGACCCAAACCCTCCTACCATCGTTGATGATCTAGAAATAATATTATGGAAAACTTCTAGGATTGAAGACTCAACTATTGTTAGACCCATTCACAAAGCAAGTTCTGTCACTGAACACCTCACAGCCTTGCAAGATACCCAATTTGACTTACACCATAGAAGAAACCTATTCAGAACTAAGTCTCAAAGTGGGATAGACCAGATAGACCTTGAGCCTACATATTTACAACAAAGTCTTAGTAGAGAAGCCTCTCCTTCCACTCCTCCTGATTTTCTGCTTCTCCAACACTTTGACTCATTTAGATCCAAATCTGCTCAATATCAGCTTGTCAGTTCAAGTACATCTACCACTCCCATTCATACATCCACTATGAAAACCACTCCAATTCATCCTCCATCTCCTCTCACAAACCCCCCTCTTGTAAACCCTCCTTGGGTTCCTTTACGTCAAATCATGGCAAAGTGGTTTGCCCCATTGGTACTACCCCAAAATTTACTGCCTATGCCATAGGACTACCAGTCTAAACTCCCTCACTTTACTGGAGCTGACTCTACCACTACCCAATAGAATGTAGACAAGATGAATGATGCATTTTACTACCAAGAAATAGAAGAGGAGACCATAAAAATGAGAATGTTTTCCCAAAGCCTAGGAGGAGAAGAAAAAAAATGGTTCAAAAACTTAACTCCTAACAACATTCATGACCTCCCTTCCTTTTATCAAACATCCATAAACAAGTGGGAGACTAAGAATAACCCTCTTCAAATCCTATCAGAGTATGACAACCTTAAAAGAAATGTTGGGGAAATTGTCCAAGACTACTGCACTAGATTCAATAGTATATACAATGCATTCCATCCCCACATGAAACCCCCACAAGGCCTAGCCTTATTAACATTTCCGGATGGGTTTGATCCAGACATGTCTTATCAATTAAGAGAAAGATATCCCCTAGCCATAGAGGACATGAAAAGAGGAGCAATAAGTGTAGAAGAAAAGCTAAATGCTAGAAGGGCTAGATTAAGGGTAGAGAAGAAGGTTACATACAAAGAAGAAACCATGGCCTCCACATATGATGCTATAATTGACAATCTAGTTAGGGTAATGTAAATGATGATTGAGGAAATCAATTTGAATGAAAGAGCACCCCCTAGGGAAAACCAAGCCAATCCCCAAAACAGAAATAGAAACCAAAACTTCAGAAGAGACCCTCCTCAGAACAGACAAAGAGACAATGATAAAAAAATCAAACCTCCTTTCCAATAAAACTATGTAGATGAAGAGGAAAGAGAGTCTGAAGAGCAGGAAGAAAACCATGTAAATCTGATAGACTCCAATAACGAGGATGATGTTTTTCTCATAGAAGAGGAACAAGGTCTATTTTACTCAAACCAAAATGATAGAACATATGAGGATTGCGAAGAGTACAAGCTATGATTTTAAAATGATATCATGGAGGTTCGTAGGCAGTATGACCTTAGAAGTAATAAAACACAAGATGCCTCCAAGAAAAACAAACTAGAGATTTCTACTAGAAATATCCTTGAAAACATTCTCGAAAAGACGGCAGAAAACACCAACATAATGGCTAAAACTCCTAATCAAAACAAAGACAAAACAAACCAACATAATGGTGACCAAAGCTGCCCTAGTACATCAACTAGTGGCCCTGGAAAAACTAATCTAACTGACATTCCTAATAAACTCAGTAAAATAAATTTGCTAAAAAGACCATGTGTGATAAAAGTGATGTAAATATGCCAAAAAAACTAGCACCTTTCAGGTTTGGGAGTGATATTTCCAAGATCAAAATAGCCATACCCCTTAATGAACTGGTAAATCAAGATGTGTATAGATCCCAATTTTTGAAAGCTTTGAGAATAGGAAATGACGCTGACACTCTAAATTTGACTAGTGACAAGCCAGAGTTATTGTTTGGACATAAGGTAGAGGGAAAATATCAAGAAGGAGTTGTACCTCCATTCTATGTCAGTTTTAACATTCATGACAAAATCTTGCACAATGTTATGCTAGACTCTGGTGCCTCACACAATCTCATGCCAAAGGTAGTGATTGAGAGATTAGGCCCTGAAATAACCAAACCTTACAAGGACTTATACTCTTTCTATTGAAGTAGAGTCAAATTCCTAGGTCTCATCAAAGATCTGTTTGTCAATCTGGTAAAAATACTAGCTAAAAGCCTAGTTATTGACATTTTAGTGGCTAACATTCCCCCGAAGTATGGCATGATTTTATCTAGGTCATGGGGAGAAAAACTCCAAGGAAACCTCCAAGTGGACATGACATACGCTACCATTCCAGTCTTTAACCAAACAAGAAGACTGTACAGAGAATCTCGTATGAAATACATGGTAAGTAGCCAAGATAGGCCAAAAAACACCCCTCTCTATTCTATTCATTCATACCTTGACTCATTTATCTTGTACAATGAATATGACATTAATGAACAAGTAAATTAAAAGGAGGAAGAGCTAGGCCTATCATAACAGTCAAACCAAACAAAAAATGAAGAACTTGACAGCCAAAACTCTAGCAGCCATGAATAACAACATAATGCTGAATTTAAATTTGAAACACTTTGGAACATGAGCTTTGATGGCTCTTGTGGCAAAGCTGGTTCAGGAGTAGGTGTTTGGATACACAACACCAATGAAGGTCACTCTTACAAATTGAATTTTCAATGCACAAACAATATTGTAGAGTATGAAGCTCTCCTTTTAGGGTTACAATGGTTGAAAAACATAGGAGCTAAAAAGATTTATGTTTAAGGAGATTCTGAGAAAATCATTAGGAAAATCAAAGGAGAATATTCAGCCAAGAACCCAAGGCTAAGAGAATATAGGAATGCTACCTTAGACCTCCTAAATAAATTTGAAAAATATGAA
Organism: Pinus albicaulis; assembly: GCA_034641835.2. Taxonomy (NCBI): domain Eukaryota; kingdom Viridiplantae; phylum Streptophyta; class Pinopsida; order Pinales; family Pinaceae; genus Pinus; species Pinus albicaulis. The sequence goes on from CM076570.1 coordinate 524,109,118, forward strand.
CTTACCTCTGTCCCAAAGGCTCAAAACAACCTTGCCAATGAACTAGCCCTTGCTGCCAGCACTTTCCAATTACCTCATGAAAATGATCAATACACTATGAAGGTCAAGTGCGGACCAACAATCCCTGATAACATAGATTATTGGCAAGTATTTGAAAATTTCAAACAGATTGAAGAATTCTTGCAGCCCAAAACCAAGTTTCAAATGTCGAAGTCAGACTTAAACCATAAGAGGATTGTTTTGCTAAAGAACAAACACACAAAATAGAGTTTCCTTGTACTGCTGATATAAATGTACTAGAACACCCTCTTGAGGCATAATTACTGGAAGATTTATATCAAAAAGACCTTGAAGTATTGCAATGCAAAGGTAACTCATTACCAAGAATTCTTTCCCCCTTAGAAGAGCTATTTTATTTCTATTATGTTGCTACGAAGCCAAAAATGGAATCCACTGAGACTGATGTAGAAGAGTGCAACATAGGTAGTGTAGAAGAACCCAAAATGATAAAGTTGTCCAAAAATCTGCCACCTCACATAAAACAGAAACACATTGAGTTTCTTAAAGAATTTAAGGATGTGTTTTCATTGGGTTATCAGGACTTGAAGTCCTATGACACAAACATTATTCAACATAATATTCCTCTCAAGGAAAACCAGAAACCATTCAAGCAGAAATTGAGAAGAATAAACCCCGTCCTAGTGCCTCTAGTTAAGGAGAAAATAAAGAAGATGTACGATGCTGGAATCATAGTCTCACTGAGGTACTCAAAATGGGTTTCGAACCATGGGTCAGTGAGAAATAAAACAAGGGATATTAGGCTATGGATATACTTTAGAAACTTAAACAACGCCTCCCTGAAAGACAACTACCCTTTACCTAATATGGATCATATACTGCAAAAGGTAGTAGGCTCCACAATAATATCATTGCTTGATGTTTTTTCAAGTTACAATTAGGTGCTAGTACTTCCAAGTGATTAGCACAAAACTGCCTTCACTACACGTTGGGGTACCTTCATGTATGTCAAAATTCCTTTTGGGTTAAGGAATGCAGGGGCTACTTTTCAAAGAGCCATGGACATTGCTTTTTCGAAGACATAGGTTACTTCATTTTGATATACCTTGATGACATCACTGTCTATTCTAAAACTGATGAAGAACACCTAGTTCACTTAAGAAAGATCTTTGAAAATTGTAGGAGGTATGGTCTATCTATAAATCCTAAGAAAAATCTATTTGGTCTTCAAGAAGGAAAACTCTTAGGCCACATCATATCTGAATAAGGGATTAAGATAGACCCCAAAAGGATTTAGGGTATATTGCAGATCAACCACACTAGAAACATTAAAGAACTGCAATATTTCATTGGGAAGATCAACTTCCTATGAAGGTTCATACCAAACCTTGTAGAACTCCTAAGAAACATTACGAACATGGTGAAAAGAGAAATACGATTGAAGTGGACCATAGAAGCCAAACAATCCTTTGAACTGGTAAAACAAGCACTTACCCCAAACACCAATTCTAATCAACCTTGACTTTACCAAGGATTTCTTCATCTTTTCATTTGCATCGGAACACACAAATGGTGTAGTATTGCTACAAAAGAACATTATGGGGCAAGAGCAACCCATAGATTTCTTGAACAAAGAACTAAGAGATGCCCCTCTGAAATATAACATTATGGAGAAACAATCCTTTGCCTTAATAAAAGCCTTAAAAGATTTCAGAGTTTACATCTTGCATTCACATGTCATTGCTTTTGTTCCACATACAGTTGTCAAAGACATACTGAATCAAGATCCTGATGGTAAAAGGGACAAGTGGATTTCTATCATCTTAGAATATGATCTAGAAATTAGACACACTAAATTGATCAAAGGACAAGGGCTTGCCAAAGTCATGGCTGAAGCAAACTTTCAAGCACTAGACATAAACATGATACATTCCTTGGATGAACAAGAGGAAATGGAAATTCCACCCATTGAAGAAGAATTTATGAACTCAATCTGGTATGCTGATATATTGTATGCGCTTTTTAATCTAAATGCTCCTACTGATTTGTCCAAAACAAAAGCTAGATTCTTGAAACTAAAGGTTGCAAATTTTTGCATTCTACATAGAGCTTTGTATTGAAAAATTCTGTTGGTATCTTGCTTAAATGTTTACTTGAAGATGATGCAGATAGAATCATGCACGAGTTTCATGAAGGAGAGTGTGGAGGTCATATATACTGGAAAACCACTGCCAAAAAAATCCTTAGAGATGGTTTCTATTAGCCCACTCTATTCCTTTACATACACAAGATAGTAGTAACTTGCCATAAATGCCAAATATTTGATGCAAAAAGAAAACTACTTCCTTTTCCTTTGCATCCTGTCAGTGTTGAAACTCCTTTTCAACAGTGGGGTTTAGATTTCATTGGATAAATCCACCCTGCCTCATCTGCCTAACATAAGTGGATCCTCACTACCACTGACTAATTCACCAAATGGATAGAAGCCACCCCTTCAAGGAATGCCACTGACTTAGTAATCATCAAATTCCTTGAAACCAACATATTTTCCACAGTTGGTTGTCCTAAAAATATCATCACCGATAATGCTGCCACAATTAAGTCCAAGAGAATGGTGGACTTTTGCTAAAAGTGTCACATCACACTAGGGCATTCTACAACTTATTACACTCAAGGTAATGGGCTAGCCAAGTCCTCTAACAAAATTTTGGTGAACATCATCAAGAAGTTGTTGGAAGAGAACAAAAGATCATGGCATAGAAAACTGGTGCATGCACTATGGGTTGACATCTTAACAAGCAAAGAATCGATTAACATGTCTCCCTATCAACTAGTGTATGGCATGGATGCATTTTTCCCAACATCCTTCGGAGTTCCAGTGATGAAGCTTCTCCAAGAGGTACACTCAGAGGAGAATGACATACAGAGGAGGCTGAACCAAACCATTCATTTACAACAATCAAGGGAAGAAGTTTATAACAGAACATAAGCAGTGAAAGAGAACATCAAGAAGATCTTTGACAGAAGAACAAGGAAAATGATTTCCAGATTGGAGAGAAAGTGCTAAAAAGGGATTCAAGAAGATAGGACAAAGGAAAGCATGGAAATTTTGAAAATTTATGGAAGGGTCAATACATCATCCATTCACTTAGAGGTAACAATGCATTCTTCTTACAGGAACTAGATGGAAAAGAGTTATTTGGAGGTCCTTCCAATGGTAGGATGCTCAAACATTACGTTTGTAGAAATTCCTATTTTGAAGCTTCATTCATTGTACATAACATTGCTTGAGTGAAATATCAGAAAAAAAAATCACAAAAACAAAGAAATGAAGAAAAAGAGGGCATGAAAAAAGAAGAGGTACAACCCCATACCAAAAAAGAGTATTGCTGAAAGTGTGCAAGCCTAAATGCCACTGCTTTTGAAGAAAAGAAAGTCTTGTTCAGTCATTTAGCCTAATCATTATTCAACATGTTTTAAATTTTTGCTGATAGGTTAGTGAAAGAGGATTTGTCAAACCATGTAAACTTGGCTTGTCAGTAGATTAGATTAGGCAAATATATTTGGTTTCAACGCTCAAATCTAAACCAAAAGATAAGTGAGGGATGCATAACCAATTCTAAATCACAGCCCTCAAATTTCTAGATTCACTTGTACAAAAATAAAGTGTGTGTGCAGCTTGTCCAAAATGCCACAACCCATGACAAATCATATTGCTTAACCTTGGTTTCATCATGTTTTAAATTTCATGTTAGTAGGTTAGAGAATGAAAATCTGTCAAACAACTTAACCTTGATAGATTAGTATAGTTGGTAGAGAATAAAGAGTTCATCAGCGTAATCTGAACTCTTGGAAGTGATAAGGGTAGAAGTAGATAGTTTTTATGCTTTCAACAGGAAAAATGATGTCAAGGGTTTGCCAATCGAAATGTAGCCAAGTGAAGAAAATGTTAGGAAAAGTATGATGGGTAGGCAGAAGTGATATTGAAGCAAACATGTTTTTTTAGATTTGAGATCATAGCTTCAAAAATAACATCAGCAAGTGAAGGAAGAGGGATTTTCCAAGTACAAGTGAGGTATTGATCTTCAAAACTCAAAGATTTGAACTCTGAGGTTGTAGACACCTGCTGAAAAGGAGTTTCCCTCCCCAATTGGAGCCACTGTTAGTCATCAGTATTTTTCACTATTTGTAGATGACTATAGATTGGTTCTAGATTTTTGAAAACAACCTTCCTATAATATTGTGAGTTTCATAAATCTCACTGCCTTCATTATCCTAATAGAAAATGTTTCGCTATTCTATCAATTTTCCATTTCATGGTCACCCTATCACTCCTAAAAGACTCTTTATGGGCTTATGTCTCTCATATCCATCCTTTTTTCCTGCCTATGACATCATTACCTTGTTTTCCCTTACCCATAACTCCAATTTCCCTCTAGGGTTTCCTATAGCCTACTTATTCCCATGTTCCACAGGTCCCTCAAGCAATGATGGCCTCAAAACTATCTCTGTAGACTCTTTAGGTAAACCAAGTACATCGGATTTTGGATCTTCAATACAACACCTTTGAAAATACTCTATTTTTCACTTGAAGCCTCCAAGCCAATTTTTGGTCAAAATCATGTAAAATAACCCTCCCACTAGGTTAGTTAGGGTTTCACATGCCTTAAGGTCATCATTGGTGTTTCAGCCACTGCTTTTCCATTGCTAGATATTGGCTCAAATGTAATAGAATGTCAAGACATGATTATTCAAGGAATACCTAAAATTTACCAAAGAATACTACCTTATTAAGTTCAAATTTTACAAGGGGTAAATGCAAATGTTGACACTTCTATAGGACTATTGAAGTATTTGTCAGTAGAAGGTGTTGGTGAGGTAGGTGGTTTACTCCTGAATGAAGACAACTTGCATCAAGGAAGAAAGGAAACACTTGTTCTTGTAGATAATTAGGGTTTTCAATCCTTGATGGTCTAGTAGAGTGCCAAACAATAATCAATTGCAGGAATGACCTAGAGGAGACACATAAAGTCAAACATGAAGAAATTTTGTCAGAAAATATTGAGGATATAAGGAAAAAGGTGAGGTGAACTAGACATAAATTAATCAACTTGAAAGGGCTATAGAGAACTTAGAAGACGACATTGATGATTGTCTTAAAGCACTCCAAACACCTAGGGTTTTGGGAAAATATCAATAGAAGGTGAAACGATGAGCGGAACTCCATGGTGAAAGAAAAAAGGATTTTGAAGATGTCAATGTTGATTGTCTATAGATAACTTAGAAGACAACACTGATGATTGTCTTAAAGCACTCCAAACACCTAAGGTTTTGGGAAAATAGCCATATAAGGTAAAACGATGAGTGGAACTCCATGGTGAAAGAAAAAAAGGATTTTGAAGATGTCATTGCTTTATCAGATCCCAAACTTGTCAAAATGATTTTGTCATGCCTAAATGATCAAAGGATGATTTGAACTCCATGTTGCAAGCAAAAGAGGATTTTGAAGGTGTTGCTATGAGAAATCCTCCCAAAGGTGCTCAATGAGCTTTCCATGTCTAAATGAAAAAAAGATGATGTTGAGCTCCAAGTTTTAAGCAAAAGAGGATTTTGAGGCTGATGTCGTGTCAAAATAAACATGTCAAAGTCTCCAGGATCAAAAGGAAAAACAAATGTCATAACTCCGCAAACTGCCAGCCAAGGTGAAAAGATAAGTTGAGTATTGTAATGGAAACCACATAGGTTTTTGAAGATGTTGCTACTGTGTAAACATATTAAGGTTCTCAAAAGTGAAGTCGTCATGTGTCAAGAAGAAAAAGGAAGAGCCACCTCAAGTGATTTGATTTAGCTGCAGACAAAAGTGTTAAAGGACATCAATGAAAAAGAAAAGGACTTGTAAACTTTAGAAAGTGGGTTTCACAGATTAGATCAAAATTTTATGACTATAAAAATCCATATAACACTTCAAACAAGTTATTGTTTCCTTGCAAAATCATTAGAGCACTCAGGAGTGAAGAATTTCGAGCTTCCAAGTCAAAGTTGGACAATTTTTTGTGGCATTGCGCGCCTAGAATCAGGTGCTACACCCTTGCCCTTTTTCTCCAATAAATTTTACATAGGTGTTGTGTGCCTTGTAGTGAGCGTCGTGCACATGGTAGAATGTTGCTCCCTTACCCAACAGGCATGATGAAGAAAAATTTTGGCATTGCGCACCCGTGATTCAGCGTTGTACCCTTGGCCATGAAGACTTTCTAAGACTTACAAACAACCAAATCAACTCAAACTGCTTCCAAGCTTCCTCCAACGTCCCCCAAGGAAATGAAAAATGGTAAGTGGATGCACTAACCACATCTTGAAGCATTTTTAATGATTTTATTAGAAGAAATTGAAACCCTAAGAGGAAACCCTAAGGCTTAAACTTGACATCACTATTTACCATTATTTTCATCTGCTTGTAAATACAATGAGTTATAAACAAAGGGGTTACACTGTTTGAAGTTTTTTCATTCACCTAATCTATCACTACACCCATTCCATTCATTTAATCAGTCCCTCCACTTGAAAAGGCTGAGATTCCATTACCCTCCTTCATCTCAAATTGACATCAGCCCAAAAGTGTTTCAAAATAGAGTTTAAACATGTCAGGAGAGGGTTATCATTGATTTGTCAGCCTCTCACTCATTCTCATACACTCATACCCTCACTCACTCATATCACTCACTTGAAAAAAATCCTTTTTCATCACCATCCCTTCATCTCATTTCCATTTACATTCCTAGGGTTTCTCAAGGTAGGACTTATAATGTCAGAAGGAAGCAATAGTGGAGTAGAGGCCCAAATGCTAAGGAGGCATGAGCACAAAGGTGGAAAGATCAACAGATTTGTACCCCCCACCAAAAGGGAGCTAATGGCATCTCGCCTTACTGTTTCATGTTTCAAGCATGTAGGATGCTTTGATTTTTGTGAAAAGGTACAACATGTGCAAAACCACCCTGAGGTAACCAGAATTTTTATCATTAACTTGCATGAAAAATAAGTTAACCTTGCAGGGGTCATGTTTGAGTTATCTAATGATGCTATTTCCAATGCCACTGGGATACCAAGTGTGGGTTAGAAATGGTTCAAGCAGGCCAATCTTGACATGAGCTAATTTGAACCTACCCTAAAGCCTAGATATAAAGACCAAAAGAAATCCATCTTTCACTTATCACATTTGCTTGTTATATATGCACCTATGATGAGAATAATTATGAATTATTTTACATGTGAGGGAAGGTTCTCCCATCTTTACTCCTACCACATCATGTTGCTTATTCATTTTACTAGTGTGAGGATGCTGTACATACCTTATTACATCTATAGAAGAATTGAAAAAATGTCCTATATTGTAAAAAAGAGAGACTATCCTCAATAGATGCAAAGCTGTTTTCATCATTCTTTGATCAAAATGGTTGTTATGCACCAGTTGCAGCAAAAGGGCATTCCATGGGAGACCTTCATTGCTAGTGAATTATTTACTTCTCCACAAGACCATCATCAGCAAAATGCACCTTCATCATCTCATCCTCCTATTCCTACTCCTCCATCACCTCCTATTTATCATATTTCTCCATCCACTCACATTCCCTCACCCCATGATGACTCTCCTTCATCTCCTTCTCACAAAATCTCACCATCATCTCATGGTACTAGTGCATCAAATAGTGAAGAAGGAAATGAGGCAAGTGAGGGTAGTGAGGCACATATGAGTGAAGAAGATGGATATGAGGGAAGTGATGGCAGTGAGGCACATATCAGTAAGAAGATGGTAGTGAGGCACATAAAAGTGAAGCATATGGAAATGAGGAAAGTGATGGAAGTGAGGCACATATTAGTGAAGCAAATGGAAATGAGGCAGAGAGCAGTGAGGATGATGGCAGTGGGTCAAAGAGCCATTAGAGCAGATATGATACCAATTATAATAGCAGTGATGATGGAATTAAGACAGATGGCACTGAGATGAGTAACATTGAGCCTTTTTATTTGACCTACAAGAGGGGAAATAGGCATGTGTTTTCTATCCTTAAGAGGCAAGGGGCCATGCCTTTTACATCAACCAAGCAGCTTGACAAAGTTAAGAAAAAGGTCATTGATGAAGAAGAAGAAGACAAACATGAAACTGAACAAAAGTTTCAACTTATTCACCTTGACAGTAATGATGAAAATGAGTAGAGGATCAATAAAATGCTGCTTAAAAACAAGGATGCTCAGATTAGGTATCTAAAAGAAAACATTGTTAGTGTTAAGAATTTGATCCATTTCCTTGAGGTTGAAAACAAGCAGCTGGAGACACAAAAAGCCATATGTGAGATCAAAGCTATCAAGCTCAGAAAGAGGCTGGAAGAGCCAAGGAAAATCTAGATGAGGTCTTGGGCACTCATGATGACACTGAAGAGGAGGAAGAACAGCTTCCTAGGAGGAGGCCAAGGACAATTGGTTTGAGAAAAGCCTTAGCCAAAGAAAGAGAGCAAGAGACAACATTGGCAGAGCATCTCACTCCAAGTGATCTGCTCGCCATGGAAATAGACTATGATAGGGAATATTGGCTAGAGAGGGAAAATGTGCACTTGGAGGATCAGTTGGAGAAGACCAAGAGAGATCTTGACATGCAAAAGAAGATGGCAAGGCAGTATGCCTTAAGAAACGAGATTGCAAGGGCCAAGCTCAAAAGAGCCTTTGCCAAGATTTAATCCCTAAAGGAGGAAAAATACAAAATAAAACTTGAAATTATTTCTGATGCATCCCTACGAGCATCCCGAACATGATCAGTGAGACAAATCCAAAATTTGGCACATTTTTGAAGATTTTGAGTTTTTGACTGTTTTGAAGGGCCAAGCACGCAGCGCCACTGGCGCTGCGCTCAATTTTCGGGCACCCAATGGAGGAAAATTTTGCATTCTTCTATTCATTAGGCCAAGGAAATCACCCACACAAATTTTCAATTCATTTGGAGAAAATTCAGTCCTCCATAAGTGCCAAAAAAAAGCAACAAATCACCTTTCTGCCCTCTTTTCAGCACTCGCGCTGTGCCCTTAACAGTCTTGGGAGAATGGATTTTCGGGTAGGTAAATGGACTCCATTTTGAAAATTAAAGGTATATTTACAAAATATATGGGGTATTATTTCCAATGAGCTATCATGGAGCTCGTTTGGACACCGGGAAGGCCTCCAAATCGAAGCTACAAAACAGGTGATTTTCCTAGTGTTGGCATTACGCCCTTGGCCTGGCGTTGTGGCCATGAACCTTGGCGCTATGCCCTTGCCTAAAAGTCAAAAAAACACACAAGTAGTTAATGGAAAAGATATTTTGATGGCTTAATAGACAAATATCTCTAGAGTTAGCTTAGAATTTATGATAGAAGTTATTTTTTCAGTTGGGATATTTGTGCCCTAGGCCTTGCATGGTCACAATGGTCAAATGAATTTATGATGTAGTTGATGAAATTTTGAAACCCTTGCTAGGGTTTTGACCCTCCTTTTAAAGTTAAATACTGCATGAGGGACTCATTATTATGGTTGGTTGATTGTTGAACTGAGCATAGAGTCTGAGTTTTAATGAAGTTTGGCTTTGGAGCCTTGTAAATCACTTGGACTGAATATCAATGGAACAATCACATTCCTAGGATTCATGAGCTTTGTTATATGGTGATTTTATTCGACTCTTGTCAATATTTTCCTTTGTTTACATTATGTTCATGGTTTCTCTGATAATTAGACATAAATTTTAGAGTTGGATATGTTATCTTGGCACCCTACTTCTGTCTGCATCCTTTTATCTCCATGTTTTCTTCTTTGAAGTTTAATTAAAGAATCCTTAAATGCTCTTTAGTTTCACTGAAATTTTATCTTAAAAGTTCTATTTGTCTGAAATTAATATTTAGAGAATTCTTAACTGCTCCCTAGGATTATTTGATTGTTGTTTTGAGGTTTGTCTAGTAAAGTCTAGTCGAAGAATTCTTAACTGCTCTTCAATTTTACTATGCTATCATCCCAAAAGATTTTCTTGTTCAAGTATGTTGAAGGATCCTTAATTTCCCTTTAAACCTACTGCATTCACAACTTCATGTTCATTTCACACTCACTAAACCTATTTAGATCCATTTGGCTTTGTTAACTTGCCCTATGAAACACCCTTGACCTGTTGTTGAACTTTTCGAGACCTTTTGCAGACTCCATAGCCCAATGGTTTGATTTTATATTACTCTATTTGTTCTTCTTGACAACCTACCCAACCAAAAAAAACAAACAAACAAACCCTAATCATTATAACTAGCCTAAAATCAAAACCCTAAAATCAATTAAGTTACATCTTTCACACAAATAGAAAGAGAGCTCTCTCTGAGTCCAAGAAGGCTAGGTACTAGGACTCCAAAGATTGTTCAGATGTTACCCTTGTACATTTGGTCTTGCCAATCTAAAAAATTATGGGGACCTAACAGCGTTTATGTAATGATGAGGAGTGAATGGCGGATTTTGTTTTTGATTTGATTTGTCATGATTAGCTCTTAGCAATAATGTTTTGGAATTGGTGGTATAATTACCATATTATTCATACAATATTTTTTAAACCCTCATTGTGCACGGGGCCTTAGATAGATGGTGATCAGGTGTGTTTTTAAGGAACTCCTTGTTTTGAAGTCACTGGTTCAATTGCCAGCCCCAATCAGAGTGATTTATTTGGACATGATGATGAAGATAGGTCCTACCCAGCTTACAAAAAAAAATTGTTTAAACCCTCATAATAAAATTAATTTTTCATTTGAATACATTTTAATTGATTTTTCTAATCCCTTGTTTATTCTTCCCTTTTTTTCTTTGTCTTCTGGTGCCTTCAGTGCTAGATCACCTTAATTCTTCAATTTCTCTAGTAAAAAAGGTTCATGTCAAACACTAGTTGCAGAAATATGTTAGAGCTACAAAATCTCAGTAATTATGTAGTTGTCTTTATTATAGAAATAAAATAAAGTGATGCAAAGAAAACGATATTTTTTAAACAAATAAGAAGAAAATTTAAGGTGAAAAAAGAAAATTCTTGGTTTTTAACTTAGATTTTATATAAAAACATTCCAACAATTATTGGTTTTCATGTTTATAATTTTATTTATATTTTATTTTTTATTATATATATATATATATATATATATATAGATACATTTACTATTTTTTCTTTTTTTGTTTTAGGAAAGATAAAAGAAAAAGAAAATTTTAAGTTGGAGAAGAAGAACTCTTCTCAAACAACTTCAAATCAGAATTGTTTTGAAATATTTCAAAAAATTCATCCTTTGTTAATGGCTTGTGATAGATCCTTAGTTGATGTCCATTTACAAGGAGAGAGAATTTTTCTTCATCAATGGTCTTGATCTTGACTACTCCATTATCAAAGACTTTTTCAATCTCATAAGGCCCAAGAAAATGAGTCTAAAATTTTCCTTGAAAAGCCTTGAATTTTGAATCAACGAGTAATGCAAAATATCTATATTGAATATAATTTCTTTGATATATTTATCAAGACACTTGGAGCTCTGTTGCTGAATTAGACTGGCGCTTTGAATAACATCTTGTATTATTTCATCAAGCTCATTGAGTTGTTCCATTCTATGACTTTGTGCTTCTAATAAGTCAAGTCCCAATTTAATTGTTGTCTTGAAAGTTTTTATTTGGAACTCAATAGGAAATAGGAATTTCTTCCCATAAATAAGTTCATACGAAGTATGTCCTATAGTGATTCTCCATGTAGTTCAATAGGCCCATAAAGCTTCTGGAATATTTTCTCTGCAGTCCTTTCTAAGTAAATGTACAGTCTTGGTAAGGATTGATTCAATCACTTTGTTAGTATATTCTACTTGTCCATTTTCTTGTGGATGATATGGAGTAGACTTTATATGCTTGACTTTGCATTACTCTACTATCTTCTGCACCATCTTGGATGTGAATTGAGTACCCTGATCTGTCGAAATTTCCCTTGGGACACCAAAATGAGTAAAAAGCTCCTAAAAAATAAATGAAATTACAAAATTTTCAGTATAAAAAGAAAGTGCTTTAGCTTCTGCCCATTTAGTAACACAATCAATGCACACAAGAATAAACCTCTTTTGTCTTGATGGTGGATTAATTGGTCTGAAAAAATCTAAATCTACTTTTCAAAATGTTCAATAAGTACCTGAGGTTGTAGAGGCATTTCATATTAAGGAACATGTTTCCCCATTCTTTGAAAACAATCACATATGTTAATATATTCTTTGGCATCCTTAAAAAGGGAAGGCCAATAATATCCCAAGAGAAGGAATTTATAGGAGGTTCTTTGATTAGCAAAGTTCCCTCCACATGGTTAATCATGACATGCTTTTAGTATCACAGGTATTTCATCTTCTCTTACACATCTTCGAATGATGATATCTGGACCTCTCTTCTACAATTCCTCATTTATCCATGAATAAGATCCACTCGTTTGAATTATCTTTCTTCTCTCTCTAGGAAACAAATATGATGATACTTTCCCTGTAGGCAATTAGTTAGTAATATCTGCAAACCATGGAGATTTAATGGATAGTGCAAAGAGATATTCATCAAGAAAATTATCTTCTACAGGTATATCATTGCTATCATTTTGAATTCTAGATAAAAAGTAAACAACTATATTTTGTTTTCCAGGTCGATCCAAAATAGTAATATTAAATTCATGTAACAATAATAACCATGTTGTGACTCTATCATTATTAATTGGCTTATTCATTAGATATATAATGGCAGAATTCTTTGTATGAATGAATGTTTCATAGCAAGTGATGTAATGTTCGAATTTTTTAAAGACATGGACAATGTCTAAAACCTCCTTTTTAGTAACAATATAATTTAACTCCACAGGAGTCCAATTTTTACTTGTATAGTAAATGACATAAGGAGTCAAGTATTTTTGTCCCAATATAGCTCCTAGAGTTGTATCTGAAGCGTTAGTTGAAATATGAAAAGGAAATTTCCAATTTGGTCCTCTCAGAATAGGTACTTAAGAAATATTCTCTTTCAAAGTTTCAAATTCTTTTTGGAAATCAATATTCCAACTGAATTCACAATATTTTGTAATAAATTTGAAGCGTGGAGATGAAATTTTTGTGAATTTTTCTATAAATATTATATAGTATCCAACGAAACCAAGATAACTCCAAACATCTCTTTGAAAATTTGGAAATGATAATTTAGAAATAACTTCTACTTTAGATGAGTCCGCCTTAATTCCATTTCCTGAAATGTGGTGTCCTAAGAAAAGCCTCTTAGAAAACATCATAAAACATTTTTCATGACTTAATGAGAGATTTTCTTCTTTACATAATATGAGATTTTTTTTTTAATTTTTAAGAGCTTCTTCAAAAGAATTTCCATAGACTGTAAAATCATCCATATAAACTTCCAAACAATCATGAAGTAGATCAGAGAAAATACCCAATATTGATCTTTGGAATGTTGCTAGTGCATTAAATAACCCATAAGGAAATACTCGATAAGCATAAGTTCCTCGTGGATAGGTAAATGTGGTTTTGTATTGATATTTTGGTACAACTGAATTTGGTTATACGATTAAAACCATCCAAGAATGAGAAATATTTCTTCCCTACTAATGTATCTAAAACTTGATCTATGAAAGGGAATGGAAAATGATATTTAAAATTGGCCTTATTCAGCTCCCTATAATCAATACACACTCTCCATTTTCCATTATCTTTAGGAAAAAATACTAAACGTGAAACCCAATGACTGTTTGATATTGGATAAATAAAATTTAGATTTAACAGTTTATGTAGTTCCTCCTTGACAATTTCCCTTAAGTTTGCATTCATTCTTCTTTGAGGTTTTCAGATTGGTCTAGAATTCTCTTCTATATATATGTGTGATGTATACAATTCTCAAGATTAATTTATTTCATGTCATTGTATTCCCATGCATATGGAGAAGAGTTTTTTTGCAATGTTTCTATTAATTTCTTCCTTTGAAAATCTTCCAGATTTTTGTTTACATTTAAAGCTTTTCCTGGAAATATTTCTATTGAAGAATTGTCAAATTCTTCCATAGAATATAAAGACATCTGTATGGATGATAAATATTGAATGTTGCACTATTCTTGAAATTTTTGACTAACCTTACAATATGAAGATGATTCATTACTTTCTATTGAATTTAAAATTTGATATTCTTCACTAACTTGTGAGATAGTAAAAATAGGTTGTATATCATTATCATCATCCATACATTCTTCATTTTCTACCTTTATCATTATTTTTGCGGGTGGATACAACGTGAATTTATTTGTTGAGATTCTGTTTGAGATAAACATATCACTGGATCTACAACTGATAAAAGAATCAATTGTAGCTAACCAAGGTCTCCTTGAGATTAATGGATTTCCCCCTAAGTTATTCTTGGGTGTCAAGATCATGATTTCAACTCGATATTCCAAAGAATATAAGGATACATAAATTTCCTCTAACACACCATCAATTTTCATTACACATATATCTGCTAGTTGTAACAATGTTGGTGTATATTGGAGATTAGGAAGCTTTAGCTGATCCATAGTTTTATTACTCATGATGTTTATAATTGCTCCTAAATAAATCTGTGTGTTTGGTATTTCAATGCCATTGATGCTTGTTTTTACAATGGTACTTCCTGATCGAAATATTTCTAAATTATTATTTTTCCCATCATGATATCTGCAATTTTTCCAACTAACTGAATTGTTTTGAATTTTTTCTTTTTCTTCTAGTTTTTTTTATCAGTTAACTCCCTAATTTGTTTTGCAAGAATTGGAATTTCTTTGATAGCTTGTAGCAAAGAAATATTTATTCAAACATTCTTCATCTCATCTAAAATATCATAATCAGGCATCATGATATTTTTTCTACCCCTTTATCAATTTTTAATCTTTCAGGGAGAGGTGTTTTTGGGACAGGTACTAAAGGTTTCTCCATAATGGGAGTTTATTCGAGTACCATGTGTAGGAGTGGCTTGTTTTTGGACATTTTATTTCTGATGAAAAGATGTATATTCTTTAAAATAATTATTTTTATTTTGAGGACTTTCATTTTTATGAAGTGATATATCTTCCTCATAATGATTTTTTGGAAATTAATTCCAACTACAATCTGTGCAGAAGGAAAATGAACAATCAGTTTTTTATTTGAAGGAAAAGGACAACAGCCGCAGAAAGTCTTGTTTTTGTTTGCACTCCACCACACATTGAATTTCTGATTTAAAACCCTGGAAAGCCCATATTTTTGTTTAAAGGACATAGCTTGTTCAGTATTGAAAATCCGTGGTTTGAACCACGCAACCCTGCACTCCTTAACTCTGCACCTACCTACCTTAAATGCCATCCACCAGCCATATATTATCCCGCCATTTGTTTTAAGTTTGAATGTACCCATGTTAACGTCTTTGGAGCCCATGAATCCACGTCACCATCCCTCAACCAATCACGCACCATTTTCATCCTTCTGAAGCCTTGTCACCGTCTCCAAACTGCCATGATAAAACATGCCCCACCACCTTTACATGTCAATCATCATCGACCAATGGGAGGTGTATCCCACAGTTTTGTGCATACGTCATACCAGCATTCAGACCTTATGATAAGGTCTGTCTCACCATCACCGAGTCACCAAGCCTTTGACCAATAGCGCTCTTATCGCATTGTTTGAGTGCACAGACAGTAGCACCTCAAATGGATGCGATAAGTCTTTAAAACTTTTTACATAATTTTTGAAGTCTACGAAATTTATAAGGTTTAAGACCTTAGGTTATGATTTAATGTTTTGTTTTATTTCTTCTTTATGCGTTGCGATGTAATAAGGCTTCAAAACCTTGGTATAAACGTTTGTTAAACATGTGACATGTTTTATTTTTAAGACTTAGCGTTATATACATAGTTATATATATATATATATATATATATATATATATATATATATATATATATATATATATTATATAAACATTATATGTTTGTAACATATATGGAGAGCAATGCGAAATGATGTTTAATGTGTAATGTATGTAGCAAGTGCATTGACTGTGTGTGCATGCCCAAAGGCTGAAAATACAAAGAGCAACAAGCACTGCGTTTTATAGCAGTAAAAAAAAAAAAAAACAATCTTTGCATTGTAAATCCAGAGCAACAAAAGTTCTGAAGAAAGTTTTATTTTTGTAACAGTGTTTTGTTTAAATGAAAAAGAGTTTCTAATCCATCTGTATCCACATTTTTCTATTGATTTCTCTGTGTTAGAAGAGGAATATTATTTCCTCTCGATTGTTAGGAATAACTAGAAATTCAAACATGGTATTAGAGCTAGTTAAGGCTCTTTGAATTTTCCAAAGAAGTTGAAGGAAGAAAAATTTTTTTGAAGCCTTTGACCAATAGTGTGAAAGTTCAGCAAAATCAAGTATTTATCAAAAACAAAGTTTTGTTTTCTTAAAGAATACAGTCGAGAGAACTATAAAAAGAAGTCTTTTAGAGACAGATTTTATCTCTCAACAGTGAGAAGGTTTGGTTATAAAACACAATCAAGTTTTTAGCATAGTTCTTTAAGCTAGCTATGGCAGGTGCCAACACAAGCATGAGTATGGGAAATACTCAACTCCCACAGTTCAATGAGAAGAACTACGACTATTAGGAAATCACAATGAGAGACTTGTTTGCCTCTCAATATTTATGGGAGCTAGTTGAATATGGTTTAGAAGAACCAGCAGATGAACAAGCATTTAATTCCTTAACACAAGAAGAGAAGGATATTATGAAGAGAAATAGGAAGAATCACTCAAAAGCCCTCTTCAATCTCTATCAGACAGTGCATGAAAGCATATTTCCAAGAATTGTAGTAGCAAAGAAGTCTAAGGATGCATGGGATACCCTCAAGACAACCTACCAAGGTATGGAGAAGGTAAAGACATGAAAGCTTCAGTTAAGGAGAAGAGATTTTGAAGTTATTTTCATGCAAGGGTCTGATACAATAGACTCATTCTTCACATTATTGATTGGGTTGGTCACCCAAATGAGATCTCATGGAGAGACAAGAGAAGAAATAAGAATAGTGGAGAAAGTGTTGAGGATCTTACCCTCAATATTTGATGTGATAATAACAACCATTGAAGAGACAAATGATATCTCAATGTTTACTCTTAATGAGCTTCATGCATCATTGATGACACATGAAAAAAGACTGAGAAGAAAATCAAACTCATCTTTGGAACATGCCTTCAAGATCCAAATGTCCTTTGCAAGAGGAAGAGGTTAAGGCAGATAAAACTATGGAGGAAAAGGAAGAGGCAGAAGCCAAAATAGAGGAAGAAATAGCCCTGCAAATACAAGTGGAAGGGACAGCAACCAAAGTCAGAATCAAAGCCAAGGCAACAACCAATGAGGTGGACAAAATCAAGCACATGAACAAAGGTATGATAAATCCCAAGTCCAATGTCATTACCATAAGAAGTATGGGCATTATGCCAATTAATGTAGGAAGAAAAAAAATGACATGGGTAGTAGAACCAGTGCTAATTTTACTAAAGAGAATCTCAGTCAAGAGAATTTTCTTTTACCATGTAATATGGCTAAAGAAAAGAATGAAGATATATGGTTTCTAGATTCAGGATGTAGCAACCATATGAATGGAAACATTTCTATGTTTTCCATGAATGATGAAAATGTGAAGTCTCAAGTAACATTGGGGATAGATAGTAAAGTCTCTATCATGGGAAAAGGCAGAGTAAGTGTTTTGACAAAGAAAGGAGAAAAGAGAACCATATCAGATGTTTACTATGTGCCTGGTATGAACTGTAACCTTTTGAGCATTAGACAACTCATTCAAAAAGGCTACAATGTTTTCTTTGAGGATGATGTATGTACCCTCATGGACATACCACCAAGAAAATAGAGGATTGCACAAGTGAAGATGAGAGGAAACATAATTTTTCCTCTAGTGTAGATGGAGGGGTCTGTCTATTCCCAAGGTGTCTACCACTTTGCCGTGGTGAATCAGGAACCTCAGGGTCTGGCTGGTGTAAGCTACTGAACGACCTAGTTCTAGATAAGCTGTTAGGTAGGTCTAGGTCAAAGTGAAAGTGTGATAGAGTTGTAAGATCTTCTGGTGCAGAATTAGCTCTATGGATGTGTTTGGAAATAGTTGACCTTTTAGGTGTATGAGCTTCCTTGAGGATGCTCTCAGGATTGTCAACTATTTCAGGTGGGTTTGGGTCAGGGTAAGCTCTTGTATGAATGGTTCTAGAAGCCAAAATGTTGTGTCTGACCAAGCAGCTTAACCCTACTTGTTACTTCTACCATGGTTGATGTTGTTATGGGGGTTGGTCTCCCAGTGGAGTCTAATGTGAACCAAGATAATCACCAGGCCTACTGATCACCAGTGGAGTCTTTGAAACGTTTAGGGAACTATGGAGTCGCTAGGTGGAGGGTTTAGGATGTTTTCGGGAGGATACACTGTCCACCACAGTGCTCTTGAGGTGTCCCTTTTCAAGGATATCTTCAAAACACATCAAACTCTAACCAGAGATTGAATGGGAGGGCATTTACCAGATATGTCACCTCTGAAAGAGTGTGAGATCCAGAGGCTACCTGGCCCTTTCCAGACTCTGTCCAAGAGTATGGGAGAACAAAAAAAATGGTGTAGAGGTTGATGTGAGAATAGGAGTGTTTAACTGCCAACCTAACCAGAGATTGTAGGTCTTTGAATTCTTCAGGATGTTTAAGGTGTAATGTACTTAGTTCCCGAGTGGAGTCACCATTATGTTGGGGTTCCCATGTTTTGGCCAGATTGGCAAGACCAAAAGATGAGACAACATTAGAACCACTTTCAGACCTCAGGATCTAGCCCTCCTGGGTCTAGAGAGGGATCTCTCTATATGAGCAAAGGTTTATGTCAATGAAGCTCGAGGTTTTAAGATGTTAGGCTAGTTATAGGCAAAAGGTTTGTTTGTTTGATTTGTTTGTTTTGGCTGCTGGTTATCAGGAAAGAAGAGTTCAATGTAAGACCAGGATGACAAAAGAGGAATAAGGTAGAGGTGAAGCATTCCAGGAAATATTCAGAACCATTGGGCAATGGAGTCAGGAAAGGATTTACTTGCTACTCAATAGGTGGGCTTTCAATTGGGCTAGTCATCTGAAACTTAGGATCTTCAAGATGATTATGTGATATGGAAAGTAGGAGGGGAGGAAATAACATAGATTTCAGAGCACAAATTTACACATCAGCAGGTTGCACAATGATCCTAGTGGACAGGGTTCACACTAATCCCCAGTGTTCCCAAATCTTCCAACAGAATCTATAACAAGAAGCATCTAAGAACTGAATTCATTTAATTCATACATCAGAGAGCAGACAATAACATCCACTACACTGTTTAAACCAACTGAAAACATTCCTTATACAATACATTCAGAAGAGGAACATAAATGGCAAGGAGAGCAGCAACATTGGTACCTAACAAGGGTAAATCCTATGCCAAACTTCTGATGCAAGCCAGTAGAAACGAAACGAAATGAATGTAAAAACAGAGATAGGAAAATATCACTACTGCTTTGGATCAGGATCCAAAGAAATGTGCTTGTCATACTAAGTAACAATACCAATCAAGTACAATATTGCCAATAGCTGAATACTCATTCTGAAAACATATCCTTCAACCTATCTTACAATCTTTACAGAGAGACTGTGTCTCAAAAGAAAATACTTGCAGTTCTATGATAATTGGTCAACAACCATTACAATATTTTCTCATGCATTTTATAGCTGAAGAGAAGCAGAAGAGGTAGGTGAAGAAATAAATGTTGTATTAAACTCCTGAAAAGAAAGAGAGCCGAAGCCCATTCTGCTTTTAATCCTAAGCATTCAATTTATGTCATTTTTAGATGAAATAGTGGTCTTCTTCAGGCCTCTGCTTCTTCTGGATATGAATTTGATGTATTCCGGCTGCAGTACTCTATGGTACTCCTAGTGATTTGAACAAAAATAAACTAAATTGCCGAGAAGTCTGCCATATAAATGCTCTGGTAGTTTCGATCTGCTGTCTGGTAGAAATTTCTTCAAGGACATGGTGTGGAATAAAAACTGTATGGGCACCCTGTACCCAATGAAGAAAAACATTCTGCTGCAGCGAAAACCCTGATGTGCATTGATTTCCGTGTGTTGTACCTTTTGCATGGTTTCTGGGTCTTCCATCTAATGTTTTTCTTCTAAAACCACTACACAGGGCTCAAAAACCTTCATTGGCGTGCCCTAACCTCTTTGCTGTTCCATTTTAAATCTCTGTTGGAGAAAACTGCAATTTTAATGGCCCCGGGGAAGATTGTACAGATTTCTCGGCCCTGTCCTTAAATGCGGTCACGTCCATAACCTTCCTGTGCTTTGCTTTACTAATTTAATCTCTACATCTGATCTCTGCAGCATTCTCTGTCACTGTCACAGAGACTGAG
Organism: Pinus albicaulis; assembly: GCA_034641835.2. Classification (NCBI taxonomy): domain Eukaryota; kingdom Viridiplantae; phylum Streptophyta; class Pinopsida; order Pinales; family Pinaceae; genus Pinus; species Pinus albicaulis. The sequence continues at coordinate 524,129,648 of CM076570.1, forward strand.
AAACTCAGCGGTTTTCTACCGCTCATAACCCTGCGGGACACGCAAACTGTTAAGGAATCATACATGGGGGTGATGGACACAATGAAGACGATGAGGATGGCCATGCTAGATGATGAGATGACGGGAGTGTGCAGTTTGGTAGTGAAAAACACAGCGAAAAAATGAAATATGGTCTGGGGCATGTGCACGAAGCAGAGGCAGTTTTACATGAAAAATCACGAAAAATGACCTTTGAATGAATACATACGATGGAGGTGAATATACGAATGAACACGTGGAATGGGTGATGACGTGGGTGGATTGGTCAGCGACAAGGGATGAATAGACCTGGGACGTCCAATCTCAAAGGAGATAGATGGTGGAAACGCATCAGAGGGTAGGCCAGAGGTGTATTTGGCTTAGGTTATACATTCTGCATCTTCGCAGAGTGACAACCGTTGGATGGGAAATCGCAGATCTAACGGCTAGCAACAATATCGTTTGACGTCCTGCACCGAACTTTAATACGCGATGAGCCAACGGTTTCTCAATAGTGTCGGGGCCACGTGTCAAGAGCTGAGTGGAATCGCTGGGCAACAGGAGAATACCACCCACCACGCAAAGGTGGTGTGATAGAAACCGCCAGGTTTTGTCATAGTGCACTGCGGGGACCACGGGAGCTGGTGTATTCTGGACTGTCGATCTGGCGGGGAATGAACGATTAAGATGTGGTGATCGACGATGCATGGGTTTAATGGTGGTTTCTGTGGGGGTGGTGATCACCGTCCCTCCTATTTGAATCAACAGCTAGGAATATCCCTGATATGGTGATCGACGATGCATGGGTTTAATGGTGGTTGCTGTGGGGTTGGTGATCACCGTCCCTCCTATTTGAATCAACAGCTAGGAATATCCCTGATATGCATTAGAGACTAGCGCGTTCTTGTGCTGGCGGGTGGTTCTAGCGCTGGACCACGTGGAAGAAGGGGTGTGGGGGCTTAGCGAGGAAGGGGCTGGGCTTGCTATAATGTAAATAGTTGGTTTTGGGCCCATTTTTAATGTATTTTGAGGGTAGGAAAAGGCAACGAAAGAAGGGAAAGGGTTTATTACACTAAACCAAGGGTGTAGGCGTGGTTTGAGAGGGGCATGGGAATGATCTAGGAGGTTTAGGGGGGTAATTTGGGGGTAGGAAAAGGGAACTTTGACAAAGGTCAAAAGGGATGAAGTGGAGGTTTCTGCAGGGGTGAAAGGGGCAGAAATAGGCCCTTTGAGATGGGAATCAGCAGAGGAAATTTGTATAAGGAAAAGCATGGAGAGACTTCAAGGATGATGAGTTTTTGGGAAAATGCATTCCTTGAGGGCTCCAAAACAATCTAGCCCCCTGATTGGTTGTCAAGAATTTCGTAGGGGGGATAACACAACTTTTCCATCTTTTCCTGATCAACCACGATATCTTGCCTGTATAAATTCATGAATTGCCTACAATCTTGGAAAGGTAGTGATCCATGGGAGGCTAGAGTTTTGATTTGAAATAGAATCCATTGTTCTTTAAGCTACATAGCATATGATTTAGAATGGAATCTGTACTGAAGGGCTTCTCTGCATAAGCCTGCCATGGTGGCTACTATCTCATCTTATTGTTGCAATTTCTTCTTCAGTGCTACATCCTTTTCCTGTGCCTTCCGCAGTCGCTACTTTAGAATTATCTGTTCAATTCTTTCCTCCCACCTTGGTGATTCTTCAATGATAATCAGGCTTGCAGGATAATTTTATGGTTCTCCCTAATTCTTGTTAGCTCTGGAATACCTAGAGGTTTGCCATTTTCTCTTTACGCTCAGAGAAGCTATGGTGGAAACTGTTATCACCAAAATAGGACCCTGATAGGCTGCTGATCAAACCACTTCAGTGTAACTATTTCAAACCAGTCTTTTAGCTGAGGCTTAGCCTCCTCAACCTGAGAGGGCTCTCGCAACGGTTAATGATTTTCAATAAATATGTAAATATATGGCTAACTTTTTTGGTTATGGTTTTGTAGGTTTATTGGTTGAAAGATAGAGACTAGCTACCATTGGGCTATGGAGTCAGTGACAGGGATAAAGATAACAAATAGCTCTTCTTATAAAACTGAGGCTTGTACATACTTCAATGAAAGGGTGACACATTTAGTAAAGTCTCAATATCTTAAGTTTCGAAGGAAATCAAAGCATGTGTGCATGAATTATGAGTAATAAGTATCAAACATTGAATAAAACCATCTACAGATAGGACCTAAGAACTCAATTCACCATTAATTAACACTTAAAGGAAGTCAGAGCATGTTCCCATGAATTCTGAGTAATAAGCATCAAAACTATGGAAGTAAAACACATGATAGAAAATAAAGCTCACTGAAGTACACTTAGAATCTCAGCTTCAGAAAAGTTAAACTACTTCTGTATATATCAGCTCCTCCAGAGTATTTACAAAAGTGTCATGTTTTGATAAAATTTTCCAACCCTAAATACATCGATTTTTACACTATTTATAGGCACTTAGCCTTTGCAACAAGTCTTCCCAGTGGATATACTACTTGAAGTTAAAATGACACTTAAATCTAACCATAAACTGTATTCTGGAGACTAGGACTGACACTTATTCGATATAAGACTAAGAGTCCTACTAGGACTTAAATAATTATTTATTACATTTAAAATAAATTGATCCAAGTATTCCTTGGAAGGAATCTAATCTCTTCACCATTCTAGCCATTAAAAAAACATTTATATCATGATATCCATCGCGAAGTAACTCTATCCCTCATTTAAAAGAAGTTAGTTTGATGACATGGCACATGTTGGCTAGTATCTTTCAAACTCCTCTAACTGAAAATCTCCACTTGGAAAATAAAATACTCTTTGTCATCCTCATACTCTTTGACACCTTGATGATGAATAACTTTACACATGCTTAAACTTTTTCACTCTTTTTCATCATTTGTCACAAAAACTGACCATACTATCAAACTCTGTTTTGAGCTACGAAAACAGCCTATTTTCGTAGTGCACACAAAATATTGACTTGTGATATTCCTCAGCTGTTTTTAACCATTGGAAGATGTTAAATGATAAAAAAAAATTAAAAATGACCTTCAAAACTACTCACTCCCATCAGTTTATGTCTCTTAAAACCCAAAATAAATCTTCAAAAATTCCGCAACAAAAAAGGGGCTTCAAGCCTGATACTTGCTGCGGAATTTCCTAACACTTAGGCGATTTGATAAAACTTGTATCTGAGCTTAAAAAAATTATATGAACATGGCTGCATGTAGTTCATTGATAATATAAGATAAAAATATGATGATATAATTGTTACCTTCTTATCTATCAATGGTTTCAAACAGTTTTGTTCATGATTCTTCTTTCCAAGTCTCCTTTCTTTGATTCTGTTTTCATCAATTCCATTTCTTCTTTTAATTCTTTCACTTGTCTATGCAGGTTTCTCTTCTCTGCTTGTAAACAGAAATTCCTCTTCCTTGGAGATAATACATAAAGCTCATATCCATTCATAAATAGGAATGCTACCCAACCTCTGTTTAGTTTATTTAATTCCTCCAAAACTAGAAATTTCATCAACCCATGGTGGAAAATGGAAGTTTCATATCTTTCAAGTTTTCCTTGTACCTTGTTTTCCATTTTCCCGAGACTTCTAAAAAAATAGAATGGAATATCTATCAATTTCTTCCCTGTGAAATGAATCAATAGTTTGAAATGGTACATGTAAATTATCTAAAAATGACCTTCACATGTAAAATATTTTTGTATGACCATTTGCAACTTTGAAAATTCATCTTTAAGACATGTTCTAGGAATTCCTTTAGTCATTTTAATCCCTGCATTCTCCAAATTTAAGTAATCATCACAAATTTTCAAGTCAAATTTGGTATCTTTAAACCATTCCTCTCTGGTTCTCGGGACTCCTGTTGCTTTAGAGATACTATCAGGTGAAATTGGGATATGAATACAACCTACCCTTGTAAATGTGGCTCTAAAATTAGCCACAAAGTCTCGTGATACCTATTGGTGATGCCCTTGCAGTTTATGAAAGAATTCAATACACCCTACGTTTGTAAATAACTCGGTGAAATTTTCATCTCCTAAAACGAAGTCTGGAGCTGTGGTTCATAGCGGAATGGAAAACCTCATTTATAAACCTTCTTGGGAGTAGTTGTAGCCATTTCCTGTATGGTGCAGTGGTGGCCTTCCATATAACTTTACATCTTTTTGGGAGAAAATACTTGATGAAAGAGAGCAGCTAAATGGAGATAAATTGATATACAACAAGGGTTTCTACTGGGGATCTTCTTGACAGAGAGCTACTTTGGTAGAAAATGATGAGTGCGAAAAAAGATAACAAAAGTATGAGATATAAATTCAAAAGTGGAATGAGAGGACGTAAGACAAAATATGACTGATATGAGAAAGTGTATAAATTTTAAGTGATGGCTTAAGTCTGGCAGCAGGTTCTTGAAATTCTCAAACACTTAACCATTCATCATTACTCTTTAAACCGTTAAAGACTAGCAGAGATTTCATAGCATGTTTTATTTGATAAATGTCAGTTTTGCTACGGAACTACTAGGTGTTTCCGTAGAAAATTTTGTTAATTTCGTGCTATATTTGCCGTGGACTTAGATAGTTTGGTGACAAATGGAAAAATTTTGCAGTTATGATCATTTCAAAGTGTCTACTCAAAACACTCTCCTCCGATGTGACTTGGAATGATTTCTAAGACCTTATCCAAAGTTTTCTAAACTTAAATACACCATAAAATATATCATTTTATGATATCTTGCAACCTAAGAAAATTTGGAGTATTATGACTGATTTTCAAGCATGATATTTTGAAAATTTGAGGAGTGATAACAGTGGCTCCACTAGGGATAGTATGCCCCCTGTGGTATAATAAGAACTAGTAACTCCAGTGTTGCAATCCATTCCTTTAAAATAAAAACTCTAAAATTCTGCCCAATCTACTTCAAACTGTACCTACTAAAAATGTGCATTCAACCTTGAGCTTATTTGCATATTCCTACCTACCTACCCTATCAACTGCAAACTTCTTTCAGCTTAATCAATATGAAATTTCCAATGTAACCAATTATCTATTTTATCTGATATTTGAGTTTTTTGACTGTATTGGACATCAAAGCAACTATGATATTGTGATGACCATTGCCACTAAAATTGTAACTGATCTTCATAGTAAAAATAAAACTGAAACACTGGAGAGTAAAAATCTTCCAAGTATTTAGCTATAGGATCCCAGAATACATGATCATCTTGATGATCTTCATAACATCCTGTAACTTCTAACAACTGATTTTTAGCCACACAAAATTTATTTGATAAGCTATCCAACTACCTTTCTGAATGATTCCCACAGAGAATGTAATTTTCCTCACTATTATGATCATTCTTTGAAGTAGGCTGCTGCAAGGAGTTACATAAAAAATCAACCTTTTCCTCTACCTGAGGGTTATAAAAACCGTCTTCCAGTAATTTTTCTTCGTATTTGCAATGATTTTCATCTTCATTATGATCTGAAGACTTACAAGTTTGTTGTATCTTCACATCAATCTCGGAGGATGTAACCTGGTTTTCATAAGTATACTCTTGTTGATTTCCATGATGCATTCTATGGGATGTTATCTTTTCTTCTAGGTGTTGAAATGCATTGTTATGAAGAGCCTCAAAAATTATTTCATCCATAAATTCATCAGCATCATAACAATCCTCCAAATACTAAATAAAACTCATAGAATGTTTACAACAATATTTGACCAACAATAAGGAGGGATGACACTCTTTATACATCTCATAGAATTCATCATGAAAATTAGCAAGAGAATATAGTGAACCATTTGCTAAACCTTTATACCAAGACCATGCTTTTCCTTCTAGAGTGGTCATAAACATCTTCATAAGACAGTCTTCAGGGATCTGAACCTTAAGACTATGTAAATGCAGATGAAACCTAATCAAATTAAGAGCACCATTGTCTTTCTTTTCATCTTTGAATATTGGAATATCATCTAACCAGTTAACCTTCGGCATAGGATTTGGAAAACCAGGGATATGAGTCCAATTCATAGGAGCATACCTAGCATTCATTCTTGCAATGGAACTCATCTTGAACTTCATCGAGCTATTGATCTTCAAGCAATGAAGTCACCTTCCAATTTAATTATTTGATGTGTGGAGTCACCAAGGTAGTTTTGCAACCTAGAACAGATTCTGAGCTTTTGATACCTTCAAGAGTTCAGCTTCATAATTTTCAGGAGATGTATATCTTCAGACTCCTGGCAGACACACCAAAATGTTATCACCAAAATAGGACCCTGATAGGGTGTTGATCAGACCACTTCAGTGTAACTATTTCAAACCAATATTTTAGTTGACGCTTAGCCTCCTCAGCCTGAGAGGGCTCTCTCAAGGGTTAATGATTTTGAATAAAGATGTAAATAGATGGCTAACTCTATGGTTTATGGTTTTGTAGGTTTATTAGTTTAAAGATGGAGACTAGCTACCATTGGGCTATGGAGTCAGTGATACGGATAAAGATAACAAATATCTCTTCTTATAAAACTGAGGCTTTTATATACTTCAATGAAAGGGTGAAACATTCAGGAAAGTCTCAATATCTCAAGGTTCGAAGGAAATGAAACATGTGTGCATGAATTTTGAGTCATGATACATCAAGATATTGAAAAGAAAGTATTTAACAGAGATTTATCCAAGCTTAACACTTAAAGGAAGTCAGAGCATGAATGACCATGAATTCTGAGTAATAAGTATCAAACATTGAATAAAACAATCTACAGATAGGACCTAAGAACTAAATTCACCATAAATTAACACTTAAAGGAAGTCAGAGCATGTTCCCATTAATTTTGAGTAATAAGCATCAAAACTATGGAAGTAAAACACATGATAGAAAATAAAGCTCACTGAAGTACACTTATAATCTCAGCTTCAGAAAATTTAAACTGCTTTTGTATATATCAGCTCCTCCAAAGTATTTACGAAAGTAGCCTATTCTGATAACATTTTCCAACCCATCAAATTTTACACTATTTATAGGCACTTAGCCTTTACAAAAAGTCTGCCAAGTGGCTAGACTATTTAAATTTAAATTGACACTTAAATCTAACCATAAACTGGACTCCATACTAGGACACACCTATTTGAAATAAGACTAAGAGTCCTACTAGGACTTAAACACTTATTTATTACATTTAAAATAAACTGATCCAAGTCTTCCTCGAGAGGAATCTAATCTCTTCACCATGCTAGCGATTAAAAAAACATTTATATCATGATTTTCATTGTGAAGTAACTCTGTCCCTCATTTAAAAGAATTTAGCTTGATGACATGGCACATGTTGGCTAGTATCTTTCAAACTCCTCTAACTGGAAATATACACTTGGAAAATATGATACTCTTTGTCATCTTGATACACTTTGACACCTTGATGATGAATAAATTTACACATGCTTAACATTTTTCACTCTTTTTCATCATTTTTCACAAAAACTGTCCATACTACCAAACTCTGTTTTGAGCTATGAAAACAACCTATTTTCGTAGTGCACGCAAAAGATGGACTTGTGATATTCCTCACCTGTTTTTAACCGTTGGAAGATGTTAAATGATAAAATCCAATTAAACATGACCTTCAAAACTGCTCACTCCCATCAGTTTATGTCTCTTAAAACCCAAAAGAGACCTTCAGAAATTCTGCAGCAAAAATTGAACTTCAAGCCTGACACTTGCTGCAGAATTTCCTAACACTTAGGTCATTTGATAAATCTTGTATCTAAGCTTAAAAAAATTATATGACCATGGCAACATCTATTTCATTGATAATATAAGAAAAAAATGTGATGATCTAATTGTTACCTTCTTATCTATCAGTGGTTTCAAACATTTTTGTTCATGATTCTTCTTTCCAAGTCTCCTTTCTTTGATTTTGTTTTTATCAATTCCATTTATTATTTTAATTCTTTCACTTGTATCTGCATGATTCTCTTCTCTGCTTGTAAACATAAATTCCTCTTCCTTGTATGTGACACTATTATGCGTAAAGGTTATGTCCTTTTCAACAGATTCTTGGCTTTTGAAATGGAGGTCTCAAAATGAATACCCTGTTCAGTTACTTTCTTCTCTACCTCATCTATCATCTATCTATATTTATTATATCCTTCCAGGTCTTTCTTTGTCTCAGCCAATTCATCTTTCACAGCTTTCAATTGTTCTTCCAAAATCTCCTTTTCAGTCTTCTCTATGACCTTGTCTTTTCCTTTTCTCTGTTTGAATATTTCTTCTTTATCCTTGCTCTTTCTTTTAGAAGAATTTGTCTCAAGCTTCTTTTGGGACTTACCTTTAGATTTTTCTATCTTCTTGCCCTTGATAGCCTCTTTCTCACTAGGTGATATACCAATAACTTCCTTTTCCATTTCTCCTTTACCTTTATCTTCCCTCTTTTTAATATCACCAATAGTAAAAGTATCTGACATTTGTGACCTAGTAAGAGGTTTTAAAGATTTGAAAATAAGGCTTAATAATCTGAAGAGAAGTCTAATTTCTTAACTATGAGTCCCTTACCTTTGGCTTTAGATGTTTTATCTTCAGCTGCTTTCACCACTGGAGTTTCTGCAATGTCAATGGCCTGTAGGATGTCTTCAAGTCTACCTTTGCCTTTAACATTTTCTTCAGCATTTATTTTAGATCTCTTAGCTTCAGAGTTAGTCTTTCTATCTGTAACATGTTTGATAGTCCTCTTTCTAGTTATAATTGCTGGAGGTAATGATATATCTTGGACTAAATTAGTTTTCTCCACCAAGTCTTTATCTGAATCCTTTAAATATTCATGCTGAGTTCCTTCAAATTTTGCAGTAGTATTGACATCCAGTTCTTTCTTGGAAGAAGAATTTTTAAGCTTGGAAGCTTTCCTTGGAGATAAGACATCAAGCTCATATCCATTCATGAATGGGAATGCTGCCCAGCCTCTGTTTAGTTTGTTTAATTCCTCCAAAACTAGCAATTTCATCAACCCATGGTGGAAAATGGAAGTTTCATACCTTTCAGGTTTTCCTTCTACCTTGTTAGTCATTTTCTTGAGACTTCTAAAAAAATAGAATGGAATATCTATCATTTTCTTCCCTGTGAAATGAATCAATAATTTGAAATGATACATGTAAATTATCTGAAAATGACCTTCACATGTAAAATATTTTTGTATGACCATTAGCAACTTGGAAAATTCATCTTTAAGACAGGTTCTAGGTATCTTTAAACCATTCCTCTCCGGTTCTCGGGATCCTTATTGCTTTAGAGATACTATCAGGTGAAATTGGGATATGAAGACAACTAAAATTTGTAAATGTGCCTCCAAAATTAACCACAAAGTCTTGTGATACCTATTGATGATGCCCTTGTAGTTTCTGAAAGAATTCAATACACCCTACCTTTGTAAATAATTCGGTTAAATGTTCATCTCCTAAAACCAAGTATGGAGCTATGGGTTCGTAGCGGAATGGCGAACCTCGTTTATAAAACTTCTTGGGAGTAGCTGTAGCCATTTCTTGTATGGTGCAGTGGTGGCCTTCCATATAAATTTACACCTGTTTGGGAGAAAATACTTGATGACAGAGAGCAACTAAATGTAGATAAATTGATATAGAGCAAGGGTTTCTACTGGGGATATTCTTGACAGAGAGCTTCTTTGGTAGCAAATGATGAGTGCAGAAAAACAAAAAAAAAATATGAGAGATAAATTCAATAGTGGAATGAGAGGACGTAAGACAAAAGATGACTGATATGAGAAAGTGTATAACTTTTAAATGATGGCTTAATTCTAGCAACAGGTCCTTGAAATTCTCAAACACTTAACCATTAATCATTACTCTTTAAACCATTAAATACTGGCAGAGATTTCATAACACGTTTCATTTGACAAGTGTCAGTTTTGCTACGGAACTACTAGGTGTTTCCGTAGCAAATTCTGTTAATTTCGTGCTATATTTGCTACGGACTCAAACAATTTGGTGACAAATGGAAAACTTTCGGACTTATGATCATTTCAAAGTGTTGACTGAAAACACACTCCACCGATGTGACTTGGAATCATTTCTAAGACCTTATCCAAATTTTTCTAAACTTAAATACACCATAAAATATATCATTTTATGATATCTTGCAACCTAAGCAATTTTGAAGGAGTATTATGACTAATTTTCAAGCATGAGATTTTGAAAATTTGAGGAGTGATAACAAAAACTATGTTTTCTTATTGAGGGGATGTGGTGCTATGTTGCGAGTCTTTTTCTCGTCCACTTTCTGCTATCTCTATGACTTCTATGGCCATCTCTTATGTTTTTCATTGGCCCTTTGTCTCTTCCTCTTCTTCTTCTGGTTCTTCTTGTTTCTTCCTCTTCTTCTTCTGGTTCTTCTTGTTTTTTTCTGGTTCTTCCTCTTCTTCTTTAAGCGCTACGTGCTTCTATCGGTCTCTCTCCCTTTAAAAATTTTCAATATTGTGGCTTGGATGAGATGACATCCCCTTTTTTTAGATAACACAGCTAATTTTGGAGTGCTTATGTAACTCGGCTCAGCTCCAGTTCTGTTGTAGACAGTTGTTTCCTTCTCTTGTTAGTTCATGATGTAATGTGTGTTTCCTCCCCTCATTCTCCTCTACTCCACTTGATTTAAATTATTTTCTTTTGCATGCCCAGGTGGCGTGTACTTTTTGTTTTATTACGTTCATACCTCACGGTGGTGACCGACTTAACTAGTCACGTTTCTACCCCTTAAAATCTAAGTCTGTAAATTAATTATTGTTGGCTATCATGGATGCATAGTAAGGGGTGAGAAGTTATACCTATGTTTACATGTTGTTTCCTAGGCGGTTGCAGGAGCTGGACACTGGAGATAGGCCTTTTAGATGCTTCATTCCTCACCATATTCCTGTACTCTAAATGATCATCTTGCTAAATGAGTAGCTTCCTGAGTGAGCTGCTAATATTTTCTTGTTGCTTCTCTCTGCTGTGTCTGTTGTGTGGGTGCTTGAGATTCCATGGGTGTCATGCTCGTTCTCATGGAGTCTGTTATGCACTTTCCTTCCCTGTTCTTCTTGGTAGACCATGAAAAACTTTTTTTTTTCTTTTTTGGAGGAACTTCCTGATGTTGTTGCAACATGTTTGTGTTTTAATTCTCTTGCTACACTGTGCTCGGGAATGGAGGAGTGTCGTGTATGGAGGTGATGGAGGAAGTTATGCAGATGAATGGAGTGAATGATGGGATGGATGATAAGATAGAAGAAGGGAAAAGAGGATGAATTCTTCCTCGTGTTTCCAGAAACCTTTAACAACCTGCAAAACGACAAACACAAAAAACACAAAGATGCAGATGTAATTTTTTTTTTTTGTTCTTTTTGTCTTTTTTTTTTTTTTTTAAAGAACGTGGGCTGCCTCCATGGAGGTCTTCAACCCACAAAATTTCCTTGGGCGCCTAGGAGAGGTTTTCACCCATGGATCTTTATTCTCTTTTTCTCTTTTTTTTAGCAAGTGAGTTTCCTTCATTAAGGTTTTCAACCCACAAGCTTATTATTATTATTATTATTTAGAAGGTGTGGGAAACTCTGGAGTTTCCTATCACATACACTTCTCTGCTTATTGAATTTATGAACTCGGCATTTGACAAAGGCTTCTTGTAGATTTTAAGTATGTGACCATTGACAAGCAAGGGGATTCCTTCCTCATTTATTGTTCTGATTTGAACTATGCCATTATCAAAAAAAAAATTCCACTGTGTATGGTCCTAACCATCTTTTCATCAAAATGCCTTTAAAATATTTAAACCTTGAATCATACAACAACATGAAATCTCCTTCTTGGACGATATTTTCGTTGATGTTATTTTCATGCCATACCTTCCTTTATATCTGAACTACCTTTGTGTGAAGAAGTGCTTCCATTATGAACTCATCCAATCCATTTAGTTGCAACAACCTCTCTTTTTGGGCATTTGATAGATCTAGATTTAATTCAGATGCCATTCTTAAGGCATTGAGTTCAAACTCAACTCAAAGTATATCTTTCTTACCATATACTAGTTCATAAAGAGTGAGTCCTGTTGTTGTCTTCCAAGTACTGTTGTAGGCCCAAGTAGCTTCTACCAATCTCTCTGCCCAGTATTTTCTAATGTTGCTCACAACCATGGTGAGGATGCTCTCTAAATCTCTGTTAGTTACTTCTACTTGGCCATTGGCCTTAGGGTGATAGGGAGTAGAAGTTATATGCTTAATCTTGTGCTTGCTCAAAAGATTTTCAATGAGGTGAGAGGTGAATTGTGCTCCCTGATCAGTGACTATTTCTTTGGGGTATCCAAATTTGTAAAACACGTTCTCCCTCAGAAATTCTTCTACTTTCTCCTTAGTTTCTACCTTCACTTATTTTGTTTCAACCCACTTTTTTAGGTAGTCAGTGCAGATGATGATATACTTCTTTTGTCTGGATGGTGGATCAATAGGTCCAACAAATTCCATGCCCCACTTATCAAATGGCCCAAGAGCCACCTAAGGGTGTAAAGGAATTTCATCCCTTTGTGTGGGTTTCTCCATCCTTTGGCACTCGTCACACCTGCTGGTGTATCTTCTGTAATCTTATTGAAGGGTAGGCCAATAGTATCCTGCCTACAAAACTTTTTAAGAAATTATCTTTATAGAAAAGTGGCCCCCACATGGGCTGTCATGACATTCAGAGAGGATATCAAAAAATTATTCCTCCCTCACACACCTCCTTAGGATATGATCAGGGCATAGCTTGAAAATATTTCCCCAGTCCTTGTGAAAGGGGTGCTTTTTTCTAATGATTATGCTCCTCTCCCTGAATGAAAGATTAGAAGGGAGTTTTCCAACAACCAAGTAGTTGGATATATCAACAAACCATGGTGAGAGTGTTGATATGGAAAAGAGGTGTTCATCTGGCAGCTGGTCATCCACCATTCCTTATTCACATATAGGGAGAATTAACCTAGACAAAAAATCTGCAACAACATTTTCCTTTCTAGGTTTATCAACAATAGTCAAATCAAATTGCTGCAAAAGTAACAACCATCTAATTATCCTAGATTTTACATCTGGTTTGTTCATTAAATACTTGATGGCTACATGTTTAGTGTGGAAAAAGGTTTGATATCCAGTAAAATAATGCCTAAATTTTTTCAATGCATGGACAATGGCTAACATCGCCTTCTCAGTAATAGTATAATTCAACTCAACCTTTGAAAAATTCTTTTTGATGAAAGAAATGGGATAAGGGATTTTGTCCTCTAATTTTCCTAATGTTTCCCCTACAACATTTTTAGATGCGTCAGTGTCGATGTGGAAAGGGAGAGTCCAATTTGGACCTCGGAGAATCGGGGCAGTAGTCAATTGTTTCTTAATGATCTCAAAAGCCTCTTGACAAGGGTCAAACCAAATAAACTCAGAATCCTTGGCCAATAGCCCAAATAATAGCGAAGCCATCTTGCTGAAATCTATGATGAACCTTCTATAGTAACCGCCTAATCCTAAGAAACTCCTGACATCTTTCTTCTTTTGAGGAGTAGGTACCCTTTTGATGATAGTGATTTTTTTCGGGTCTACCTGTATTCGTGCTTGGGATATGGAGTGTCCTAATACAACCCCTACCTTCTTCAGGAATTCACACTTTTCTGGGCTCAAGGAGAGATGCATCTCAATGCACCTCCTTAGTAGTTTAGTCAAATTGAAAAGAGATTCCTAGAAGTCATCCCCATATGGGGTGAAATCATCCATGTAAATTTTGACAGAGTCATGGACTAACTCAAGAAAGATGCTCAAGACAGCTCTTTGGAAGGTTGTTGGGGCATTGCACAACCCAAAGGGTAGGACTATATAAGAAAATCTACCCCAAGGGAAGGTAAAAGTAGTCTTATCGTGGTCTTCAGATCTCATTTGAATCTGATTGTACCCGCTGAACTCATCTAAGAAGGAAAATAACTTCTTCCCTGTAAGGCCATCCAGGACTTGGTCTATAAAGGGCAAAGGGAAATGGTCTTCCTTGGTTGCTTTTTTAATTTCTTGATAGTGAACATATTCTCCACTTCCCATTCTTCTTTGGGACTAGGACAAGAGGGGATACCCACTCACTGTCGGATATAGGATATATGAACCATGCATCCAATAGTTTATGTGACTCTTCTTTGACTATGTCCTTCAGAGTTAGTTCAATTGAATTTTGAAATAATTGTTATTTACCTACATTATAGTTCAAAAGGGCAATAAGGAATAATGTCAAGTTAGAATTTGGAGAACACTATTTTTCATATAGGTAATATGGAGGATAATTGATTTTTATAAAAGGAAACACAAACACGTGCGATGAGAATGGTAACGTGTGCAAAGGCAAATATGAATAAAAAAAAAATCATAGGGTTAATGATAGAGTCTTTACATGGTTTTCTATGAACAATTATTTTTTTAAAGTTATGATTGTCCAAATTAGAAATCAAGAAGACATTATGAAGTTAAATTAGAAGGAAATGGTAAAAACTCTAAAGAGGGTGAGATGAAGAATAATAATGTTATTAGTAGTATTGATAGTAAAATATTATTAATAAGATTTAATTGTAATGCATTAAAATTAAAAAGGAGTTTTTGGAAGGAGGAGAAGAGAAAGAGATCATTATCAATTTAAATTAGAAGAAAATGATTAGAACCATAATGAGGAGGGACTGGAGAATAATAATGTTGTTAGTGGGTGATTATTAATGAACACTTAATTATAATATATTAAAATAATAGAGGGTCGGGAAAGGACTTTTACATATTGAGAAATGATGAAAGAACTTGTCTTTGAAGAAAGATGAAAGAATAAAAAACCATTTTATGCCACAAAAATACTTGAAGTGGTCCAAATTTTAATTCATTCTTTAGGAAAAGAAAATTAATATCAAAATAACAAGATAAGTTTGGGTTGAAAAGTCTCCGACAGCATTAAAATAACAAGATAACTTCAAGTTTGGAAGTCTCCAACAAGATAAATTTGAGTTGAAAAAGTCTCCTGACAGCTTTAATACCTGGAATTTCCCACAGCTTCAAAATCTCAGAATTGCAATTTTTTCTAATTTTAAAAAAATATAAATAAAAATACAATTAAAAAAATAATTAAAATTAAAATTATTTTAATTAAATATAATAAAATTTAATTTAATATGATGATTTTAATATAATATTGATGGTTTTTTTTTAATTTTAATTGATTTGAATTTGAATTTAATTAATTGATTATTTTAGTCAAACTAGCCGTTATGTTGCAACGGCTAGTTGGAGTTTTCCTAGCCTATTTATTTAGGTTTATTGATCAGATATCTCATCTTGTCCTGATGATGAACCACACTGATTGGTTAGAAACGGGTCGACAAAAATTTCTTTTATGTGATTTCTCCGAAAATTTCTTAGAAAAAATAATTAAAAAATAATATATTTTTCAATTAACTTCAAATATAAAAAAAATGTGTTTAAAAAAATATTTTTTTATAATATATTAAAATAAAAATCATTATAAATAAAAATAAAAATAAAATATAATAAATTGGAAAAAATAAAAATAAAAAGGTAAAATGAACCATAACATCAGACTAAATCTAAATAAATAAAGAAAGAAATAGAAACTCAACTACATTCCATTAAACAAAATAAAGAAATAGAAACTTAAGCACAATATATTAATATTAAAATGGAAAAAAAGAACTAGTCAAACTTAACAATCACCTACAAGAGGCAAGAGGGAGCCTCTCATATGACATCGCAAAGATAATCCGTTTTCAGTGTGGTCATGCTTTGTGAGTCTGTGTGAGTCCCAAAAGCAACAGCAACAGTAAGAGGAAGAGGAAGACCGAGGAAGGTGACATCTCCCGCGGTTCCCCAGCCGAAAAGACCTAGGGGCAGACCTAGCAGCAGCAGAATGTGGTGGTTCCCGGTTCAGTGCTGGGTGGTGATGCCGTCCAGGGAGAGGCGGAGATGGGCATTTCGCAGGGATCGGTTGTACCAGTAGTCAGTCATGACAATTAGAATATGAATATGGTCTACTTTAACGGTCACGTGGGTTTCTACTTTAACTGTCGCTTGGATTATAATTATCATCAATATATCAAATTTTACAAATAAAAGTTTGATACAGTCATTTAAGGTTTGGTTTAATATCTCAACATTTTTGTGTGCAGTGGGGCCTTGGAAGAATCCAATGACGGACCTTCCATGCAATATGATGGACTTAATCTCGCAGGAGATTCCAGGATTTCATCACAGCTATGTTGAGGGCTATGATGGGCTTAATCTCGCAGAATGTATTGGGTGGTGATGCCGTCCAGGGAGAGGCGGAGATGGGCTTTTCGAAGATAGGTGATTGTTTTTAATGTAATTATGTACCAGTAATTTAAGGTTTGGTTTAATATCTAAACAATCTCAACATTTTGGAAGAATCCAATGACGGACCTTCCATACAATATGATGGACTATGTCTAGCAAAGTTGCTTCCAGGTAACGCTTCATGGCAGCAACCTGCTTCTCCTACGCATTCCTGTGGTTTCTGCATCGGCCTCCTTGCAGCATCGCAGTGTTTCTCATGCGTCGCCCTTCCACCATCAGATACTTCCATCGTCCCAACGGTTTCAGCATCAGTCCCACCGAGTCCATCGTTCCAACGGACGTTTATGCGTCGGCCTTCCATCGTTCCAACGGTTTCTGCATCCGCCGGCCCCTTGCAGCATCCTATTACCAGCCACCCCTCCAACCAATCTTACATAAATCCTCCCACGCGTCACCACTGTTTTTGAATCATTCCTGGATCGGGAGTCCGCCAAGCCAATACTTCAACTCTCTTAATCTGCTCAGCTGTGAATCATACCGCACAACTATATAGTTTTTGTGCACATTTTGTAGTGTGAATCATATCGCACAACTATATAGTTTTTGTGCACATTTTGTCCTCTTCACTATTAAAACTCTTTCGACGCAATTTTTTTGGAGTTATTAATAAATAGATCAAAAATAGTATTTCTTTTTGTTTTTGCCTAATTCACTTCACTGGGATTTTATCTTTTACGCAATATTTTATTTCATAACAGGGTTATGTATGGAAAAGTAGCTACAGCAGCTCCAACAAGTAGACATGCCACGGTCTAATGTCAAGGACCCTGTCCCTATTTCTTCTTAGATGGCTAGTAGTTTCTTTAATATTGTTGTTTTATGAAATTAGCAATTTTGTATGAACTTATCTTTTATTACCAAAATGTAGATAGATATGCTCTAGAACAGAGAGCTCATGTGGAGTATAGAAGAATGAAACTCTTTCAATTTTGGTATGCTTTTCATGCACTAAGATGGCCAAGAGACCTAGTTCGGGCAGGTTGAGGCCACAGTTTGAACTTATATTTTTGTAACCTGCTCTGCAAATATAAATAGAAAATATTGAGGTCCTACTATATTTACAAAAAAAAAAACAATGTTTTTACACAATATTTCATAACTAGGTTACAAGTTTAAAATACTTTTACACAATATTTCATAACAAGGTTACTTGATAACAATGTTTTTACACAATATTTTATAACTAGGTTACAAGTTTAAAATTTATTGAAGTATGTAGATAATAATTTTACATAATTATGCCTTAACATAACCAATATGAAAATGATATGAATGATATAGAATGGACTCGTCTAAAAATGATTAAATATTCAAATGTGTTACAATCAATTGTATTTTTTCTTATTGTAAAAAACAATTGTTTTGATATTGTTAAAAAATAATACAAAATGCAGTTTAGTACATTTTATATCAATTTATTATTAGGTATTAAGATTTTGGTAAATAATTTTATCTTCTAATTAGAAAACCATGAATGCATTATTAAGAAACCAAGTAATATTAATTATTGACATCATTTCAAACTAGGGAATAAAATGATTTTATATTCCTCATTCACTAGAGATATATATAAAGAAATTATGAAAGAGGTTAAAATAATACCTCTAGCATAAAATTTAATTTAACCAAGAAATCCATTGTCATGCCCTTATAGCCACCCACATCCCCCATCACTATAGGTTTGTGGTAGGTCGTGACATATTTCATCTCATTGATTTTCTCAATCTCATAATATTACTAATTGGCATCATTTCAAACTAGGGAACAAAGTGATTTTATATTCCTCATTCACTAGAGATATATATAAAGAAATTATGAAAGAGGTTAAAATAATACCTCTAGCATAAAATTTAATTTAACCTAGAAAGCCATTGTCATGCCCTTATAGCCACCCACATCACCCATCACTATAGGTTTGTGGTAGGTCGTGACTTATTTCATCTCATCCATTTTCTCAATCACAAACTACATGATTCCATACTACACCTCATTATTTATATTTCACCATTATTGAAACTCATAAGTTTAAAAATTATTGAAGTATGTTGGTAATCATTCCATGCAATTATGCCTTAACATAACCAATATGTAAATGACATGAATGAATCTAATATTATAGAATCAAAAACCCAACTCGACTAACAATTGTCAAATATTAAAATCTGTTACAACCAAGTGAACTCTAGTCTCGTATAGCAATTTAAAAATTATAAGAGCACACAATTCTTACAAAGCCTGTCCCCAAATTTCCTATCTGATTTATTGAAAACGATTGCAACTTTGTCATATATCAAAATAGTTTCACTTGATATAAATAGTAAGTAATCTCATATGCATGCCATTGTATGAAGAGTTAAGTTAAGTGAAGGAAAGCAAGTTAACCTTAATATTAGAATTCAAGTGACTCAGAGTTAAACATTTAATGCCTTGTCAATAAAAGCTAAGTTTAGGAAAATAACAATGTTGATTTATATTAAAGTGAAGTTAGAATACTTTAATTCAATCGTCAAGTCATAGTTTTCATGAGGAAAATAAATTTAGAGTTTGCATGATTCAATATTTAGAAATTTTGGTGCTTATATACTCATGGTTGGGCCATTTTAATGTGAAGTAAGAAGAGATAATGACAAGAACTTGGAGGGTGTATACGATAGAATAATTAATGAATAAGACTTCTTTATTCGATCACAAACTTGTGTACTTATTTGTCTTGTCTTTGCATGTTTATCTTTGCCTCTAAATAATAAGTGGTATAAGTGAAAGGCTTAGCAAGGTTTCAAAGAATGAAAGGAGTTCATAAGTTCATGATATACTTCCACTAAAAGCCTTGGATATTGTGAGTAGCCCAAAGATCAAAGTTTCCACTCATCCGTCCATAAGTAGAAAGTAGGGATCTTTCAGAGTTTGTAATCCCATGTACTAAAATATTAGGTTAAGTAGTCTATAGAGCCACCACCATATCAAGAGGAAAGACCCATCGCCATTGACCAAATAAGGAGTCCGCACCGTAAGCTGTAGCCATGATCCTCCATAAGAATGTACGTGGAAGATATTAGAAAAGTAGCTAGTAGTTGTTGGGATCCACTTTTAAAGTGGAGGTTAAAATGTTTAGTTTTAAAGATAATCAAGGCTATGAAACTTTCATTTTTAGAAGGCTGGCACAATAACAAAATAAGAAAGAAGAAAAAAAAAATATGACAGTCATGGGTCACAAAACAAGACTGAAGAAAACTGATAAAATAAATCAAAAGGAAGAGCTAAACTATTTCAAATAGCTCATAGGGGTTCTTGCCACAATCAAAGCATTTGAAAAGAAAGTAGATGAAGTAGAACAATTTGAGGATGAATGTATCGTGATAGATCTATAACATTTCCAAAATGTAACAATTTGAGGATGAATGTATCACGATACATGCTTGAGAACCCCCTGTAACATGGATGGAGAAGATGATGGTGAATCCCACTCTAAATATACACATGTGGATGGTGACTGCAAAGGGAGTTGTGAATTGGTGAATCCAACAATAGGCCTTCTTGATGACCATGAAGCTTCCAATAAATAAGTGAATAACATATGTGATCTAGTTGGTATGATTATAGTTGATGATGACCTTTTTGCACTAGAGTTTGAGGCCTAAGAATAGAGTAAATTGATTCATGATTTTTTGATGAAAATACCCACTAAGAACATAATAGTGGAAGATAGCCTTAATGTAGTAGAAGAGGAATAGAAGAAATGCGAAGTAGAGAAATATCTTACTGCAAAGCATAATGAAGATGTTTTTAATATTGATTTTGAGTGTGAAAGTAGACAGGAGAACAATCTAGTTACAGTTATAGCTGAAAGAGAAGATGAAGAAAAAGATGTACAAAATGGCATGGAAGCTTCTGAAGACAAAGAAGAAAGCATTGAAACAACCTCTCAATAAAGGATTCAAGAAGAAATCAAATTATAATATCACGAAATATGGTAGAAAGAAGATCGGGAATATGAAGTGGAAGAAGCATGGCAAAGTTTATAGTTTGATGATGAATATTTTTGGTAGTAGTCGATGAGTGAACAAATATTTCAAGAGGAAGCTATAGAAGATATGCTCTCAAAGCCCAAATTGTTGTTTAGAAAAAATACAAAACAATTCAAAGAAAAATTGCACTAGCATCAAGTGAAGAAATATGGAGCTTACATCGAGAAAGCGCAACTAAAAATGAAGCTGTTTGAAGGGTATAGAATATGGAAGAAATCAAAAAGAAAAAAACACATTGTAAAACATTTTTTGAGTCAATTTTTTCTTTCAAGCGTAGCATGCATAGTTGAGTCACAATTAACTTAAGTTTGAGTCATATGGTTATAATTAAGGGGGAGTTTCAGAAACAGTAATTACTCCTGTATGTGTGTAATGCATGAAGAGTGGAGTTAAGTTAAGGAAATAAATTTGAGTCTACTATTAGAATTCAAGCGAGCCAGAGTTAGAAGGTTAATGCTTTGCCTAGAAAATCTAAGTGAAGAAAAAGAAAAATGTTGAGATAAGTTAAAGGAAAGTTTGAAAATTTTAGTTTAAACATGAAGTATTAGCTTGCATGAGGGAAGGAATAATTAATATACATGTGGTTGGGCAATTGTAATGTGAAGCAATAAGAGAGAATTGTTGTAGCTCAGTGGATTTATATGAGAGAATAATTAATGAATATAAATTATTTATCATCAACATCAACATCAACATTTCCCACCATGCCCTCCAACCGATCTCGCATTGTTCCAATCATTTCTGCATCGCCCTTCCATCATCTCAGTTCTACAAAAATACTTTCATCAGCCTTTCATCAGTCCCACTGAGCCCTCTAACCAATCTTACACAAATACTTCCATCATTCCAACAGTTTCTGCATCGGCCTTGCAACATCCTATTACTACCGACCCCTCTTATATAAGTCCTCTCACGCATCAGGAGTGGTTTTGAATAATTGTTACTATGCTTGAATGTTTTGGGATCAAGAGTCTGCCAATACTTCAACTTTCTTAATCTGCTAGACTATGAATCATAACACATAACTATATAGTTTTTGTGGGAATTTTTTACTAGTTCACTTTCGAGGCTATTTTGTGGAGCAACTAAATATAATTTTTCTAATACAAGTAAACCATGTATAAATTTTTTTATGATGATTTTCTTTTTATAACTTTTAATGTTTTTTTTACTCATTCTTTAAATATCATATGATGCATTGTGTTTTTTTTTTGGGTTAATATTCTTTATTTTGTCTTAATAAAAATTTTAATTCCCGTTTTTTTTAACCAAAAAATAATATATAAATATAAATTTTTTTATAAGCATATTCATCTATTTTATGGAATAGAGATCACCACTACAAGAAAGGACATTTTTAAGAAAAAACTATTAGGGCAATAAATCTTTTTTTTTTTTAAATCACTTTTTATTTTAGTAATTTTATATTAAAATTTAATATCAATTGAATTGTCTTAAGACAAAAACAGTTTGAGACAAAAATATTTTAAGGAAAAACTTTATATTTAGGACAAAAAAACACTTTAAGAACTTTATATTTAAGACAAAAAAAAACAATTTGAGAACTTTATATTTAAGACAAAAACAAAAAAAATATTTGAAGACAAAACTTTATATTTAAGGGAATGACAACTTAAGACAATGACAATTAGGATGAAACTCATTTAAGACAGTTAACGATTAAGACAAAACCATATCAATTTAAGAAAATATTATATAACACTACCGAATTGACTTTGGAAGTGCAACCTAACTACAAAATCTTGTAGACTACTATTTTCCCATGTTTATACGAAGGCTATTATTTCAGTTACCATTCACGTTATCTTATATCAATGCAATGAATTGTTGAGCTCTTTTTTTTGTGGGGTTAGCTGACTCTGAAGTATGCGACAACTTTCCTGACAATATTTCATCAACATCAATTCCTCATCTGTCCCTTCAATCTCTTTTGATACGATTGGAGACAAATTGTTTGTTGTTGCATTCGGGATGCTTGCACAAATATTCTATGAGTAGATATGGGATAACTATATTTAAGTATTGAGGGGTTTTTGTAGTGCATTATATTAAATATCATTTTTTGGGATTCAACTGTGTTAAGTAAGCCATTCATCTATGACTGTTTCCATGAGAGGTAGTTGTAAGTGACTAATTTCTCATGTGTTTTGAATAGTCCACTTACCACTCTGACAACAACAAGACTAAAATTCGGCCCCTAAGGAGAGTTGGTCTCTTATCGTAGCTCTGTCAGCATTTTCGCTCAATTGACTCGGTTCCTCGCCACGTGGTCTTCCACAACTTCTTGTAATTTTATTTATCAATTTCAGAGAAATTGATAAATAACGCATTCAGCAGCTTGAGAAAAATTTAAACATATCAACCCTTATAACTCCGCAATATCTCCAATATAGAATTGGTGCCAACTTCGAGATTTAATTATATCGTAAAGGTTAAATACTCTGGGGGTTACGTGAATCACCCAATTACATCATCAATGGAAAATTTGATGTACTTAGGCTGGACCCACACCTACGATCGGTGGAAATTCCATTAAACACACACAACTATACCCTGGTTAACCTCCGGGCTACTTCCGAATGCGATCTCCATCCGATGAGCCTTCCTCTAGATCGACGGTGTCTTTCAATATCACACTGCCTCCTCAGTCGAAATTTAATGTGCGATGGCATGCGAAAAGGAGATTTTTGGGGTCCCACCTTTTCCTAGGTGTCAACCACTCTATGGAATCGCTCCCAAATTGGGAATACCGCTTACCTTGCAAAAGCGGTGCGATATGGGCGATTTGGTTTCGCAAATCCACCCTCGGTTTTGGAATAGTGATTGACCACGGTTTAATGCCTTCCTGCCTATGCTCTCCCATTTGCTAACTCAGGGTCAGACCTCAGTTCAGGATTCAATTAACAACAAACAATCTATTTCTCGTACTGCGGGATTTCACTACCATCATAATAGATTTAGTTGACCATGATCATACATAGACTTAGTCTGCGGTTGGGATTTAATTCATAGAGCTTGTTCGAAAAATTCGAGAGAAACAGTGGAAAAAGGGATGTAGAGACTGTACAACAGTTCAATTCAATAATTATACATGTGCATATTTCAATCGCCTCACAATTAAACAAATTTCCTCACAAATACCAATTCAAGATAGTTTGGTAATCAATGGGAATTGAAATTTATTCAACCGGAAGCAATTGCTTAACACACAAAATTTATTGCAAAAATCTCCTCCCTTATCCATTCGGGGAATATAGTTTATATACATCATTATGTGCCTCTTCGGTTCCTCTGTGAGGACCATTTCCGGTAAACCAAAAGCCTAAATACAATTTACTCGATTAACTGAAACATGACAGATGGGCTAAACTATTCAACTTCTAGAGACTCTAACTGAACTAAATACAACAAACAGCTAAGGTATGGAGACCTTGCTATTACACTCAAATGATTTTTTGAACCCTCCTAGCCACAAAATGTGGACAAAACCTCCTACATTGTTGGCTAGTGTCTAATGCCACTGCATCAGACTCCCGAGGGAAATTTTCTTCATGGGCTCCTCTCCATGAGCTCTTCCACTGATTTGCCTATCTTCTGCAACATTCCTTTAGTCATCCAAGTGGCGTCTTCCTCTGGCTTATCCTTCCATTTGATTAAGTACTGAAAGTACTCTTGTCCTCTGATCTTCCTGAACACTCTTTTGTTCAATATCTTCTCTGGTTGTAATGGTTGTGCTGGAGGTAGCTGATTTTCGCACTCAATTTGTTCCTTGTCTGTTGATATTTCTTCTTCACCATCATCTTCATACTTGTACAAATCTGCAACATTAAGAATGGGAGATATTCCAACATCAGGAGGTAATTCAATCTCATAAGAATTTGGAGAAAACTTTCTAAGTATCTTGCATGGCCCAATATTTTTGAACTTAAATATGTTATACTGCTTCCTTGGGAATCTCTCCTTTCTCAAGTGTGCCAAAAATAGATCTCCTACTTCAAAATGGACTTTTTTTCTGCTCAAGTCTGCTCTGCCTTTGTATTTGATGTTGTTGCCTTCTAGTTTTTGTTTCACTTGTTCATGTATGGCTTGGATCTTTGAAGAAAATTCCTCACCATCAGCACTTCTCAGCTCTGCCTTTCCCAGTTTTCTTAACTCTGATATTCCTTTGGGATGCATTCCATAAACAATATGGAATGGACTCTGCCCTGTGCTTCTGTTTGGTGAGTCATTGTATGCATATTCTATCGGAGGGAAAATATGGTCCCACTGCTTGTGATGCTCTCCTGCGAGACTTCTCAACAAGTTTCTGAGACTCCTATTCACTACCTCAGTTTTTCCATCAGTCTGGGGATGATAGGCTGAGCTGAAACTTAGTTTGGTATCAAGTTTCTTCCACAGTGTCCTCCAAAAATGGCCCACAAATATGGTGTCTCTGTCTGAAAAAATACTCCTGGGCAACCCATGCAACCTAACAAATTCTTTAAAAAACAAGTTAGCAACATGGGTGGCATCACTAGTCTTATAACATGGGATAAAATGTGCCATTTTGGAGAATCTGTCTACTACAAAAAATACTGCATCATTCCCTCTGTGAGTCTTGGGAAATCCTAGAACAAAATCCATACTCACCATGTCCCAAGGCCTATCTGGAATAGGCAAGGGAGTGTACAGTCTTGCATTCTGGCTCCTTCCTTTCGTATATTGACAGATTTTGCAATTTTTTACAAACTTGTCCACTTCTTCTCTCATCTTGGGCCAATAATAGAAGTGACTCAGTTGCTCATAAGTTTTGTTAGTACCAAAGTATCCAGCAAGTCCACCACTATGCTTCTCCTTGATCAAGTTTTCTCTCATGGAGAATTTTGGTACACACAGTTGGTTTCTTCTGAATAGTAAGTCCTCCTGCAAGAAATAATCTAGCCACTAGCTTCTATCTATTAGAATAGGGGTATAACATGCCTCAATTGCTTCTTTAAAATCTGGATCTTTTTTATACAATTCCTTGAGAAAACCAAATCCTACAACTTCAAAATTGGTTTCTTGAACAAGCATGTGCCTCCTACTCAAAGCATCAGCTACCTTATTTTCTTGGCCACTTATGTGTTTCAAAACAAAGTTAAAACCTTGGAGATACTCAACCCATTTGGCATGCTTATGATTCAACTTTGGCTGATGTACAATGTACTGCAAAGCATGGTTATCAGAGTATAATACAAATTCTCTGGACATCAAATAATGCCTCTACTTTTTCAATGCCTGAACAACTGCATAGAATTCCTTCTGATAAGAGGAATAATTTCTCCTGGTGTCATTCAGATTTTCACTGAAATAGGCTACCGACCTATCATCCTGACTCAACATAGCTCTAATGTCTTCCCCACTGGCATCACACTTCACTTGAAATGGTTTAGTAAAATCAGGCAGAATCAAAACAAGCTTTTCAGTTATCTTTTGCTTCAAAAGTTTAAAGTTTCTTTCTGCTTCAGCAGTCCACTTAAATGGTTGTTTTATATTCTTTATTGTCTCAATTATGGGTGCATTAATCTTAATAAAGTTTCTTATAAATTTCCTGTAAAAACTGGCAAGTCCATGGAAACTTCTTACCTCAAAAACATTTCTGGGTGAAGGCCACTCCACAATTGCCTTAACCTTTTCTGGGTCCATCTTCAATCCTTCTGCAGAAAAAACAAAGCCCAAATACATGAACTCTTCCTTCATGAATGAGCATTTCTTTAAGTTTATCAAAAATTTCTCTTGGTGCAGCTTCTTCAAGACATAATTAAGATGCCTTAAATGTTCTTCTTTGGTTTTGCTGAAAACTAATATATCATCTAGATACACTATCACAAATTTACCAATGAATTCTTTCAAAAATTTATTCATAAGTCTCATAAAAGTGCTAGGTTCATTTGAAAACCAAAAAGGCATAACCATCCATTCATACAATCCTTCATTCGTTTTAAAGGCAGTTTTCCACTCATGACCCTCTCTTATTCTAATCTGATGATATCCACATTTTAAATCTATCTTTGAAAAATATTTTGCACCACTCAAACAATCCATTAAATCCTCAACTATGGGCAAAGGGAATCTGTACCTGATTATTATCTTATTGATTTCTCTAGAATCAGTACACATCCTCCAGCCTCCATCTTTCTTTGGGCTCAATACTGCTGGTACTGCACATGGACTCAAAATTTCTCTAATCAATCCCTTGTCCACCAACTCCTGTACTTGTCTCCTGATTTCCTCATTTTCTGTGGGAGTCATTGTATAGGCTGCCTTATTTGGCAGATTTGATCCAGGGATGAAATCTATCTGATGGCTGATCTTCCTCACAGGTGGTAGCTCATCAGGTAAATCATCCACAACAATGTCATAATAATTGTCTAACATCTCTTGGATTTCTATTGGCAAATTAGAAATATTTGTAGAAGTAAGAACTACCTTAGGCTTGCAAACTAAATAAAAAATTACCTCTTCTTCTTCTATCTGCTACTGATATTCCTTCCCACTCAGCAACAAGGTCTTTGGATCAACCACTCTGCTTGATGGATCTCCCTCTTCCATGGGTATAAATGTATGATGTACTCCATCCTTGAAGAACTTGTAAGTGTTCTTCTTGCCATCATGCACTGCTGCTCTGTCAAACTGCCAAGGTCTACCGAAGAGAGGGACACAAGTATCCATGGGCATTATACTTCAGGACCTTGTCTTTTGTATTTTTCAGCTCATGTGCCTCTATCTTCACACCGTTTTTTATGAATCGACCGGTGCCTTTTATGGGTTGTGGACACCTCACAGAGAGCGCGATGTTCCTTGTCTTCAGCTTTAACTTCTCTATCACCTCAGTGGAGACCAGATTGTCTGTGTTGCCACTATCAATGACTATTTTGCAACATTTCCCTTGGAATTTGCATATGATCCTAAACAAAGTCTTCCTTTGTGCAAGCTCAATGAACTCTTTGGCTTGTTTCAACAGGACCTTATTAACCACCAAGGAGTCTCGCCTCTCTGGTATAATTTCTTCTTCAATTGCTTCCTCTTCTCCAGCGTGGGCAACAACAACATTTCTTGGACCAACACCCACATTCTCTGGGCACTGATAGTGCTTGTGTCCCACTTGTTGACAACTATAGCACCTCAATTTTCTACCTATGCCTCTACCTCCTCTTCCTTTATAAGAACCCCTTCTGCCTCTTGCATCACCCTCTGTAGATGCATTCTGAGGTGAGCTACCGTTAGCTCCATCGCTGGGTGGGGTAGGCTTTCCTCTACCGCCCTGACTTCCCTTTCCACGAAAAGTACCTCTCCCTTTAGCAGATTGCTTCCTCAAGGGTTTCTCCTCTTCTTTCAAGGCCATCTAATAGGCGTCTTCCACTATCTTAGGAGACAAAAGACCAATCTCATCTTGGATCTCCAGCTTGAGACCATTCACATATTTGGCATTCTTCTCTGGTGTGTCTTGAAATTGCCCAGCTCTTATGCTCACTCTCTAGAATTCTTCTGTGTATTCTTTTACTGTCAGCAACCTTTGTCTGAGGTTCTGCATTTGCCTAAACAATGTTAGCTGATAATCACTAGGAAAGAATTTACCTTTTAACTTAGCCATCATTCTGGTCCAGCTCTTGATAGGTTGTTTGCCAACTCTCCTTCTTTCTGCTTGCACTTCATCCCACCAAAGTGCAGCATGACCCTTCAGCTTTGTTACTGCAAACTTGACCTTCTTATCCTCACTCATTTCTTCATAGTCAAAGCACTTTTTCATTTCATTAATCCAGTCCACCAGCTCCTCTGGATTCAGTCCTCCTAAAAAACTTGACACTTCAATCCTGGGCTTAACTGCAAACCCCAGAACAATTCTCAGGAGCCTCATATCAGGAGGAATCTCAACATTTTCTTCTGCTTCTTCTAATTCAAGTTCATTGATGTCTTCAGGATCTCTAGGCTGTCTTCGCTCCATGGCATCCATTCTGGCTTCGAACCTCTGAAAGATCCCCAACACTTCTGCATTGGCAACAGGTCCGCCTCTCCTTCTGCCAGCACCTCTACCGACTCTAATTGCCATGTTAATTCTCTGCAAAAACAACTCAAAAACACGCTCTGATACCACAAATGATAGCAACAAGACTGAAAGTTGGCCCTTAAGGAGAGTTGGTCTCTTATCGTAGCTTTGTCAACATTTTCACTCAATTGACTCGATTCCTCGCCACATGGTCTTCCACAACTTCTTGTAATTTTATTTATCAATTTCAGAGAAATTGATAAATAACGCATTCAGCACCTTGAGAAAAATTTGAACATATCAACCCTTATAACTCCGCAATATCTCCAATATATAATCAGCTCCAACTTCGAGATTTAATTATATGGTAAAGGTTAAATACTTCGGGGGTTACGTGAATCACCCGATTACATCACCAATGGAACATTTGATGTACTTAGGCTGGACCCACACCTACGATCAGTGAAAATTCCATTAAACACACACAACTATACCTTGGTTAACCTCCGGGGTACTTCTGAATGTGATCTCCGTCTGATGAGCGTTCCTCCAGATCGACAACGTTCATCAATATCACACTGCCTCCTCAGTCAAAATTTAATGTGTGATGGCACGCAAAAAGGAAGTTTTTGGGGTCCTAGCTTGTCCTACATGTCAACCACTCTATGGAATCGCTCCCAAATTGGGAATACCGCTTACCCCACAAAAGCGGTGGATATGGGTGGTTTGGTTTAATCCACCCTCGGTTTTGGAACAGTGATTGACCATGGTTTAACGCCTTCCTGCCTATGCTCTCTCGTTTTCTAACTCAGGGTCAGACCTTGTCTCAGGATTCAATTAACAAAAAACAGTCTATTTCTCATATGGCAGGATTTCACTACCATCATAATAGAGTTAGTTGACCATGATCATACACAGACTTCATCTGCGGTTGGTATTTAATTCATAGATCTTGTTCGAACAATTCGAGAGAAATAGTGGACAGAGGGATGCAGAGACTGTACAACAATTCAATTCAATAATTATACGCGCGTAGAGTTCAATTGCCTCAAAATTAAACAAATTTCCTCACAAATACCAATTCAAGACAGTTTGGTAATCAACAGGAACTGAAATTTATTCAACCGGAAGTAATTGCTTAACACATAGAATTTATTGCAGAAATCTCCTCCCTTATGCATTCAGGGAATACAGTTTATATACATCATTATGTGCCTCTTCGCTTCCTCTGTGAGGACCGTTTCGAATAAACCAAAATCCTAAATACAATTTATTCTATTAACTGAAACATGACAGATGGGCTAAACTATTCGAGTTCTACAGACTCTAACTGAACTAAATACAATAGACAGTTAAGGTATGGACACCTTGCTGTTACACTCAAACGATTTTTTGAACCCTCCTAGCCACAACATGTGGAAAAAACCTCCTACATTGCTGGCTAGTGTCTAATGCCCCTGCATCAGACTCATGAGGGCAATTTTCTTCATGGGCTCCTGTCCATGAGCTCTTCCACTGATCTGCCTATCTTCTGCAACATTCCTTTAGTCATCCAAGTGGCATCTTCCTCTGGCTTGTCCTTCCATTTGATTAAGTACTGAAAGTACTCTTGTCCTCTGGGCTTCCTGAACACTCTTTTGTCCAATATCTTCTCTGGTTGTAATGGTTTTGCTGGAGGTAGCTGATTTTCCCACTCAATCTGTTCCTTGTATGTTGATATTTCTTCTTCACCATCAGCTTCATACTTGTACAAATCTGCAACATTACGAATGGGAGATATTCCAACATCAAGAGGTAATTCAATCTCATAAGAATTTGTAGAAAAATTTCTAAGTATCTTGCATGGCCCAATATTTTTTAACTTAAATTTGTTATACTGCTTCCTTGGGAATCTCTCATTTCTCAAGTGCGCCAAAACCAGATCTCCTACTTCAAAATGGACTTTTTTTCTACTCAAGTCTACTCTGCCTTTGTATTTGATGTTGTTTCCTTATAGTTGTTGTTTCACTTGTTCATGTATGGCTTGGATCTCTGAAGCAAATTCCTCACCATCAACACTTCTCAGCTCTGCCTTTCCCAGTTTGTTTAACTCTGATATTCCTCTGGGATGCATTCCATAAAAAATATGGAATGGACTCTGCCCTGTGCTTCTGTTTGGTGAGTCATTGTATGCATATTCTTCCCAGGGAAAAATATGGTCCCACTGCTTGGGATGCTCTCCTGCAAGACTTCTCAACAAGTTTCCCAGACTCCTATTCACTACCTCAGTTTGTCCATCAGTCTAGGGATGATTAGCTGAGTTGAAACTTAATTTGGTATCAAGTTTCTTCCACAGTGTTAGTATGAATTCTTCGTCGAAGTGTACGAAAAAGAACCACTTTAGCTACGCATAACTAATAGCCCTAACAACAATAATGGCTGCAAAACATCTTCAGATCTGCAATTAGTAGTTAAAGCGCTGCAACAAACAGATCTATAAATAGAAAGACATTAAGCAGTAAAGTAAAGAGTTTGCTCCATGCATCCAACAGACAAGACAAGAACACGATTTTTTGAATGAATTTTTATATTACAGGGCACCTGGGAGGAAACAAGAAGGTATATCCAGATCTCCTCAATGGGATGGGTTCTTTGTAGTCCTCAGCACTTCAGATCTAAGCTTTCTCTCTCTTGTAGATGTAGAAAACCCAATGTAGAAGGTAGAGCTCAATGGGAGCAACAATGGCAGAAAATGAGACCGAGTGTATAGATCCAGAGTGATCTAGTATGCAACAAAAGGTGAAGAATGATGGGGAAAACCCTCCTATTTATAGCAAAATATTGGGTCCTTCTAGATCTTGGTGCATGATTAAAATAATGTTAATCACATCTAGATCCACCTCTATGGAATATTTTATTATTATTTGTTGGAGGGAAAGGGTGTTTGACTTGGGTCAAATCTCTTGATTAGTGAAAAATAAATAAATAAATGATTTATTTATCTTTTTAAGGAAGTGGTTGGGATATAATCAAATAAATAATGATTTATTTGATTAATGGTGGTTGATTTGGTCATATTTAACAAGGAATATTATTTAAATAATTATTCCTAGAAAATAATAAGATAACTATGCGTTTATCTCATTAATTTCTTTGTTTTTGGGTTAAACATGACTGGGAATAATAATTAAATTATGGTTTAATTAATTATTCCTTTTGGGGTTTCCCAATTAACATAGTGAAAGCAGTTTTACTTGGGGTAAAACCGGTCTTACATGGTGTACTTG
Organism: Pinus albicaulis; assembly: GCA_034641835.2. Classification (NCBI taxonomy): domain Eukaryota; kingdom Viridiplantae; phylum Streptophyta; class Pinopsida; order Pinales; family Pinaceae; genus Pinus; species Pinus albicaulis. The sequence continues at coordinate 524,161,430 of CM076570.1, forward strand.
GGTCCATCTAATGATGAAGAGTTAGATGACCAAAAAATGGTGTGTCGCATTGCCCCCGCCGTGCGAGTGTCGTGGAGCAAATCGTATGACCGAAGTACGTTGTAAGAAGACAATCACTAGACAACAAAAGGGTATGTCAGAGAGAGAAATATGAGGTAGATAGTGTGCTGAAGGACTAGACCCTGAGGAGACGAGACTCGCAGGTGCAACAAGTCTCTGTTATGAGAGGGTACCTGTGCTGAAGGCGGCGGGGGAGGCATACCTATGACCGCCGTGACAAAGTACAAAAGAATAGTGTGTCCAGTGAACAAGGGACCGAACCATAGAGTACAGCTGGCATAATCAAGAGCCAGATAAAAATACAATGAATAGTCTCACATACATGATGTGCCTGGGATAACAGCCAGGACTAGTACAATATCATCCGAGTACATGAGATAAATACAACCCAAATGCCCCCTGTAAATGGGGAAGGGCTCACAAAATCTGACTGATACATGCAAATCATAGAGGTGCTGCAAGTGGCTAAGGCCAACATCATCAAAAGCTGGAGCGGCATCAAAGGCTGCAATGAAGAGGTCATCCGGGCATGTGGGGGGCTACCTGCACGGCCACCCCCTCATGAGGGCTGAGACATCTCACACACGCCTGGGAATCATCAAGAGCTGCTGCTGGGTCACTGGACTGTCCAGTATACGAATCTCGATCATGCTGAAAGGAGCTGGAGAAGCAACCAAGTCAAAGGGAGGTGATTAATCCCCCTGCCTGATCCGAGGCACCGAACAAAAGTGGAAGCTGGAACCAAGGTACACCGCCCTCTAGACCTTGCTTCTGGAATAAATGTGCTGAGGTCGACAGAAGGAGGTCCGCCGTAGGTGAGGCAATGAGAGAACCTCAAATAAGGCACGAGAGAAGAGCAATAGAGCGACGGACAGACTGACACTAATGATGATGGTGGAAATGGGAAGGATGGAGTGGCGAATGGACAACTTCCCTTGTTAGAGCATAAAGGGCATGAATGACATGGCAGCGACTGACACAATATCGAAGGGGATAGGGGACAGTGGGGCTGAAGGTCATGAGATGCGACACAAGAGAGGAACCAAGCAAAAAAGAATGGAGGGCTATAGTAGGGTGTAAAAGGATGCAGGATAGACTCCATGAAGGCAATGATGACTCAACTCGGATGCTCTAAGCAAGGGCGACTAGATAATGCTGCCACACAGTAAAGGCCCCAATGGGGGGTCATAGAAACATGAGTACAAAGTGGGTACTCATGACGAAAATCGATACGAACATGGACGAGTAAGGGGGCAGTATGGTGCCCCCAGTACAAGTGTTGTAGGTGAGGAAATTCGATTTTGAATGGAAGTGAGGTAACTGCATGTTGGACGAAGATGGGTCCTGGTGCAAATGAAAAAATGAAATAACAGATGCTGGCTATCTAAAAGAAAAATAAAACATGCATTTCCGAGGGGAAATGCTAAGGGTAATATTTCTTGAGATAGAGTGCATTGCGAGGGTTAGGAAGGGGATGACCTTCGAAATCCTCTAAGAGGTATGCCCCCTTTCCAAGGTCCTTACTGATGATGTAAGGGCCTAGCCATAATGAGTCAAACTTCCCATGACCCAGGACATCATGGGCCTGGTCATAGACTAGAACAAGGTCGCCTTCGTGAAAAGTGCGAGGCTGGACTTTTCGGTCATACTCAGCTTTGGTGCGTTTTTTGGCCGCTTCCATGGTTTGTAAGGCAATACGGCGGTCTTCGGAGGCACGCTCGAGCATGATAGGTCGTTGTTCTAGTGGTTGGGTGTCAGGGAGAAATTCAACGGCTAGTTGTAGAGAAGGAATTTCACACTCGATCGGTAAAACCGCCTCCTCTCCAAAGACGAGGTGGAAAGGGGTGAACCCGGTGGCGGTTTTGACAGAGGTTCGATAGGCCCATAAGGCAGGAAAGAGCATGAGATGCCAGTTGGTTTTGTGCTTATTCACTGTTCGTTGAAGCATAGTCTTGAGGGTTTTATTGACTGCTTCGACTTGGCCATTACCTTGGGGGTAATAGGAGGAGGAATATTGGTGCTCAAAACCCAACAGTGAGGATAGCTCACGCCATATCTCATCTTCAAAATGTCTGCCGTGATCAGATACCAGTTGCTTGGGAACCCCGAAGCGAGCTATAACATGGTTAAAGAAAAAGAGGGCCGCGGTAGCTGCCGTGTTGTTGAACGTTGGCATGGCCTCGGCCCATTTGGTGAAATAGTCGACCGCCACGATAATGTACTTGTGGCTACCAGAGGATGGCGGGCGACACTCCATAAAGTCGATGGCCCATTTACAAAAGGGACCAGTGGAAACGACCGGATGGAGGGGAGCTGGTGGAGCTCTCGCCTTTGGGGCGAAATGTTGGCAGTTGGGACAATGTTTGACTGCCTCAATGCAATCACTGAAGAGGGAAGGCCAAAAATACCCGGCACGCATTATTTTTTGGGCAGTAGCAAGACCGGAGAGGTGGCCACCGCAAGCGCCGCTATGGCAGGCATTAAGGACCTGCTCAGCTTCAGCGTGTGTGAGGCAACGACGAAGAACCGTATCAACCCCGCGACGATAGAGGTCGTCACCAATAAGAAGGTATCGGGGGGCTTGGTGTCGGATACGTCGACGAGCCTCATGGTCAAGGTGGAGAGCGAAATTTTGGGTTCGCAAATAAGTAAGAATATCGCCATACCACGGGTCATCGAAAGTAATGGTAAACAGGTGTTCATCAGGAAAATCGTCATTAACGGGAGGGTCTTGCGATCCGGTAGGTAATTCAGAAATAAGCTCAGCAAGGGCTAAGCCTTTCTTACTTTTTGGGGTGACAAATTCAAGGTCGAATTCCTGAAGGATAACGACCCAACGGGCGTACTTCCCAGTAAGTATACGATGACTTAGTAGGAAGGCCATGGGGTTGGAATTTGTCACAACCTTGGTGGAGCGCAGGAGGATATAATGACGAAGTTTTTGGACTGAGAACACGATAGCCAGCGCTAATTTCTCGTCATAGGAATATGAGACGGGGGGTCCCACAAGGTTCTTACTGACATAGTAGATCACATGCTCGATGCCATGGTCATCCTCTTGGATAAGAACTCCAGCGACCGAATAGGTGGAAGCGGAGATATATAGGATGAAGTCCCGATTAAAGTCAGGAGGGCGAATTAAGGGAGTAGATGTGAGAGCCTGTTTGAGGGCATCGAAAGACTCGTGAGCATGGGTATCCCAAACAAAGGGGATATGGGAGCGTAGGAGTCTAAGGAACCCATGCGCAGTGGTGGCGTAGTCAGGGACGAACCGACGAAGGAAATTAGCTTTGCCTTGGAGGCTTTGGAGCTGGCGGAGGGTACGCGGGATGGGGAGTTCAAGAATGGCTTGAACTTTCAAAGGGTCAAGAGTGATACCGTCCTTAGACACGATGAAGCCTAGGAGGCGGCCAGCAGGAACGCAAAAGACGCATTTCAACGGGTTAAGTCGGATATTATACTTGCGACAGCGGAGAAAAATGGTGCGCAAATCGTGTATGTGTTGCGCCCGATGCTTAGAACGTGCCGTGAGGTCGTCTAAGTAGGCAAGGATAATATGAGCTAAGTCATGGAAGCAATAAGACATGGCCCGTTGAAAGGTGGCGCCGGCGTTTTTTAGGCCGAAAGGCATGACCCGGTAAGCGAAAGTTCCCCACGGACTAATGAACGCGGTTTTTAGTTGATCAGCAGGACGGATAGCAATTTGGTTGTATCCGGAGAAACCATCCATGAAGGATAGGATCTCATGCCCCACACACTCGTCAATGATTTGGTCGATGAACGGTGTGGGGAAGTTGTCTTTGGGACAAGCTTTGTTCAGGTCGCGAAAGTCCGTGCAGACACGAATGGTGCCTTGTTTCTTGAGAACAGGAACGGGGTTAGAAACCCAAGTGGTGTATTCGATGGGGTAAATGAAACCAGCCTGCTTGAGCTTATCGATTTCGGCTTTAATAGCGTCACGTCGGGAAGGATGAATGGGTCTCATCTTTTGGCGGACTGGTTTGGCGTCAGGCCAAGTGTCGATATGATGCTCGACAATGGCAGGATCGAGTCCGGACATTTCAGAATAGGACCAGGCGAAGATATCGCGGAATTCTTTGAAAAGCTTGGTGTAAGTTTCAATTTCTTCCGGGGTGCATTGGGCGCCCAATGTGATGTATTCTTCGATTCCTGGTGTGGCCGAAATGTTAACTTTGATGGTAGACGAGATATTGGCCATGTTTCCTTCTTCGAAAGTGTCAGGTGCAGGAATGGGGTTTTTGAACCAATCGACTGCATGGGGGATGAAGTCTTTGGTTTCCACAGCGTATTGGTCGTGGGATTGCTGTGGGAGGAAATATGCGCGATGGTGCATATCATCCCAGGGAAAGTCGAGGTCGGTCATGGCTTCCATGATGTCTTCATCAGATTGGAAGATGGGAAGATTGGAGGCAGAAGGGACACCCGAGGGAGTAGTGGTGGGGAACGGTGCATCATGAGGAGAAGGGCTCATATGGGCGATATCAACAGATCCAAGGTCGGCTGAGAAGTTGAGGGGATCGGTAGGTTGAGTGGCTGGTGAATTAGGTCTCAAGGATGATGACAGATACAAAATGGAGACTGAGGGCTCTGTTGGCTTAAAAGTGGGAGGCGGAACGTGAATGTCCTTTGGTCCGATCGAAGCGGCCTTGAATTGGCGGTACAAGTCCAAGGAGGAACGGTACTCGTCAAGGCGGGGACAGAGGTGGGTGTAATGGCCGTGAAAATCGCACAAGGTACAAGGGTGGTTTGTGCGCAAGTGTTTGAGTTTTGGGAGGGAGTCGGGGATAGTGACATGGACCTCTGGGAGATCAGAGTCGGGGAATGTCTCGTTGACCAGAAGCTTGAGGTGGGGCAATTCAGGACACATGTGAGTGGCATGACCGACGACATCACACAAAGCGCATCGAATGGCGGGCTTTGGTGGTCGTGGGGGGTTACGGGATGTCGGGGGGGCTGGATCGTTATGGGTTGCCCCCCTGCGGGCTTTTCCTGTCTTCTCGGGAGCCGGCACAACAGGAGAAGGGTCCGGTGGAGGTGCAGGGGGCACAGTGGCTATGGAGGAAGCGAGGGGGATCGGTTGAACCGGTGTCAAAGCCATATAAGGTTTGGGGAGACCAGGGGGGGTGGCGGCTGGGGGGTCAAGGTACCAGACCGGAATGCCCAAGGTCAAGTTAGGGAGAGAGAGGGTGGCCATGATGGGGACAGAAGATACTCCAGGAGGGGGAGCCAAGAAGGGGATCTGTCCAGCAGGGTAATGACCAGGAGGTACGGCTCCGAGATGGGCAAGGCCAGGGGGAACCGAACCGGGAGGATGAAGAGGTTCGGGGATACCAGCTGTGGGGGGAGGGCCAGAAGGAGGAGGTCCGGCTGGCTGAGATGAATGGCTAGAAGCGGGTTGCGGAGGGCGGGGGGGAGGTTGCGGACTAGCCGAGGCAGGCCGCTTACGGGTGGCCTGAGACGATTGCATCATGCAAACATTCGACAAGCTGGGATCGGTAACAGGAGGGGGGGGGAGGCGAGGAAAAGTACCAAGCAGGGTAGAATCTTTATAGACACCGGGGGAGACACTGGTCAAGGAATCGACGGTTTGCTTGTTGGCTACGGAAGAGATGGTCGTCTCGGAGGAGGTCTGAGACGGCGGCTCATGATAAGATAGCTGGTCAATGGTGACGATCTTCCCATTATGTGGAAAAGACATCTTGCGGAAGACCGCGGATGGGACAGCAGACATGGCATAGGTGTAGCTTCTCCCCAATAGAATGTTGTAGTCTAGAGGGGCGTCAATGACTTCGACATCAACGCAAACGGTCTTACCGGCGAGGGTGATGGGACAGTTATGAAACAGGCCAATAGGTTGGGAGGCATGACCGTCCCACGCTCGAAGGGTGATCGTGGAAGGAGCCAGCTCAGGAGATCCGAGTTGCTTCCAAACCGAAGCGGACATCACACAGGTGGATGCCCCCTCATCAATTATACACCGGGATACCGTGGCATTCCGGATTTTGACAGGGAGTTGGAAAGCAACGGAAGGAGGAAGAGGGGGATGGTCCGATTGGGTGGCGTCAAAAACAATCATGTGGTTGTCAGCAGGGTCGACGGAAGGGGAAGGATCGGAGCGCATCATAAGGATCTGGTAATCAGAGGAACCAGAAATGGACGGGGGAGTGGCTACATGGCTGTCGAGGGGTTGGGTAGCCACGAATCCTTGGTGAGGGACGGGATCAGTGAACACAGCTGGCTGGGTAGTGGCCACATTAGGAGGAGCATGAGGGGAGGCGTGTTGTCCGCGCAATGTGGCTTGAGACTCCCACATCTGTCGCATCTGGGGTAAAAGAGGACAATCGTGAGTGGAGTGACCGTAAACACCGCAACACGAACATGGTTTGTTTGTGCGAAGCGGCCTGTCCGTCCGGGGCGGAATGCCCTGATGTTGGTTGCTAGTGTTAGGGTCCACCCCAGAATTGGGTCCTCGGTTACTGGGGGCAGATGGGTTCTGGTTGCCTCTCCACCTTCTTTGAGAAGAAGGGGGATTAATCGCACCCTGCTGTGCAAATACTTGCCCTGGAGGGTGTTGTAATTGCTGTTGCGGGTTGTGAGGAGGCAAGGGAGGCGGAAACGCATATGCTGGAGGAGCTGGCGCACCAGGCTGCGGATAAAAGTAAGGGTTGGGTTGGGTGACATTGAGGTAAGCAGGAGGTTGGGCAAAAGGAGGAGGCATGCCGTATCCTGGATACATGTGGCCGGGAGGGGGAAGAGTGCTAGAGGTGCTGGCCCCTCCCTGAGGGAGGCCATGGCTCGTAGGAGGGTGAGCATATGGGTGGGAAAGAGATCCAACAATACCGTCGGCGGAATGAGATGCCCCCCGGGCGTTAGCGCCACCGGGCCTGGGGATGTCAGGGAGAACGGTATAAACATAACCAGATTGAGCGTAGATCAGGTCATATTTTAAAGCTATTTGGAGGGCGGCTTCTTCAGATTGAGGAAAGTGAGAGGCGACATCTTTTCCGATGGGAGATGGGAGGGTGCGAAGGAACCAGTCCATGTAAACCCGATCTTCAAAGGGAGGGGCTCGACATAAGCTCCGTCTTCGTCGCCATTCCTGAACATGGGAAGAAAGGCGTGTGGAAGAGGATTGCTTAAATGAGGTCAAGAGCTCCGTACCAGTGTCGTATCGGAGAGGGAGCTGGAAGTACGACAAGAAGGCTTGGGCAAGAGTCTCGAACGTGGTATGGGAGGAAGTGGCCCGTTCGACATACCATTTAGAAGCTTCGCCGGTAAGCGTGCGTTGGAACAAACGAAGACGGATGGAGTCATCGGTAATGGAGTTGGAGGAACACCACATGTGGAAAGACCAGACGTGATTGGTTGGGTCTTCGCCATTAAGGCCCTCGAACTTAGGGATATCAGAGGGTAGCTTGGTGGGCATAGCGGGCCAGGTAGTATTATGGTGAATGGGGTCATTAATCAACTGATGGAAATCGGGGAGGCTGAGGCCTACAATGTACGGCAGCACAGGGGTGGCCGGAGTAGTGGTTGTGACGGTTCCGCTAGAAGTAGGGCCGGCATTGGGGCCGGGAGAACCACTAGCGTTAGGCCCTGATCCGGACATGGTGAAGGTAAAAGGGGGAGAACCGGGAGGAGAAGGGGGACCCGATGAATCAGGAGAGGAGTCGGAGTGCGGACTCGAAGGTGGACTGGCTCGACGACGATGGTGCGGAGCAGGTCGATCAACCGGAAACTGAGGATGAAGGCTAAGAAGTCTCCGGGAAAGGCGCCTTGGGGGCGCAATGATGACAGGAAGAAGGAAACCGACAAGGGCAGAAAGGGACAGAATCAAGAAGGTCAAGGGCAGATAAGGTGCAGTGATGATTGATTTTAAGGTCTTTGCCAGGCGGTGTAAACCAGGCGCTTCTTCACTTAAGGTCAGTGTGTGGTGTGCGTTAATTTTAATTTTTAAACCCTTTCCGTTGTTGAGAGCAAAAAAGTGTGCTGCGTAGCTGAAAATAAACCTACAGAGAACAGAATAAAATGCTGAAATAACAGAAAAAAAAAAGCTACGTATGCATCTATTTAACCCAAGAAGGTGGGTCTCTCAAAACTATGCTGGAACGAAAGGGAAAAACTATGGAAACATACACCAAGGAAGCTCAACAGATCTAGGGTCAAAGGGGACAGAGATCTGGAGGATAAAGCTGCAGATAAGGGGTGCAGATCACAGCCAAGAGACAGAGGCAAGGTGGCTGGAAAAAGGGAAATCAGCAAAAAATCGGGGGGAGGGCAAGGCAGAGGCCTTTAGCAGAGGTCCACACAAAACGACAAGAGGTGATTTGGAAGGAAAAGAGGCTGATTTCAAAGGATCTGAAAGTGAGGTAACAGATCTGGAAAAAGAGGGGGCTGAAGCTCTGAAACCGACGGCTGAAACAGCTGAAACTCTTCCACAAAAAGTGGAGGGTACTAAAGCCCTAAGGGGCTGGGTTCCCACTTAGATGAGTAAAAACAGATCAGATCTTGGTCAAGGCGGGCTGAGACAGAGGCCGGAAAACCCTGGCAGAGGCTGCAGCAGAACCCAGAAAAATTACAGAAAAAATGCTGGAAAAAAGGCAGGTCGCAGGTTCTGACCTGATTTTGGTTGAGGTCGCAGGTTACAGGCTGAAAAGTGCGTCCAGGTCGCAGGTTTTGGGCCAAAAGGTGCGACCCCCCCGTTCCGGCTTTTTCGGCGGCAGATTTTCTGAAAAATTGCCGTCTCAGGTGCGGCTGGTGTCGCTTACCTGCGCAATAGGGCCAGAAACACACGGAAGTTAGAAATTTTAGGTTTTTAGGGTTTTATGTGAGAAAAATGACATGAAAAGAGAAAACTAAGCAGCTAAAAAAGAAGCCCTAGGGCCTGAAGTAGCTGGATATGCAGGAATATGAAAAACGACAGCGGTCGTAATTTAAAACCCGTGTGGAGTCGCCATTTGTTAGTATGAATTCTTCGTCGAAGTGTACGAAAAAGAACCACTTTAGCTACGCATAACTAATAGCCCTAACAACAATAATGGCTGCAAAACATCTTCATATCTGCAATTAGTAGTTAAAGTGCTGCAACAAACAGATCTATAAATGGAAAGATATTAAGCAGTGAAGTAAAGAGTTTGCTCCATGCATCCAACAGACAAGAAAAGAACACGATTTTTGAATGAATTTTTATATTACAGGGCACCTGGGAGGAAACAAGAAGGTGTATCCAGATCTCCTCAATGGGATGGGTTCTTTGTAGTCCTCGGCACTTCAGATCTAAGCTTTCTCTCTCTTGTAGATGTAGAAAAACCCAATGTAGAAGGTAGAGCTCAATGGGAGCAAAATGGCAGAAATGAGACCAAGTGTATAGATCCAGAGTGATCTAATATGCAACAAAAGGTGACGAATGATGGGGAAAACCCTCCTATTTATAACAAAATATTGGGTCTTTCTAGATCTTGGTGCATGATTAAAATAATGTTAATCACATCTAGATCCACCTCTATGGAATATTTTATTATTATTTGTTGGAGGGGAAGGGTGTTTGACTTGGGTCAAATCCCTTGATTAGTGAAAAATAAATAAATAAATGATTTATTTATCTTTTTAAGGAAGTGGTTGGGATATAATCAAACAAATAATGATTTATTTGATTAATGGTGGTTGATTTGGTCATATTTAACAAGGAATATTATTTAAATAATTATTCCTAGAAAATAATAAGATAACTATGTGTTTATCTCATTAATTTCTTTGTTTTTGGGTTAAACATGACTGGGAATAATAATTAAATTATGGTTTAATTAATTATTCCTTTTGGGGTTTCCTAATTAACATAGTGAAAGCAGTTTTACTTGGGGTAAAACTGGTCTTACATGGTGTACTTGGGTCCATCTAATGATGAAGAGTTAGATGACCAAAAAATGGTGTAACACACAGTGTCCTCCAAAAATGGCCCACAAATCTGGTGTCTCTGTCTGAAACAATACGCCTGGGCAACCCATGCAACCTAACAACTTCTTTGAAGAAAAAGTTAGCAACATGGGTGGCATCACTAGTCTTATAACATGGGATAAAATGTGCCATTTTGGAGAATCTGTCTACTACAAAAAAGACTGCATCATTCCCTCTTCGAGTCTTGGGCAATCCTAGAAAAAAATCCATACTCACCATGTCCCAAGGCCTGTCTTGAATAGGCAAGGGAGTGTACAGTCCTGCATTCTGGCTCCTTCCTTTGGCATATTGACAAATTTTGCAATTTTTTACAAACTTGTCCACTTCTGCTCTCATCTTGGGCCAATAATAGAAGTGACTCAGCTGCTCATAAGTTTTTCTAGTACCAAAGTGTCCAGCAAGTCCACCACTATGCTTCTCCTTGATCAAGTTTTCTCTCATGGAGCATTTTCGTACACACAATTGGTTTCTTCTGAATAGTAAGTCCTCTTGCAAGAAATAATCCAGCCACTGGCTTCTATCTGTTAGAATAGGGTTATAACATGCCTCAAATGCTTCTTTAAAATCTGGATCTTTTTTATACAATTCCTTGAGAAAATCAAATCCTACAACTTCAAAATTGGTTTCTTGAACAAGCATGCGCCTCCAACTCAAAGCATCAACTACCTTATTTTCTTGGCCACTTATGTGTTTCAAATCAAAGTTAAAACCTTGGAGATACTCAACCCATTTGGCATGCTTATGATTCAACTTGGGCAGATGTACAATGTACTGTAAAACATGGTTATCAGAGTATAATACAAATTCTCTAGACATCAAATAATGCATCTACTTTTTCAATGCCTGAACAACTGCATAGAATTCCTTCTCATAAGAGGAATACTTTATCCTGGTGTCATTCAGCTTTTCACTGAAATAGGCTACCGGCCTATTATCCTGACTCAACACAACTCCAATGGCTTCCCCACTGGCATCACACTTCACTTGAAATGGTTTAGTAAAATCAGGCAGAATCAAAACAGACTTTTCAGTTATCTTTTGCTTCAAAAGTTTAAAGTTTCTTTCTGCTTCAGGAGTCCACTTAAATGGTTTTTTTCTCTTCTTTATTGTCTAAATGATGGGTGCATTAATCTTACTAAAGTTTCTTATAAATTTCCTATAAAAACTGGCAAGTCCATGGAAACTTCTTACCTCAAAAACATTTTTGGGTGAAGGCCACTCCAAAATTGCCTTAACCTTTTCTGGGTCCATCTTCAATCCTTCTGCAGAAACAAAAAAGCCCAAATACACGAACTCTTCCTTCATGAATTAGCATTTCTTTAAGTTTATCAACAATTTCTCTTGGTGCAGCTTCTTCAAGACATAATTAAGATGCCTTAAATGTTCTTCTTTGGTTTTGCTAAAAACTAATATATCATCCAGATACACTATCACAAATTTACCAATGAATTCTTTCAAAACTTCATTCATAAGTCTTAGAAAAGTGCTAGGTGCATTTGAAAACCCAAAAGGCATAACCATCCATTCATACAGTCCTTCATTAGTTTTAAAGGCATTTTTCCACTCATGACCCTCTCTTATTCTAATTTGATGATATCCACTTTTTAAATCTATCTTTGAAAAATATTTTGCACCACTCAAACAATCCATTAAATCCTCAACTCTGGGCAAAGGGAATCTGTACCTGATTGTTATCTTATTGATTTCTCTAGAATCAGTACACATCCTCCAGCCTCCATCTTTCTTTGGGCTCAATACTGCTGGTACTGCACATGGACTCAAACTTTCTCTGATCAGTCCCTTGTCCACCAATTCCTGTACTTGTCTCCTGATTTCCTCATTTTCTATGGGATTCATTCTATAGGCTGCCTTATTTGGCAGATTTGATCCAGGGATAAAATCTTTCTGATGGTTGATCTTCCTCATAGGTGGTAGCTCATCAGGTAAATCATCCACAACAATGTCACAATAATTGTCTAACATCTCTTGGATTTCTATTGACAAATCATAAATATTTGTAGAAGTAAGAACTACCTTAGGCTTGCAAACTAAAGAAAACCTTACCTCTTATTCTTCTATCTGTTGCAGATATTCCTTCCCACTCAGTAACAAGGTCTTTGGATCAACCACTCTTCTTGATGGCTCTCCTTCTTCCATGGGTATCAATGTATGATGTACTCCATCCTTGAAGAACTTGTAAGTGTTCTTCTTGCCATCATGCACCGATGCTCTGTAAAACTGCCAAGGTCTACCCAGTAGTATGTGACACACATCCATGGGAATTACATCACATAGGACCTTGTCTTTGTATTTGCCAATTTGCAGCTCTATCTCACACTGTTCTTTTACAATCAGCCGATGCCCTTTATACAGCCAGGACACCCTGTAGGGAGTTGGATGCTCACTTGTCTTCAGCTTTAACTTCTCTATCACCTCAGTGGAAACCAGATTGTCTGTGCTGCCAGTATCAATGACTATCTGGTAGCATTTCCCTTGGACTTTGCATATGCTCCTAAACAAAGTCTTCCTTTGTGCAGGCTCAGTGACCTCTTTGGCTTGTTTCAACAAGACCTTATTAACCACCAAGGACTCTCCCCTCTCTGGTATAATTTATTCTTCAATTGCTGCCTCTTCTCCAGCCTGGGCAACAACAGCATTTCTTGGACCAGCATGCACATTCTTTGGGCACTCATAGTGCTTGTGTCCCACTTGCTGACATATATAGCACCTCAATTATCTACCTATGCCTCTGCCTCCTCTTCCTCTATAAGAACCCCTTCTGCCTCTTGCATCACCCTCTGTAGATGCATTCTGAGGTGAGCTAACTTCTCCAATATAGAATCGGTGCCAACTTCGATATTTAATTATATGGTAAAGGTTAAATACTCCGGGGGTTACATGAATCACCCGATTACATCACCACTGGAACATTTTATGTACTTAGGCTGGACCCACACCTACGATCCGCAGAAATTCCATTAAACACACACAACTATACCCTGGTTAACCTCCGGGGTACTTCCGAATGTGATCTCTGTCTGATGAGCCTTCCTCCAGATCGACGACGTTCGTCAATATCGCACTGCCTCCTCAGTCGAACTTTAATGTGCGATGGCACACAAAAAGGTGGTTTTTGGGGTGCCAGCTTTTCCTACGTGTCAACCACTCTATGGAATCGCTCCCAAATTGGGAATACTACTTACCCCGGAAAAGCGGTGGATATGGGTGGTTTGGTTTCACAAATCCACCCTCGGTTTTGGAATAGTGATTGACCACGGTTTAACGGCTTCCTACCTATGCTCTCCCGTTTGCTAACTCCAGGTCATACCTCGGCTCAGGATTCGATTAAAAACAAACAGTATATTTCTCATATGGCGGGATTTCACTACCATCATAATAGAGTTAGTCGACCATGATCATACACAGACTTCATCTACGGTTGGAATTTAATTCATAGAGCTTGTTCGAACAATTCGAGAGAAACAGTGGACAGAGGGATGAAGCGACTGTACAACAATTGAATTCAATAATTATACACGCATAGAGTTCAATTTCCTCACAATTAAACAAATTTCCTCACAAATACCAATTCAAGACAGTTTGGTAATCAATGGGAACTGAAATTTATTCAACCGGAAGTAATTGCTAGACACATAGAATTTATTGCAGAAATCTCCTCCCTTATGCATTCAGGGAATACAGTTTATATACATCATTATGTGCCTCTTCGTTCCTCTGTGAGGACCATTTCTGGTAATCCAAAAGCCTAAATACAATTTATTCGATTAACTGAAACATGACAGATGGGCTAAACTATTCTACTTCTACAGACTCTAACTGAACTAAATACAACAGATAGCTAAGGTATGGACACCTTGCTGTTACACTCAAACGATTTTTTGAACCCTCCTAGCCACAACATGTGGAAAAAACCTCCTACATTGCTGGCTAGTGTCTAATGCCCCTGCATCACACTCATTGCATCAGCTCATGCTCAGAAGGTTGAAGAATTTGGATTGAAACTAGTGAAATGAATCACATAGCGTCAGTCATCACTTTTAGGACTTTCACCCGGTATCTAGGACTTCTCGAGAGGTCACCCATCACAAATTTCCTCTGGCTCAAGCGCACTTAACTGTGGATTTTTTCCCCATAGTCAAGCCCATATAGCTTTCTCTAAAATTTTCAAAATCATTGTGCCTCATGAACCCAAGTAGAGCTCCCTTCGCTCTTTGGATTTAAGTATTGAGGGGTTTTCGCAGTACATTATATTAGATGTATTTTTTTGTGATTGAACTACGTTAATTAAGTCATTCATATATGACCATTTCCATGAGAGGTTTTCGTCACTAACTAATTTCTCATGATTTTTTAATAGTCCACTTAGCACTCATTGCATCGGGTGATGATAACAACGGTGAAGAATTGGGATTGAAACTAGTGAAATGAATCACATGGTGTCAACCATCACGTTTAGGACATGCATCCAGTAACCTATTGCCTCTGGCTCAAGCACACTTAAATATGGAGATTTTCCCCACAATCAATCCCACCTAGGCTTCTATTCCATTTGAAAAATGTTAGCAAGTATTGTTCCTCAAGAACCATTCACGTAGAGCTCCCTTCACTCTCTGTATTTAAGTATTGAGGGGTTTTCGCACTACATTATATTAGATATCATTTCTTGGGATTAAACTACATTAATTAATTCATTCATCTCTGGCCATTTCCATGAGAGGTAGTCGTAATTGACTAATTTTTGATGATTTTTGAATAGTCCACTTCGCACTCATTGCATCAGGTGAGGTTGATAGATGTGACGTATGCCTGAAACTAGTGAAATGAATCACATCGCGTTAATCATCACTTCCAGAACTTTCACCCAGTAACTAGGACTTCCTAGATGGTCACCCATACCATATTTCCTCTAGCTCAAGCGTGCTTAACTATGGAGTTTTTCCCGAAAATCAACCCCACTTAGCTTGCTACCCCTTTTGCAAAACCTTAGCAAGTATTGTGCCTCATGAACCATTCAAGTAGAGCTCACTTCACTCTTTCTATTTAAGTACTGAGGGGTTCATTAGTGAACTATATTAGATATCATTGTTTGGGATTCAAATGCATTAAGTAAGTCATACACCTATGACCATTTCCATGAGATCTAGTCATAACTAACTATTTTTCATGATTTTTGAATAGTCCATTTAGCCTAAATGCATAGGGTGATTCTCATGGCGATGAAGAAGTTGGATTGAAACTAGTGAAATGAATCACATAGCATCAAAAATCACTTTCGGGACTTGCACTAGGTAACCAAGAGTTCTTGGGAGTTCACCCATCACAAATTTCTTTTGGTTCAGGCACGCTTAACTGTGGATTTTTTTCCCACAATCAAGCCCACTTAAATTTCCACCCCATTTTAAAACCTTAGCAAGTGTTAGGGTAAATATTTTGGTGTGTTTTGAATTATACTTTCGAATCCATTAGTTTGTAGTCTTTCAATAAATAAAACTTATAAACATTGTCACTATCCTAAGTTTACAGTATTTTAATTCAACTTGTTTGTATGATTATTATATTTTTAGATATTTCTTCTAAGGTTGTTTTTATTCTTATGTCCTTACTGAAATTGATGGATTAAATTACAACTAAGTTCTAAAAATCAACTCTGTAGAAATCAACTAAATTCTACAAAATATTATAAGTTTCTATTGTAGAAAGAAGATTGGGAATATGAAGAGGAAGAAGCATGGAAAATTTCATAGTTTGATGATGAATATTTGTGGTAGTAGTGGATGAGTGAAAAAATATTTCAAGAGGATGCTATAGAAGATATGCTCTCAAAGCCTAAATTGTTGTTTAGAAAAAATATAAAAGAATTCAAAGAAAAATTGCACTAGCATCAAGTGAAGAAATATGGAGCTTACATCAAGAAAGCGCAATTGAAAATGAAGCAATTTGAAGGGTATACAATATGGATGAAATCAAAAAGAAAAAAATGCATTGTAAAACCTTTTTTGAGCCAAGTTTTTCTTTCAAGCGTACGATGCATAGTTGAGTTACAATTAAGTTAATTTTGAGTCATATAGTCATAATTAAGGGGGAGTTTTAGAAACAGTAATTACTCCTGTATCTGTGAAATGCATGAAGAGTAGAGTTAAGTGAAGGAAGTAAATTTTAGTCTACTATTAGTATTAAAGCGAGCCAAAGCTAGAAGGTTAATGCTTTTCCTAGAAAATCCAAGTCAAGAAAAAGAAAAATGTTGAGTTGAGTTAAAGGAAAGTTAGAAAATTTTAGTTTAAACATGAAGTATTAGTTTGCATGAGAAAAGGAATGTTATATTTTGCATGCTTCCATATTTAAAAAGTTTGGTGTTTATATACATGTGGTTGGGCCATTGTAATGTGAAGAAAGAACAAATAATAGTTATAGCTCCGTGGATGTATATGAGAGAATAATTAATGATTATAAATTATTTATCATCAGCATCAGCATCAACATTTCCCACCATGCCCTCCAACCGATATTGCAGTGTTCCAATCACTTCTGCATCGCCCTTCTAACATCTTAGTCCCACACAAATACTTCCGTTGTTCCAATGGTTTCTGCATCGACATTGCATCAGTCCCACCAAGTCCTCTAACCAATCTTACATAAATACTTCCATCATTCCAAAAGTTTCTGCATCGGCCTTGAAACATCCTATTACAACCAGTCCCTCTTACATAAGTCCTCCCAGGTGTCAGAAGTGGTTTTGAATCATTGTTTCTCTACTCGAGTGTTTCGGGATCAAGAGTCCGCCAATACTTCCACTCTCTTAATCTAATAAAGTGTGAATCATAATGCATAACTATATAGTTTTTGTGCACATTTTTTACTAGTTCACTTTCTAAACTCGGAAATTTTTCATTTATGTACTCGTTCTTTCGAGGAATTTTGTGGAGCTATTAAATTTAAATTTTCTAATACAAGTAAACCATCGATAAATTTTTTATGATGATTTTCTTTTTATAACTTTTAATGTTTTTTTTACTCATTATTTAAATTTCATATGATGCGTTGTGTTTTTTTTAGGGTTAATATTCCTTATTTTGTCTTAATAAAAATTTTAATTTTAGTTTCTTTTTTAAACTAGTAATTTATTTATAAATATAAATGTTTTTATAAGCATATTCAACTATTTTATCGAATGGAGATCACTACTACAAGAAAGGAAATTTTGAAGGCAATAAATCTTTTGTTTTAAAAAGTCACCTTCTATTTTAGTAATTTTATATTAAAATTTAATATCAATTGAATTGTCTTAAGACAAAAAGAGTTTGAGAAAAAAATATTTTTTGTCAAAACTTTATATTTAAGACGAAAAAACACTTTGAGAACTTTATATTTGAGAAAAAAAAAAAGAACAATTTGAGAACTTTATATTTAAGACAAAAAAAAATGTGAGACAAAAATATTTTCAGACAAAACTTTATATTCAAGACAAAAACAATTTGAGACAAAAATATTTTAAAACAAATTTATATCTAAGACAAAAACAAAAAAATATTTTAAGACAAAAATTTATATTTAAGAGAATGACCACTTAAGATAATGAAAATTAAGATGAAACTCATTTAAGACAGTTAACAATTAAGACAAAACCATATCAATTTAAGAAAATATTATATAACACTTCAAAATTGACTTTGGAAGTGCACTCTAAATCTGAAAGCTTGCAGACTACTATTATCCCGCGTCTATACAAAGGCTATTATTTCACTTACCATTCATGTTATCTTATATAAATACAATGATTTGTTGAGCTCTTAGTTTTGTGGGGGTATCCTACTCTGAAGTACGTGACAACGTTTCCTGACAAGATTTCCCGAACATCATTTCCTCTTCTGTCCCTTTGGATCTCTTTTGATACAATTGGAGAAAACTTTTTTGTTGTCGCATAATAGTTGTTTGCACAAATATTATGTGAGTATATAAGGGATAATTATATTTGAGATGCTTTCACAGTACATTATATTAAATATCATTTTTTGGGATCCAACTGTGTTAAGTAATTCATTCATTTATGACCATTTCCATGAGAGGTAGTTGTAACTGACTAATTTCTCATGATTTTTGAATAGCCCACTTACCACTCATTGCATCAGCTGATTCTCACAAGGTTGAATAAGTTGGGTTGAAACTAGTGAAGTGAATCAAATAGCATCAATCATCAGTTTTGAGATTTTCATCTGGTAACCAAGACTTTTTGAGAGGTCACCCATCACAAATTGCCTCTTGCTCAAGTGAACTTAACTGTGGATTTTTTCCCCATAATGAAGCCCACCTTTCTTTCTATCCCATTTTAAAAATCATTGTCCATCATGAGCCATTCAAGTAGATCTACCTTCGCTCGTTTCATTTAAGTATTGAGGGGTTTTCGCAGTACATTATATTATATATATATTTTTGGGATGTAACTACGTTAAGTAAGTCCTTCATATATGACCATTTCCATGAGGGGTAGTCATCACTAACTAATTTCTCATGATTTTTGAATATTCCACTTAGCACTCATTGCATCCGGTGATGATAACAATGGTGAAGAAGTGGGATTGAAACTAGTGAAATGAATCACATAGTGTCAATTAGCACATCCGGGACTTGCACCCGTTAACCTTTTGCCTCTGCCTCAAGCACACTTAACTGTGGAATTTTTCCCCACAATATATCCCACCTAGCTTGCTATCCCATTTGCAAAATCTTAGCAAGTATTTTTCCTCATGAACCATTCAAGTAGAGCTCCCTTCACTCTTTGTATTTAAGTATTGAGGGGTTTTCGTAGTACATTATATTAGATATCATTTTTTGGATTTAAATACATTAAGTAATTCATTCATCTCTAGCCATTTCCATGAGAGGTAGTGATAAATGACTAATTTCTGATGAGTTTTGAATATTCAACTTAGCACTCATTTCATCGGGTGATGCTCACAAACGTGACGTCGGATTGAAACTAGTGAAATGAATCACATAGCGTTCATCATCACTTCCATAAATTACACACAGTAACTGGGACTTCCCAAGAGGTCACCAATACCATATTGCCTCTGGCTCAAGTGTTCTTGATTGTCGAGGTTTTCCTGAAAATCGACCCCACTTAGCTTGCTATCCCATTTTCAAAACCTTAGCAAGTATTGTGCCTCATGAAGCATTCAAGTATATCTCCCTTCACTCTTTGTATTTAAGTATTCGGGGGGTTTTTGTAGTGAAATATATTAGATATCATTTTTTGGGATTCAACTTCATTAAGTAAGTCATTCATCTATGACCATTTCCATGAGAGCTAGTCATAACTGACTATTTTTTCATGATTTTTGAAAAATCCACTTAGCACTCATTGCATAGGGTGATTATCATGGGGGTGAAGAAGTGGGATTGAAACTAGTGAAATGAATCACAAAGCATCAAAAATCACTTCTGGAACTTTCACTGGGTAACCAAGACTTCCTGAGAGTTCACCCATCCAAAATTGCATCTGGTTCAAGTGCGCTTAACTGTGGATTTTTTTCCCACAATCAAGCCCACATAGCTTGATACCCCATTTGTAAAACCTTTGCAAGTGGTAGGGTCAGTATTTTGGTGTGTTTCAAATTATTGTTTCGAATCCAATTGTTTGTGATATTTGAATAAATCAAACTTATAAACGTTGTCACTATCCTAAGTTTGTAGTATTTTAATTCAACTTTCTTTCATGATGATTATATTTATAGAGATTTCTTCTAAAGAAGTTTTTATTGTTATTTCCTTAATTAAATTTATGGATTAAATTACAACTAAGTTCTAAAAATCAACTCTGCAGAAATCAACTAAATTATACAAATATTCTAAGCTTCTATTCTGCAAAACCAAAACAAATCTTTATCTATCTTATGAAGAAGTAATTACTAATGTATTTTTCAATCTCTAAGAATTTTAACATTGTAATGTATGAAAATAAAATCAAGTTCTATAAAAAAAGGAATTTGGATTTTTTTATGTTTTTTAAATTAAATGTTATGTAAATGGAAATCTGCAAAGAAATAAATAAGTCACTATTGTTCTAGAGAGAAATATGCTGGAGATAAATCACTAAATCACTATTTCTTGGAAATAAATCACTCATACTTTTGAAAGGAACTCACTCAAAACTGGAAAAAATCTTTCAATTTTCTTTGAAATATTGAAATAAATCACACATGAATCTGTAAAACTAGTCTACAATAAACTATTGTTGCATGGAAATGAAGCTATGAATCACTTCTTCATTTTAACAATTTGAAAGGAAGATTAATCCACATAAAATGACAAAGTAAAACTATGTAAACTTCTACTTCAAGTGGAAAAGTGGAATTATGGAAATAACTACAACATTTGACAAAATAAAAACATGAACTGAAACTACAATAAATGATAAAACAAAGCTATGAAAACATCTATATGAAAAACATGAAATGTAGAACCTTCTCTATTTTCAGGGGTCCTCCACAAACAGGTGGTTTCAATGATCTACTCCAATAGTTAGATGCGCATAAAGTCTTCAAGGTATTTATTCAATTAAAAATGGATAAAAACATAGTTTAAAAATTGACAGTCGCATTACAATTTCACACTGTCCAAGTATTTGATTGTCCTATATTTATAAAAGGTTGTGTATAACAGTTTTGATTCTTTTATGCCTGTTTATACTAAAAAAATCATGTCTTAAACTTTTCAACAGATAATAGAATTGTGTTTATTCATGATTTTCTACTTGGAAAAGAAAATCATGAAGCGTGATTTTCTTGGAATCTAGCTCGTTTGTTCAACATCTGTTGACCACTCCTTTGATTATGAAATTGGACAATTCCTTGCAAGATCTGGCTTAGATGGATAAAAGGAAATCCACGAGGGGATCTATCTCCACCTGTACACACACTTAATTTCTCTGTTGGCACCTAAGAACCCGACAAACCATGGAGATGGCTATAGAAACGTGGATCAGGTGCAGAATCACATCAATTTTATATCTAATACAAAATCTAATATAATTATAAGGAACATTACTGAATATGAAAGATATGTCATTTAAATACCTTACATTATCAAAAAAATTCATTTTAATTCTTATTTGAGCTGATGATGATGTCAAAACAGAGGAAAATTAGGAGAAATGAAGTGTCAAAATGAATCAATCATGAGGCTCTACATTCCCCCACACAGAGTTCATTGCATGTTCTCATTAAAAAATGCAAAATTGATGACCATTATCAGTTAGTGTATTTGTCCTAAGACTTCTGCAAAAACATCCAAATTTATCTTCTTCACCTTCTTTTTAGTCACTTCCATCCTTGGTTTTCTCATTAAGATTTTTTACTTTAGATTTATGACCTGTCTCTTAAATATTTTTATATTTTTCTTTTACCTATTTTTTTTCTTGTACCATAGGCCCAAATGCAAAAAAATATTGTCATTTTTGGTGTTGTCATAAATTTTCTGCGACCTTAAGGCCTCATGCTCTTGTTTTATATGTCTATTTAGTGTCTCCAACTCAAATATTTATTGTCTTAAGGTGTTTACAATGGGAGGTTCTTGTGGAATACCAAACTGAGCTTCTTCCCTATGATCTAAGACTGATTTTTTCCTTGTATCTCTCTTCTCCAGAGATTCATTGTAATCATAAATTTTCTACTGCACATGATCAATTTCAGGTGTTCTCCAGCATGGACTATGAATAGGTGAAAGAATAGTGGGTGATGGAACACTTAGTTCCTCTTCTAAATTAACATATTTTGTACTCTTTGGAGATGGTTATTTTATTTCTTGGCTGAGCATGGCACTTCTCCTTACTGATAGAGGAGGGTTTTGAGTTTTTGCCTTTTTTTTCCCTGTTTTGGGCTCCTCTATTTTCTTGGATGTATTTCCTTATTTTGTGTTTTCCTTCTTCCTTATAACACTTTTCTTCTTAATTTTTCATAAAATTTATGTAATGGGAACCTAATATTTTGACTCTTATTGAAGTGGTTTTTGTACATTTTCAACAGGGTTTTCAATTTTTCTTTTTCTCCATCTTTTTATTTTTCTACTTCTACACTTCTCTTTGTCTCCCTCTTTGAAATGGTTCATGATTAGGAATTTATCCCAATTATCTCCTAGAATTTGAAGGTGAAAATATATGATAATTTTAATAAATCCATGTTGATACTTGGTGTTCAATATAAATTGGATTCTCCACTAAACATTCCTTAACATCTTTCTTAAACTATTCAACAAGAAATATGGAATATTTAACTCAATGCCTTCAAGAAAATTCATCAATAGTCGAACATGATAAAATAAAATGCACCCAAATCTCCCCTCACAAGTGATTTTTTTTGAATTACTAACAACAAATTCCTCCATTTACCTTTAAGTATTGTGCTTGGAATTCCCTTCTTAAAATTTGTGGTATCCATACCTAGATTTTTCAGGAAAACCTTCCATTCTTCACCTTCAATGGCACTATTCTTGAACCATATCTCTCCATTTCTTATCAATCTTGTAGCTTCAATAAAACAATCTATCACTATAAATTTCACATCTCCAATTTCGACCTCCATTCCATCGAAAGCCCTAGCGAATGACTTAGTTACTTCCTTGTTAAAGCCTTTGAATTTATCCATGAAATTTAGCCATTGTGCTTTTTGCAACACCTCTTTCACCTATGGGTACCCCTCCATGAACTTATTCTCTTCTGGTTCTATTCTCACTATGAATCCCATGGCTGAGAAGTTTCACCTCAAGACTGCTTCTTGACAGGGTATGAGTGAGGTTCTTAGATGATGGTATGAATGAGGGCTTTAGAATTAATGAGGGTGTGAGTGAGGTGGAGAGGAATTGACCATTAGACTATGAGTTGGGAGATATTAACAATGAAATCAGGATTTTATGTTGGATCGTTTGTTATTCATCAGTATTTTTCACTATCTGTAGATGACTATAGATTGGTTCTAGATTTTTGAAAACAACCTTCGTAGAATATTGTGAGTTTTAGAAATATCCATCCTTATTTCTTGCCTATGACCTCATTACCCTGTTTTCCCTCACCCATAAATCCAGTTTCCCTCTAGGGTTTCCTATAGCCTACTCATTCCCATGTTCTCGAGGTCCCTCAAGCATTGATGGCCTCAAAAATATCTCTCTAGAGTCTTTAGATAATCAAGTACATCGAATTTTGGATCTTCTATACAACACCTTTGACAATACTCTGTTTTTCACTTGAAGCCTCCAAGCCAATTTTTGGTCAAAATCAGGTCAAAGAACCCTCCCACCAGGTCAATTAGGGTTTCACATGCCTTAATATCATCATTGATGTTTCAGGCACTGCTTTTCCTTTGGTAGAATCTGGCTCAGATGTAATAGAATGTCAAGACATGATTATTCAAGGAAGACCTAAAAGTTTCCAAATAATACTACCTTATCAAGTTCAAAGTATGCAAGGGGTAAATGCAAACCTTGACACTTCTACAAGAGTGTTCAAGTATTTTTCAGCAGAAGGTGTTGGTCATGCAGGAGCATCAACCTTAATTTTTATTATTCATTTGTGTGATTTAGGGGGTGAGGATTTTTAATTATTTTATTAATTATTTTGCCCAAATTTAATAAATTAAAAGAGAAAATATAAATGTGAGGATTATTGTAAATATTCCTTTAATAATTAAGGATATGAGTGGAATGGAATTAGGTAGAAAATCTAGGGATTAGGAATTCCATATACGGGACTTAGTTGAGTCCAAAAAAAACATAAATCTAATTTAGATTTTAGTTGAGATTTGTGTGGAGGAATTTATGGAGTGGAATAAATTCATATTTATGTATAAATAGGAGGGTTGTGTGAGGATGAAAAATAAGTGAGGAATACAGAGAGAGTGAGAAATGGGTTGAGAGCTTTTTTGTAAAGGGCTGAGAGCCGAAAGGCCATTCATTGTAATATTCGACCATATGTTTTGAGTTTTTAAATTTCATTATGCTTATTATTATGCCAGCAATTTTGTTTGGATGGCTCTCCTTTTTGTATGTATATTTTAAGTTGCAAAATTGTTTCTTAATGAAGAACTAGATGAAATTTTTAATATTGAAGGTAGCACATGAGTTTTATATGCTAGGATCTGATTTAACCCAGAATCCTAGAATCATTTGGTATCAGAGCCATAGATACATGCCTCGCGAGGTTGAATGCATTGAAGACATGTGGAGATGTGCATAGAGACAAACAATGATAGTGTGATGAATGCCAAAATAGCAAAGAGAATCCAATGAATATTTGTGTAATGGGAGCAACCCCGTTCGGTAAAACACTGAGATGGTGGTGGTGTAGAGAAAATCTAATGTTGGGATTGAGTGCAGAAGTAGCTGAATGTTGAATGCGGCATTGGAGAGTGCTGGGAATAACGTCGTGGAGGAAAAACAGTATTAAAAACTGTGAATTTATTGTTATTCTTGGCATTGACATGGTTGTCCAGTGTATGGAAGTGCAGACTTGTTGGAATGCAAGCAGTGGAGAAGATGAGTTACTGTGGACTGAAATCGATGCTGCGTTAGCAGTTGAAACATATGTTCGATTTTTTTTTTATAATATAATTACTGTGTATTAGGTTTAAGCATCAGTGTGGATGCATGCGTTGGAGGAGTTGGAACAACGTGACACCCTACAAATGATACGTTGGTGCTCGCAGTGGTATGAAAATACACCGCACTACTATAACGCAGAATGGCTTTGTTGAATTTTTGGAATCAGCAACGGTTCTAGTAAAGAGGAGACTGCCTAAAGACATTAACCCTAGACTCTCTGGGATTATGGTGCAAGACCTGTTTTTGGCTTTATTAACAGAACTATATAGCTATGCAATGCTATTCAGATGGGTATGCAGTCACCGTGTTCATGGTTTCATATTTTAGCGTGTATAGTTTGACTTTCCAGTAATGTAGAGTGGCATGTCATTTGTGTTGAAGTCGGTATAGTCAAGCTAATACGACTGTGGATCCGAGCTATAGATATCGATATTTTATTTGCATTGACATTGCTGGTTATCTTGGCATAGAAACTGCATTGACATTGTTGGGTATATTGGCATGGTCATTACGTGGAGATTAGTGCAGTCCCAAAACAAAATTCCAATTTATAGAGTTGGAACCATATTTTTTTTGCTTTATTGATGTGGTGGTTGTGAAGCCATGGACTCAAACATCTTGTGGTGTTTTTTTTCCTTAAGCAAACTCCATATTGGTAGTGGGCCTCAATAAATCAACGAACTGGATTTACCTTGTTATATATTCAATAATGATGCGTTATGGATTACGTTGGTTTAATTTTACAAATGGATTCCAAAGATTTGGAGGAGACTCCTTATGCAAGTGGAGTGTATGCAAAACTAGAGATCTCAATTACCCATGCGGGGATTTCATCGCTGCAGAAAATAGAAAAGATGTCAAATGAATTGGCTATAATTGAGAGGAAAATACTGATGTATTTTATTGCTACTTAATGAGTGAATTTTATTGTTGCGTAATAAATTGTATTGTTTAGATCATGTGCCATAACCCACATATCGACACATTTTGAGAAATATGCAGTTTGGATGAACATGATTTGGAGAGAATATATCTAATGAGCATGAGAAGACTCAGAAAAATAGATGAGGAAGAGTTACTGGAGACAAAGTCTGTAGAGGCTTGAATTTATTCTTAAATGAATACGAGAGAGAAGGGTTGGATCATTTCAACCACAAGAAGATTCAAGGTAAGTACTCATTGAATGAACCAATATTCATTGAGTAAAGGTATTTTAAAATTTGGATGATTACATTTCCTTTCATACTCGAGAAGTTGATCTTTTGTAAATATTATGAAAGAGTAGAAATGTTGCAAATGCGAAGGTATAAATGAATGGAAAAGGAGAATGGGTTATCCTGGGTGATAGAAATAGAAACATGCATTTTATAATATATGAGAGGGTTTATTATGCATATTGTGGGTTCTTCACAATTTTGGCTAAGTCATTTTGGACCAAATCTTGTAGTTGGAATGGGCGAATTCTTTTGATTTGTGTTTAAGGTTGAAAACGAAATTTCTTGATGTTGTAAAATCTTTATTTTACCATCACGTGGCAGAATCTAAGGAGGTGTTATTCAGGATGGGCACAATGAATGAGTTGTACATTATTCATCAAAGGGGTTGAAATATGAATAGCTTGTTCTATGTACACAGGTGAAGAGATGTGAATTGATGACAATTTATAATGTGCAGTTGTATGGTACATGGAAGTACAGGGAAACCGTTTGCATTAAGATGATGAGAAAGTTGAATGAAGGGCATGTGAATTTTCACAGTGACAAAGACGACATAGAAGAGTAGAGTCAAGAGAGTTGAAATTGTAAAGAGAAGGTTTATTAATAACCTTAACAGGAACATAAGGTATGATAATTCAGAAAGGTATTTTTGAATGTTGAGAATGGAATGATTTATTTATTTCACCGTAAAATAAATCTTGGAAAACATGGAGTGCATTTCGATTAAGGACTTCAATATCATGGGAAACTGATGATCTTTCATAAGAATGGAGTATGAGAGAGAGTGAAGATTTTACATCATAAAATGTATTAAGGGTGTATGTTCTTTGGAAGATTGTATAACTTGAATTAAGTAAAAATATCGACTATTGTAAAATTATTGAGTCAAGCTTAGAAGTCAAACAAATGTTAGGGTCAAATGAAAATTTGGATAGCTTGAGTTAAGATTGAGTTATTGTATAAGAGGGTGTATTTTTCATCCAAGATGAAGATTTGATGTAAAGTCTAAAGTCAAAGGGTCGTAAACCAAAGTCAAAGGTTTGAATGTAATTGGGTGCATGATCGGCAGAGCCCGACACCAAAACAATTGGTCATTGTAACACATGCATTACTAAAGTGTTGTTTGCAGTAGAGAGAAGCAAGAAGGTTTCCAGACATGATTCAAAGACAGAGAACTGCAAGAGGTCAAGCACAGGAAGAAAGCTTGCATTGTTGAATGGAAAGTATGAAGGCTTGCTAATAAAGGGGATTGAATGCAATCCACAAGTGAACAGATGAAGTTCATAAAGGAGGAGAAAATGATTATGGATAGTCATTTTAGAGCTGTTGAGAAAGACCTCAACTGAAGGTAGAAAATGGAAAATGCCAAGGTAAATGGCATATGTGAGCAGTTGACTGATGAATATTATGAGCGAGAGAAAGCTGAGATAAAATTTCATCTTGCGTTATTGATGGAAATGTTATAGAGAAGTAAAGTAGACTAGAGATATGGATGGAGTATGAAAATGAAAGTCAAATGGCATAGATTGCAAGTGAAGTGGGAGCATAGATTGAATGCTCAATTGAAGGAAGAGTTACTCAGTTTAAATGAGTATATAAAGGATGATTAGATATGTGAGCCAAAATATGGTCCATTGCTCTCTAAAAGTAATGATGTGATAGAAGAGAAATCTTCATAGGAACTAAATCAAATGAAGGATTTAGATCAGCAAGGAGATATGATGCCTGAAGCATCAAGTGGGACCACAAGGTCTATTGTTTTTAAAACTAATGATTTGTGTGTGATTGCAGATACATCACAGGATGTTGAAAAAACTTTGAATTTTGTTAAGGAGAAGAAGTTGAATCTGTAATTTGTTCAGAATGATGATGAGATAGCAAGATCTCAAAGACAAAAGGAGATAGAGGGGTCTTATGGGAATAAAAAACAGAGTATTGAAGCAGAGAAATAAGGGGCATCTAATGATTGGTCAACAACAAGTGAAGGTATAGAAAGTTGTGTAAAGTTTCCAAGTTCTACCCCAATTTAGATTACTCAGTTATATATAAATTTAGATCTTCAAAGAAGAAATTTGGAAAAGCGGAGGATCTATGCTTAGTGTGAGTTGCTGAAAGAGGAAGACAAAGAAATTGTCCTAAATAATAATCAGGAAACAAAGGATAAGGATGTAGGAATTATTTAGAAAATAAAATAAGTTCATTATTATGAAACAAAACAAGGAGACATTCTTGAAACAAATGATATGGAGGAGGGACTAGCTGATAGTCTCATAGAGAATTTAAATCAACATACTGATGTGCTGATGGAAGAGGAAATTTTAGAGAAGCATACTAAAATGTTACTAGATGAGAAAGAGGCACTGAGGCCTTATGTTTATTATTTCAATAATTTTTTTGTGAGTACAGGTTTTATTGTAGATGCTGGAGGAAATTTGACACAAGTGAAAGAAAAGGAAGAAATTTCTATGAAAAATTGCAATCCATAGAACTAAGAGATTAGTTTGTTGGAAACTATGCTGAAGAATCAGGATTCAAGGCATGAAGAGGAATCTCAATTTTAATATCGGGAAATGAAGAATGTGAAGGTGCAAAACAACAGTAAACAAGAGAGCAAGGATGAAAGGGCGATGGTAAGTATAAAAGCTCAGCAATCAAGAGATGAATGTTAAACAACAGATAAAAGATCTGGATAGATAAATTGAACTGATAAGGAGGATAGTGACGAAAGTATCCTAGAAGAAAACAACAGCAGTAAAACAAAGAAGAAGCAGCAAGAGGAAGACAACAGAAGACTGTGAAAGCCCAACCAGTGGGGCAATGCAACATAAAGTGAGGAGACCTGGAGAAAAACAACAAACAAAAGCAACAACAAATGGAAAATTGCAGAACAAGGTATGGGATCTAGGAAGAAAAAGATATGAAACACATGATCATGAGATCATGATTATTTTCAACCTTGGGAGTTTGATGCAGGAGCATCAAGCTTAATTTTTATTAATCATTTGTGTGATTTAGGGGGTGAGGATTTTTAATTATTTTATTAATTATTTTACCCAAATTTAATAAATAAAAAGAAAAAATATAAATGTGAGGATTATTTTAAATATTCCTTTAATAATTAAGGATATGAGTGGAATGTAATTAGGTAGATAATCTAGGGATTAGGAATTCCATATACGGGACTTAGTTGAGTAAAAAAAAAAAGAAAAATCTAATTTAGATTTTAGTTGAGATTTTTGTGGTGGAATTTATGGAGTGGAATAAATTCATATTTATGTATAAATAGGAGGGTTTTGTGAGGATTACAAATAAGTGAGCAATACAGAGAGAGTGAGAAATAGGTTGAGAGTTTTTTTGTAAAGGGCCAAGAGCCAAAAGGCCATTCATTTTAATATTCAGCCAAATGTTTTGAGTTTGTAAATTTCATTATGCTTATTATTATGCCAAATAATTTTGTTTGGATGACTCTCCTTTCCGTATGTATATTTTAAGCTACAAAATGTTTTCTTAATGAAGAAATAGATGAGATTTTTAAGATTGAAGGTAGCACACGAGTTTTATATGCTAGGATCTGATTTAACCCAGAATCCTGGCATCAGTTGGTGAGGTAGGTGTTTTACTCCTGACTGAAGACAACTTGCAGCAAGGAAGAAAAGAAACACTTGTTCTTGTAGATCATTAGGGTTTTCAAGTCTTCATGGTCCAGTAGAGTGCCAAATAGTATTCAATTATAGGAATGACCTACAGGAGACACACAAATCCAAACATGAAGAAATTTTGTCAGAAACAATCGATGAGATACGAAGAAAGGTGAGGTGAACTGGATAGAAATGAATCAACTTGAAAGGGCTATAGAGAACTTAGAAGACAACACTGATGATTTTATTAAAGCACTCCAAACGCCTAGGGTTTTGGGAAAATAACCATAGAAGGTGAAATGATGAGTGGAACTCCATGGTGAAAGCAAAAAGGGTTTTGAAGATGTCACTATTTCATCAGATCCCAAACTTTTCAAAATGAGTTTGTCATACCTAAATGATCAAAGGATGAGTTAAACTCCATGGTGCAAGAAAAATAGGATTTTGAAGGTGTTGCTATGAGAAATCCTCCCAAAGGTGTTTAATGAGCTTGCCATGTCTAAATGAGAAAAATATGATGTTGAGCTCCAAGGTGCAAGAAAAAGAGGATTTTGAGTCTGCTGCTGTGTCAAAATAAACATGTCAAAGTCTCCAGGATCAAAAGGAAAAACAAATGTCATAACTCCAACAAACTGCTAGCCAAGGTGAAAATACAAGTTGAGTATTGTAATGGAAACCACAAAGGTTTTTGAAGATGCTGCAACTGTCTAAACATCCTAAGGTTGTCAAAAGTAAAGTCATCCTGCCTCAAGAAGAAAAAGGAAGAGCCACCTCAAATGATTTCAGTTACCTGCAAACAAAATTGTTAAAGGACATCAATGAAAAATAAAAATACTTGTAAACTTTAGAAAGTGGGTTTCAAAGATTAAATAGAAATTTCATTAGCCTATAAAAATCCATCTAACTGATGCAGGAGCATTAGACCCGAAACACTTTTGTACATAAATAAACATTAGAGGGGGGTCTCATGTTTATTTTCCCCATGTAAATATCCATAGTTGTGTTATTTTAATTAATTAGAAAGGAAAATATTGCAACTGCCCGAATGATTAATGGGCACCCGAAGAGATGGTCAGTTTCAGAAGTCAGGCTAGCTTTAGGAGCCCAAGAGTCATCAAAGAAGCAAATCGATTGATTTCCAATATTTATAAAACCAAACCTCTATGACAGAGTCGAGGGAGACCTGCACAGGAAGGGCTACACAGGCCTGCACTTGTACCTGCAGAGAGCTGCATAGGAAAGGAAGAAGGCCATCAGATTGAAGATCTGGCCAGTTAATAATTGTATGCCAATTCATTGTGTAAATAAGAAATGTTCAGTATGTTTGTTCCTTGTGGAATTAATTCATGTGTAAATGTGTATCCGCTTTGTTTGAATAAGTCCTACATGAATGTATGTATGCATCCTGATGAACAGTAACTAATTCTTTGTAATTAAAGTTCGAATCCCACAGCCAAAGATATGAGTGGAGCGATAGAACTCTGTATAATTTACAGTAGGAATTCCGGTGTGAAAGATGGAGCGAATCTCTATGTATGATCGAATTCTGGTGATGCTCTATACCTGCTCATGCACGAGAGCTATTTGACTCTGAAATTAATTTATTCCGTCCCTGTGTGATTGCATAACTCCGAATGCTGGTTGAGAGTCATGCATTGAGATCCACTGAAGTTGACAGTGGCGTGGTATTGTAACTCTGCATGAGGGCCGGAGGGACGAGCACTTTGTTTATTGATAATTAGAATTCCTAACCCGAGTTGAAGACTTGAGTAAGGCGGACGAAGAATAACGCAACCGACCATTAACCTTGGTAAAGCACTGTAGCAAAACCACGGCGGATTTACAAAGACGGATTGCCCCCCCTTCGCACCGCTTTTGCAGCATAGGTGTGATTTTTTGAATTGGAGCGATTACATACAGGAATCAACACATGGCAAGGGACCCATTTCAAAACCGCCGCTTAAAGTACGCCTTCGCGCGTTAAAACCCGACGCGGAATGCCGAGCGAAATTAATACAAGTTGTCGATCTGGAGGCTCTATATCGAACGACGATCGCATGTTGAACTTCCCCGAGGTTTAATGGAAGAGCCCAGAGGTTAAGCCAGGTACGGTGCATTCGGTTGATTGGTCTTTGATTGTATTTTGGGGCCCGACGGAGTCATATAAAATGAATTGGTTTATTAATGTTATTTGACGTATTATAATCTTAAGATACGATTCGATGGAGTATGAACGAATTTCATATTGAGATATTATGGTGTGCGACGTAGGTGTCATATGAGTTGTGGATGGTTGAGCACGTTGGTGCCATTTTTTCCAAAAGACTTGTTTTTTTGGGAGATATAAGGTTGTAAAGGTATTCATTAATCAAATTCTAGGAATTTGATGAATGAATTGAACAGAGGAATAAGAAGACCCTCATTGAATAAAAAGATGGAAATTGGAAGTGCAGAGATTGTCAGGTTGGTGCACAGCTTTGGGAAATAAAAATTTGGATACATTACACACACAGACAGAGTAGGAAGTAATCGAACACTGGGAATGTGGGTGAGGCGGGGTTACCCTGCACCATAGTGGTATCAGAGCTAGAATTTAATTAGCCCGTTGAAAAGTTTGTTTTTAAAATGCACATGTACTGAACAGGAAATATTAGTTGATGTTTGAATCTATTTAACAAGAAACTACAGATTTGATTTGACATACAATGAAGGTCCCCAGATGATAAGAATCTGTATTTGAAGACAGAAGATTGCAGCAGGTAGATGCAGTGCAGGCGAAAAGACAAGAAAAGAAGCAAGATCAGTCAGGGATCTTGAGAGGTAAGAGAGTGAGCCTGGTATTCAGCTAGAGGCTGGATAAGGAGGACATTTGTAGTGTTCGTGAGAGAATATGAGCCTTATTTGAACTTTGTTTGGAAGGATTTGTTTGCAAAATACAAAGTGCAAGCAATTGAGGAAGAAATCTCAGCAGAAGTAGATCACAAGCTTTGAGAGCAGTGATAGAAGAGTCCAGCAAGGGATTCTAAGTGCATAAAGAGTGTGGTAGAACCTGAATTAATTCACAACTGAGGTTGGATGAAAGAATAAAAGGGGTGTTCTTGAGAAAGTTGCAGAGTGAAGCCTAAAGAGCAGAGAGAGTGCTAATAAGGTTCCAAAGAAGAGGGGACCAGTACTTGCCAAAAGCTGGAGCTCAAGAGAGAAGCTTGGTGAGGTAATTCGCAGAAAGAGAGCTTGCTGTTGCAGAGGCTTAGTGCATCTTGTGAGTGAATAACCCCTAGAGAAGATAATGGCTACTGAGGGCCATAGCAAAGACTGCAGAGATTGCAGAGGTTCTGAGAGAAACCACAGTAGAAGAGTGTGTGAAGATGCCAAAGAAAATGTCATAAGGAAGAAGAAATCCGCAGAGGAAGAATGGAAGAAGGAATTAGCTGAGATCAGGGAAGAGTTTAATGAATTGAAGAGATGGATAGAAGAAAGTCAGAGAATTGGTTGGCTCATGAAGAAGAAGATGAAGCGGCAGAGGCTACAAAGGAAGAAGGAGCAGATGATGAATGCTCGGAAGAAAAGGGAAATACTCAGAATGATTGAGTATTTGGAAAAGGACTTGGAGACTAAAGCTTCAAGTGGGACCAAGGGGTCCAAGAGCCTTACATCTGACATATTTTTTATGATTGCAGGAACAGTAGGTGAGAGAGAGAAAACTATTGATGTTGTCACTAAGGAAGAAAATGGAGCAGCTACATGTTTTGAGGATGTCCATGCACAGTTGGAGAAACATTATTCTTTCCAACATATTGGAAGCAGAAGAGATTTAGTTTGTGATATTGGCCGGAAGCTGGAGGTTGAACAACTTGAGGACTCTAAAGAAGAGACCATTGAAGAATCTCTGGAGAAAATGGAGGACTTGGAACAGTAGAAATATTTGGTGACCAAATCACCAATTGAGACCATGAGGACTTGTGTTTTTGCATCTGACGAGTTGTGTGTGAATGCAGGTGTTAATGAAGACAGTTCATATGGTGAAACTGTGACAGATGAAGTGTATGATGAGTATCTTTCAAATGAAGAATAGATTGAACCACTGCAGCAGAAGGAATTCATTAATTCCTTATTTGGTAGAAGAGATTGTTTCAATGGGGATGATGATGATGAGTTTGTCATTAATGCTGATAATGACAGGCTGCTTTTGTTAAATGGCCATGTGGAGAATGATGGACAGATAGCTGGAGTCTTTTCAGAGATGGGAAATCAGGATTTTATTCTGATGAAGACTGAGGAGATAGTGACAACAGAAGATAAAGAAGATTGTGGTGAGATGCCAAGATTGTGGCATGAGCAGAGGATAGAACTACAAAGGGAAGGTGTTCATATGGTAACGACAGAGATGACTGAAGATGAGAAAGTTCCTTCTTGTGAACCAGAGCAGAAAGACATCCTTGCAGAAGATGGTGCAGAAGAGAGACTGGCTGATAGTCTCAAGAAATGTTTGAAGATTTGGAATCAGCATTATGATGTGCTGATGGAAGAGAAAAGAAAGTTGGGACAACATACGGAGGTGCTGAAAGAAGAAGGAAAGGCTTTGAGGCCTTGTGAATCTTTTTTTAACAAATGTTTGAGGAGTGTAGATCCTGTTGGTGCTGAAGGAGAATTAACAGCATGGGGCAGTCAATTGAAAGAGAAGGAGAATTTTGTGGAAGACTTTAAACCATGGAATGGAGAAATTGAGCTGCTGGAGAGTATGCTAAATCAACAGGATTCCTTAGAAGAGAGAAGACCTCAATTTCAGAATTGGGGGTTGCAGAATGTGAAGACACAATGGGATGAAGATAGAAAGGAGTTGTTGATTGGATCATCAGTAGAAACCATTAGGTCTTGGCGTTTTGGAACTGATGAAGTGGCTGTGTTGACAGGCAAAGCAGAAGACAATCCATCACTTGGATTTGTCTTAGAAGAAGAAGAGCTGTTGCAGAATGAGGATGAGCGGCTGAATGAAGATGAGACATCCATGTCTCATGTGCAGGAAAATATTTTTGCTATTGATAGCAAGGATGAATTGGCTTGTTCGAATAGCCAAGAGAAGATTAAAGAGAAGACTGTATGGCAGACTTTTGGGGCTACTACAGCAAGGGAGAATCAGAGTTTCACTCTGACAGAAGATGAAGGTACAGTGGCTAGAGAACTTGGTTTGACTGCTGGAATCAATCAAGAAGAAGGAAGGCCATTACTGAATATTGCCAAGACAGAAGAAGAAGATGCTGAACTTGAGTTGCAGCATGGAGAAGATTTGTTTGGCCAAAAGAGATGGCAAGAATGTTTGCTGAAGATATTCAGAAAAGGAGGTGAAATGCCAGAGCAGCAGCTTGGAGTGTAGCTGGAGAGAGTGCTGAAGAAACAAGCTAAAGTGTTGCCAGCAGAGGAGCATAAGTTTTACTGTTGTAGAGAGGACATGGATGATTGGGTGGCAGTAAGCATAGGAGCTTGGGTAACAGTAAGAACTGAAGAGATGAGAATGCAGCAAACAGAAGAAAGCATCCTGCAGTCAGAGGAAATATTAGATAGAGAGATTGAATTTGTAAGGAAACTGATGCAGAGGATGCCTCAGAGGAGGACAACAGTAAGGAAGCAGGGAATTAACAGCAGCAAGAAAGAGACAGTCATTGACTGTGAGGGCATAGCAAGTGGAAAGCCACAGCACAAGGTATGGAAGCCAGGAGGAATGCGAAAGAAGAATGTTGCAACAAATAACCAGTTGCAGAACAAAGTATGGGATCCAGGCAGATAAAGATAAAGCACATGATCAGGAGATCATGAATCATTTCAACCTGGGGAGTCTGATCCAGGAGCATTAGACTCGAAACACTTTTGTACATAAATAAACATTAGAGGGGGCTCTCATGTTTGTTTTCCCCATGTAAATATCCGTAGTTGTGTTATTTTAATTAATTAGAAAGGAAAATATTGTAACTGCCCGAATGATTAATGGGCACCCGAAGAGATGGTCAGTTTTAGAAGTCAGGCTAGCTTTAGGAGCCCAAGAGTCATCAAAGAAGTGAATCGATTGATTTCCAATATGTATAAAACCAAACCTCTATGATAGAGTCGAGGGAGACCTGCATAGGAAGGGCTACATAGGCCTACACCTGTACCTGCAGAGAGATGCATAGGAAAGGAAGAAGGCCATCAAGTTGAAGATCTGGCCAGTCAGTAATTGTATGCCGATTCGTTGTGTAAATAAGAAATGTTCAGTATGTTTGTTCCTTGTGGAATTAATTCACGTGTGAATGTGTATCCACTTTGTTTGAATAAGTCCTGCGTGAATGTATGTATGCATCCTGATGAAGAGTAATTGATTCTGTTTAATTGAAGTTGGAATCCCACAGCCGAAGATATGAGTGGAGCGATAGAACTCTGTATAATTTACAGTAGGAATTCCGGTGTGAAAGACGGAGTGAATCCCTGTGTATGATCGAATTCTGGTGATGCTCTGTACCTATGCATGCACGAGAGCTCTTTGACTCTGAAATTAATGTATTCCGTCCCTGTGTGATTGCATAACTTTGAATGCTAGTTGAGAGTCATGCATTGAGATCCATCGAAGTTGACAGTGGCGTGGTATTCTAACTCTGCATTAGGGCTGGAGGGACGAGCACTGTATAATGTGGAACGAAGTCGAAATGTGAAGAAATACATTTTTTTATTGATAATTAGAATTCCTAACCTGAGTCGAAGACCGGAGTAAGGCAGACGAAGAATAACGCAACCGACCATTAACCTTGGTAAAGCACTGTAGCAAAAACACGGTGGATTTACAAAGACGGATTGCCCCCCCTTCGCACTGCTTTTGCGGCGTAGGTGGTATTTTCTGAATTGGAGCAATCCATACAAGAATCGACACGTGGCAAGGGACCCGTTTCAAAACCGCCGCTTAAAGTACGCCTTCGCGCGTTAAAACCCGACGCGGGATGCCGAGCGAAATTAATACAAGCTATCGATCTGGAGGCTCGATATCGAACGACGATCGCATGTTGAACTTGCCCGAGGTTTAATGGAAGAGCTCAGAGGTTAAGCCAGGTATGGTGCGTTCGGTTGATTGGTCTTTGATTGTATTGTGGGGCCTGGTGGATTCATATAAAATGAATTGGTTTATTAATGTTATTCGACATATTATAATGTTAAGATACGATTCGATGGAGTATGAAGGAATTGCATGTTGAGATATTATGGTGTGCAGCGTAGGTGTCATATGAGTTGTGGATGGTTGAGCGCGTTAGTCCCGTTTTTTCCAAAAGACTTGTTGTGTTGGGAGATATAAGGTTGTAAAGGTATTCATTAATCAAATTCTAGGAATTTGATGAATGAATTGAACAGAGGATTAAGAAGACCCTCATTGAATAAAAATATGGAAATTGGAAGCGCAGATATTGTCAGGTTGGCGCACAGCTTTGGGAAATAAAAATTTGGATACATTACACACACAGACAGAGTAGGAAGTAATCGAACACTGGGAATGTGGATGAAGCGGGGTTACCCTGCACCACCAACACTTCAAACAAGTTATTTTTGGCTTGCGAAATCATTAGAATGCTCAGGAGTGAAGAATTTTGAGTTTCCAAGTCAAAATTGGACAAATTTTTGTGGCGTTGTGCGCTCATCTTAGCGTTGCGCACCTGGGATCGAGAGTTATGCCCTTACTCTTTTTCTCCCATACATTTTACACAGGCGCTATGTGCCTAGAAGTGAGCATTGCATGCCTAGCAGAACACTGCACCCTTTCACAACATGCCCAGTGAAGAAAAAAGTTGGCACTGTGCACCTAGGATTGAGCATTCCACCCTCAGCTAAGCGCTACGCCCTTCACCAGGAAGGCTTTCTAAGCCCTACAAACACCCAAATCAACTCAAACTGCTTTCAAGCTTCCTACAAGGTCCCCCAAAGCAATGATAGATGGTAAGTGGATTCCCTAACCACATCTTCAAGCATTTTTGATGATTTGATTGGAAGAAATTGAAGCCCTAAG
The DNA here is from genome assembly GCA_034641835.2 of Pinus albicaulis. NCBI lineage: Eukaryota > Viridiplantae > Streptophyta > Pinopsida > Pinales > Pinaceae > Pinus > Pinus albicaulis. The sequence continues at coordinate 524,198,944 of CM076570.1, forward strand.
AGGCAAACCTAAGGCTTAAAATTGACATCACTATTTACCATTATTTTCATCTTCTTGTAAATAAAATTAGTGATAAAGTGAGCAGTTACACTATTTGAAGGTTTTTCATTCACCTAAGTTGTCCCTACACCCATTCCATTCATTCAATCAGTCCCTCCACTTGCAAAGGCTGAAATTCGATTGCCCTCCTTCATATAAAATTGACATCAACCCAAAAAAATTTCAAAACAAAGTTTAAACATGTCAGTAAAGGGTTATAATTGAGTTTTTAGCCAATCACTCATTATCATACACTCGTACCCTCACTCACTCATCTCACTCACTTGCAAAGCTTCCTTTTTCATCACCATCGCTTCATCTCATTTCCATTTACAGTCTTAGGATTTCTCAAGGTAGGGTTTACAATGTCAGAAGACAGTGTTAGTGGAGGAGAGGCCCAAATTCCAGGGAGGCATGAGCACAAAGGTGGAAAGGTCAACATATTTGAACCCGCCAACACAAGGGAGCTAATGGCATCTCCCCTTACTATTTCACGTTTGAAGCATGTAGGATGTGTTTATTTTTGTGAAAATGCATGTCAGGTGCAAAACCACCCTGAGCTAACCAGACTTTTTATCATTGAATTGTATGAAAAATAGGTTAAACTTGCAAGGGTCACGTTTGAGTTATCTACTCCTGCTATTGCCAATGCCACTAGGATACCAAGTGTGGGTGAGAAATGGTTCAAGCAAGCCAATATTCACATGAGCTACTTAGAACCCTACCTAAAGCCTAGATACAAAGACCACAATAAACCCATCTTTCCTTTCTCACATTTTCATGATAGATATGCACGTATGATGAGAAAAATTATGAAGTATCTTACATGTGAGGGAAGGTTCACCTGTCCTTACTCCCACCACATCAGGATGCTTATGCATTTTACTAGAGTGAGGATGCTGCACATACCCTATTACCTCTATAGAAGCATTGACAAAATTTCCTATATTGTACAAAATACAGACTATCCTAAGCATATGCAAAGCCTTTTTCATCATTCTTTGATAAAAATGGTTGTTATGCACCAATTTCAGCAAAACGACATTCCATGGGAGACCTTCATTGCCAATGAGGTATTTACTTCTCCACAAGCCCATCATCATAAAATACACCTTCATCATCTCATCCTCCTTTTCCTACTCCTCCATCACCTCCCGCTGATCATATTTCTCCATCAACTCACATTCCCTCACCCCGTGATGACCCTCCTTCATCACCTTCTCACAATCTCTCACCATCATCTCATGGTACTAGTGCATCAAACAGTGAAGAAGGAAATGAGGCAAGTGAGGGTAGTGAGGCACATATCAGTGAAGTAGATGGCAATGAGGCAGAAAACAGTGAGGATAATGGCAGTGGGTCAAAGAGCCATGAGAGCAGTGATGATACAATTGATAAAGGTAGTGATGATGGCAGTAAGACAGATATCACTGAGATGAGTAACATTGAGCCTTTTTCTTTGACCTACCAGAGGGGAAATAAGCATGTGTTTTTTTCCCTTAAGAGGCAAGGGGCCATGCCTTCTACATCAACCAAGCAGCTTGACAAAGGTAAGGAAAAGGTCATTGATGATGAAGAAGAAGACAAGCATGAAACTGAACAAGAGTTTCAACTTATTAACCTTGACAGTGATGATGGAAATGTGTAGAGGATCACTAACATGCTTCTTAAAAGCAAGGATGCTCAGATTATGGATCTACAAGAAAACATTGGTAGGGATAAGAATGTGATCCACTTCCTTGAGGTTGAAAACAAGCAGCTGGAGACAGAGAAAGCCATGTGTGAGATCAAAGATATCAAAGCTCGAAAAGAGGCTAGAAGAGCCAATACAAAGATAGATGAGGTCTTGGGCACTCATGATGACACTGAAGAGGAGGAAGAACAACTTCTTAGGAGGAGGCCAAGGACAATTGGTTTGAGAAAATCCTTAACCAAAGAAAGAGAGCAAGAGACAACATTGGCAGAGTAGCTCACTCAAAGTGAGCTACTTGCCATGGAAATAGACTATGATAGGGAATCTTGGCTAGAGAGGGAAAATTTTCACTTCAAGGATTAGCTAGAGAAGATCGAGAGAGACCTTGACATGCAAAAGAAGATGGCAAGGCATTATTCCTTAAGAAACAAGATTGCAAGGGCCAAGCTCAAAAGAGCCCTTGCAAAGATTCAATCCCTAAAGGGGGAAAAGACAAAGAAAAACTTAAAATTATTGTTGATGCATCCCTACAAGCATCCCAAACATTATCAGCAAGACAAATCCAAAATTTGGCACATTTTTGAAGATTTTGAGTTTTTGGTTGTTTTGAAGGGCCAAGCGTGCAGCGTCACTGGCGCTGCGCTCTTTTTTGGGGAACCCAATGGAGGAAAAATTTGAATTTTTGTGTTCTTAAAGCCAAGTAAATCAAACACATAAATTTTCAAGTCATTTAGAGAAAAACTGCTCCTCCAAAATTACCAAAAACAAGCAAAAAATCACCTTTCTGCCCTCTTTTTCGCACTCGTGCTGCGCCCTTAGAAGTCTTGGGAGAATGTATTTTTGGGTAGGTGAATGGACTCCATTCTTAAAAATAAAGGTATATTTGGAAACTAGACAGGATAGTCTTTCCAATGAGCTATCATGGAGCTCATTTAGACACGGGGAAAGCCTCCAAATCTCAACTAAAAAACAAGTGATTTTTCGAGTGTTGGTGCTGCATCCTTGGCCTAGCGCTAAGCCCTTGAGCCTTGGCGCTGCGCCCTTGACTGAAAGTCAAAAAAACACACACGAAGTTAATGGAAAAGATATTTTATGGCTTAGTAGACAAATATCTATAGATTTAGCTTAGAATTTATGATAGAAGTTACTTTTGCAGTTGGGATATTTGTGTCCTGGGCCTTACATGGTCATAATGGTCAAATGCATTTATGATGTAGTTAATGGCATTTTGGAACCCGAGATAGGGTTTTGACCCTCCTTTGCAAGTTAAATACTGCATGAGGGCCTCATTATTATTGTTGGTTGATTGTTGAGCTGAGCATAGACTCTGAGTTTTAATGAAGTTTGGCTTTGGAGCCTTGTAAATCTCTTGGACTGAGTATCAATGGAACCAACACATTCCTAGGATTCATGAGATTTATTACATGGTGATATTATTACACTCTTGTCAATTTTTTCCTTTGTTTACATTATATTCATGGCTTCTCTGATAATAGGACACAAATTTTAGAGTTGGATATGTTATCTTGGCACCCTACTTCTATCTACATCCTTTTATCTGTATGTTTTATTGTTTGAAGTTTAATTAAAGAATCCTTAAATTCTCTTTAGTTTCACTGAAATTTTCTCTTAAAAATTATATTTGTCTTAAAGTAATATTTAGAGAATTCTTAAATTCTCTCTAGGATTATTTGATTGTTGTTTTGAGGTTTGTCTAGTGAAGTATAGTTGAAGAATTCTTAACTACTCTTCATTTTTACTATGCTATCATCCTGAAATATTTTCTTGTTCTAGTATGTTGAAGGATCCTTAATTTCCCTTTAAACCTACTGCATTCACAACTTTATTTTCATTTGACACACACTAAATGTATTTAGATCCATTTGGCTTTGTTAACTTGCCCTATGAAACACCCTTGATCTGTTGATGTACTTTTTGAGACCTTTTGCAAAATCCATAGCCCAATGGTTTGAGTTTATATTACTCTATTTTTTCTTCTTGAAAATCTACCCAACCAAAAAAAATAAACAAACAAACCCTAATCATTATAAATAGCCTAAAATCAAAACCCTAAAATCAATCAAGTTACAACTTTCACACAAATATAGAGAGAGCTCTCTCTGAGTCCAAGAAGGCTAGGTCATAGGACTCCAAATATTGGTCTGTTGTTACACTTGTAAATTTGATCTTGCCAATCTGAAAAATTATGGGGACCTAACATAATGGCGACTCCGATGGGAAATTTTGAGTAAGTAACAAGCGTAGACATTCCTTAAGAACTCATAAATCCCCTATCAAACTTAGAAAAATCAAGTGTTAGCCAAGAGTGATATTTGTTTGATTCATCATACTAGCACCATGGTGACCATAATGAGGAACAATCACTGAAAAGCTTAGTGTTACATAAAGAACTCAAAAAACCCAAAAACATCCTTAGATTGGTTTAGTTGTTGATGGTGGACAACAAGTGCATCCTCAAAACAATTTCATCATCCACCTCGTGACTCCATAGTCTTCATTAGCCCTATTGGCCCCACTATTTCTCACAGACTCCCATGGGAATATATCAATTAATCATAACAGTGAAAAGCCTAGTTACATACACTGTGAACTTAATACCCTTACAAATATGTCTGTTTTTCAAAACTCTCATAAAATTTCACCCTCTCTGTGTGTTGGGTTTGAAATCTGGCTTCACAAAGAATCAACACCAGATATCACCCTGACCCAAACCCTCCTACCATAGTTGACGATCTAGAAAGAATATTATGGAAAACTTCTAGGACTGAAGACTCAACTATTGGTAGACCCATTCACAAAGCAAGTTCTGTCACTAAACACCTCACAGCCTTGCAAGATACCCAATTTGACTTACACCATAGAAGAAACCTATTCAAAACTAAGTCTCAAAGTGGGATAGACCAGATAGACCTTGAGCCTAAATATTTACAACAATGTCTTAGTAGAGAACCCTCTCCTTCCACTCCTCTTGATTTTCTGCTTCTCCAACACTTGGACTCATTTAGATCCAAATCTACTCAATCTCAGCTTGTCGGTCCAAGTACATCTACCACTCCCATTCATACATCCACTATGAAAACCACTCCACTTCATCCTCCATATCGTCTCACAAACCCCCCTCTTGTAAACCCTCCTTGGGTTCCTTTACCTCAAATCATCGCAGAATGGTTTTCCCCATTGGTACTACCCCAACATTTACTGCCTATGCCATAGGACTACCAGTCTAAACTCCCTCACTTTACTTGAGCTGACTCTACCACTACCCAATTGAATGTAGAGAAGTTGAATGATGCATTTTAATACGAAGAAATAGAAGAGGAGACCATAAAAATGAGAATGTTTTCCCAAAGCCTAGGAGGAGAAGAAAAAAAATGGTTCAAAAAATTAACTCCTAACAACATTCATGACCTCCCTTCCCTTTATCAAACATCCATAAACAAGTGGGAGACCAAGAAAAACCCTCTTCAAATCCTATCAGAGTATGACAACCTTAAAATAAATGTTGGAGAAATTGTCCAAGACTACTGCACTAGGTTCAATAGTATATACAATGCATTCCATCCCCACATGAAACCCCCACAAGGCCTAGCCTTAGTAACATTTCCGGATGGGTTTGATCTAGACATGTCTTATCAATTAAGAGAAAGAGATCCCCTAACCATAGAGGACATGAAAATAGGAGCAATAAGTGTAGAAGCAAAGCTAAATGCTAGAAGGGCTAGATTAAGGGTAGAGAATAAGGTTACATACAAAGAAGAAACCATGGCCTCCACATATGATGCTATAATTGAAAATCTAGTTAGGGTAATGGAAAGGATGATGGAGGAAATCAATTTTAATGAAAGAGTACCCCCTAGGGAAAACCAAGCCAATCCTCAAAACAGAAATAGAAACCAAAACTTCAGAAGAGACCCTCCTCAGAACAGACAAAGAGACAATGACCAGAAAATCAAACCTCCTTTCCAATAAAACTATGTAGATGAAGAGGAAAGAGAGACTGAAGAGCAGGAAGAAAACCATGTAAATCTGATAGACTTTAATAACGAGGATGATGTTTTTCTCATAGAAGAGGAACAAGGTATATTTTACTCAAACCAAAATGATAGAACATATGAGGATTGCAAAGAGTACAAGCTAGGATTTTAAAATGCTATCATGGAGGTTCATAGGCAGTATGACCTTAGAAGTAAGAAAACACAAGATGCCTCCAAGAAAAACAAACTATATATTTCTACTAGAAATACCCTTGAAAACATTCTTGAAAAGACGGCAGAAAACACCAACATAATCGTGACCAAAGCTGCCCTAGTACATCAACTAGTGGCCCTAGAAAAACTACTCTAACTGACATTCCTAATAAAACTCAGTAAAATAAATTTGTTGAAAAGACCATGTGTGATAAAAGTGATGTAAATATTCCAAAAAAACTAGCACCTTTCAGTTTTGGGAGTGATATTGCCAAGATCAAAATAGCCATACCCCTTAATGAACTGGTAAATCAAGATGTATATAGATCCCAATTTTTGAAAGCTTTGAGAATAGGAAATGATGCTGACACTCTAAATTTGACTGGTGAGAAGCCAGAGTTATTTTTTGGACATAAGGTAGAGGGAAAATATCAAGAAGGATTTGTACCTCCATTCTATGTTAGTTTTAACATTCATGACAAAATCTTGCACAGTGTTATGCTAGACTCTGGTGCCCCACACAATCTCATGCCAAAGGTAGTGATTGAGAGATTAGGCCTTGAAATAACCAAACCTTACAAGGACTTGTACTCTTTCTATTCAAGTAAATTCAAATTCCTAGGTCTGATCAAAGATCTGTTTGTCAATCTAGTACAAATAATAGTTAAAAGCCTAGTTATTGACATTGTAGTGGCTAACATTCCCCCAAAGTATGGCATGATTTTATCTAGGTCATGGGGAGCAAAACTCCAAGGAAACCTCCAAATGGACATGGCATACGCTACCATTCCAATCTTTAACCAAACAAGAAGACTATACAGAGAATCTCGTATGAAATACATGGTAAGTAGCCAAGATAGGCCAAAAAACACCCCTCTCTATTCTATCCATTCAGACCTTGACTCATTTATCTTGTACAATGAATATGACATTAATGAAAAAGTAAATGAAAAGGAGGAAGAGCTAGGCCTATCATAACAGTCAAACCAAACAAAAAATGAAGAACATGACAGCTAAAACTCTAGCAACCATGAACAACAACATAATGGTTAATTTAAACTTGAAACACTTTGGAACATGAGCTTTGATGGCTCTTGTGGCAAAGCTGGTTCAGGAGTAGGTATTTGGATACACAACACCAATGAACGTCACTCTTACAAACTGGATTTTCAATGCACAAATAGTATTGTAGAGTATGAAGCTCTCCTTTTAGGGTTACAATGGTTGGAAAACACAGGAGCTAAGAAGATTTATGTTTAAGGAGATTCCGAGAAAATCATTAGGAAAATTAAAGGATAATATTAAGCCAAGAATCCATGGCTAAGATAATATAGGAATGCTACCTTAGAGCTCCTAAATAAATTTGAAAAATATGAACTTACCTCTGTCCCAAGGGCTCAAAACAACCTTGCCAATGAACTAGCCCTTGCTGCCAGCACTTGCCAATTACCTCATGAAAATGATCAATACACTGTGAAGGTCAAATGCAGACCAACAGTCCCTAATAACATAGATTATTGGCAATTATTTGAAAATTTCAAACAGATTGAAGAATTCTTGCAGCCCAAAACCAAGTTTGAAATGTCGAAGTCAGACTTAAACCATAAGAGGACTGTTTTGCTAAAGAAAAAACACACAAAATAGAGTTTCCTTGTACTACTGATATAAATCTACTAGAACACCCTCTTGAGGCAGAATTACCGGAAGATTTATATCAAAAATACCTTGAAGTATTGCAATGCAAAGGTAACTCATTACCAAGAAGTCTTGCCCCCTTAGAAGAGATGTTTGATTTCTATTATGTTGCTACGAAGACAAAAATGGAATCCACTGAGACTGATGTAGAAGAGTGCAACATAGGCAGTGTAGAAGAACCCAAAATGATAAAGTTGTCCAAAAATCTACCACCTCACATAAAACATAAATACATTGAGTTGCTTAAAGAATTTAAGGATGTGTTTTGATTGGGTTATCAGGACTTGAAGTCCTATGACACAAACATTATTCAACATAATATTCCTCTCAAGGAACACCAGAAACCATTCAAGCAGAAATTGAGAAGAATAAATCCCGTCCTAGTGCCTCTAGTTGAGGAGGAAATAAAGAAGATGTACGATGCTAGAATCATAGTCTCGCTGAGGTACTCAAAATGGGTTTCGAACCATGGGTCAGTGAGAAATAAAACAAGGGATATTAGGCTATGAATAGACTTTAGAAACTTAAAAAAAGCCTCCCTGAAAGAAAACTACCCTTTACCTAATATAGATCATATACTGCAAAAGGTATTAGGCTCCACAATAATATCATTGCTTGATGTTTTTTCAAGTTACAATCAGGTGCTATTACTTCCAAGTGATTAGCACAAAACTGCTTTCACTACACCTTGGGGTACCTTCATGTATGTCAAAATTCATTTTGGGTTAAGGAATGCAGGGGCTACTTTTCAAAGAGCCATGGACATTTCTTTTTCGAAGACATAGGTTACTTCATTTTGATATACCTTGATGACATCACTGTCTATTCTAAAACTGATGAAGAACACCTAGTTCACCTAAGAAAGATCTTTGAAAAGTGTAGGAGGTATGGTCTATCTATAAATCCTAAGAAAACTCTATTTGGTCTTCAAGAAGGAAAACTCTTAGGCCACATCATATCTGAATAAGGGATTAAGATAGACCCCAAAAGGATTGAGGGTATATTGTAGATCAACCACACTAGAAACATTAAAGAGCTGCAATATTTCATTGGGAAGATTAACTTCCTATGAAGGTTCATACCAAACCTTGCAGAACTCCTAAGAAACATTACAAACATGGTGAAAAGAGAAATTGGATTGAAGTGGACCACAGAAGCCAAACAATCCTTTGAACTAGTAAAACAAGCACTTACCCAAACACCAGTTCTAATCAGCCTTGACTTTACCAAGGATTTCTTCATCTTTTCATTTGCATCAGAACACACAAATGTTGTAGTATTGCTACAAAAGAACATTATGGGACAAGAGCAACCCATAGCTTTATTCAACAAAGAATTAAGAGATGCCCCTCTAAAATATAACATTATGGAGAAACAATCCTTTGCCTTAATAAAAGTCTTAAATGATTTCAGAGTTTACATCTTGCATTCACATGTCATTGCTTTTGTTCCACATATAGTTGTCAAAGACATACTGAATAAAGATCCTGATGGTAAAAGGGACAAGTGGATTGCTATTAGAATATGATCTAGAAATCAGACCCACTAAATTGATCAAAGGATAAGGACTTTCCAAAGTCATGGTTGAAGCAAAATTTCAAGCACTAGACATAAACATGATACATTCCTTGGATGAACAAGAGGAAATGGCAATTCCACCCATTGAAGAAGCATTTATGAACTCAATCTGGTATGCTGATATATTGTATGTGCTTTTTAATCTAAATGCTCCTACTGCTTTGTCCAAAACAAAATCTAGATTCTTGAAACTAAAGGTTGCAAAGTTATGCATTCTACATAGAGCTTTGTATTGAAAAATTCTATTGGTATCTTGCTTAAATTTTTACTTGAACATGATGCAGATAGAATCATGCACGAGTTTCATGAAGGAGAGTGTGGAGCTCATATATACTGGAAAACCACTGCCAAAAAAATCCTTAGAGATGGTTTCTATCAGCCCACTCTATTCCTTAACATACACAAGATAGTAGTAACTTGCCATAAATGCCAAATATTTGATGGAAAAAGAAAACTACTTCCTTTTCCTTTGCATCCTGTCAGTGTTGAAACTCCTTTTCAACAGTGGGGTTTAGATTTCATTGGATAAATCCACCTTGCCTCATCTGCCTAACATAAGTGGATTCTCACTGCCACTGACTAATTCACCAAATGGATAGAAGCCACCCCTTCAAGGAATGCCACTGACTTAGTAATCATCAAATTCCTTGAAACCAACATCTTTTCCACAGTTGGTTGTCCTAAAAATATCATCACCGATAATGCTACCACAATTAAGTCCAACATAATGGTGGACTTTTGCTAAAAGTGTCACATCACACTAGGGCATTCTACAACTTATTACACTCAAGGTAATGGGATAGCTGAGTCCTCTAACAAAATTTTGGTGAACATCATCAAGAAGTTGTTGGAAGAGAACAAAAAATCATGGCATAGCAAACTGGTGCATGCACTATGGGTTGACAGCTTAACAAGAAAATAATCGATTAACATGTCTCCCTATCAACTAGTGTATGGCATGGATGCAGTTTTCCCAACATCCTTCAGAGTTCTAGGGATGAAGCTTCTCCAAGAGGTACAATGAGAGGAGAATGACAAACAAAGGAGGCTGAACCAAACCATTCATTTACAACAATCAAGGGAAAAAGTTTATAATAGAACATAAGCAGTGAAAGAGAACATCAAGAAGATATTTGACAGAAGAACCAAGGCAAATGATTTCCAGATTGGAGAGAAAGTGCTAAAATGGGATTCAAGAAGATAGGACAAAGGAAAGCATGGAAATTTTGAAAATTTATTGAAGGGTCAATACATCATCCATTCAGTTAGAGGTAACAATGTATTCTTCTTACAAGAACTAGATGGAAAAGAGTTATTTGGAGGTCTTTCCAATGGCAGGATGCTCAAACATTAATTTTGTAGAAATTCCTATTTTGAAGCTTCATTCATTGTACATAACATTTCTTGAGTAAAATATCAGAAAAAAAATCACAAAAACAAGGAAATGAAGAAAAAGAGGGCATGAAAAAAGAAGAGGTACAACCCCATACCAAAAAAGAGTATTGCTGAACGTGTGCAAACCTAAATGCCACTGCTTTTGAAGAAAAGAAATTCTTGTTCAATCATTTAGCCTAATCATTATTCAACATGTTTTAAATTTCTACTGATAGGTTAGTGAAAGAGGATTCGTCAAACCATGTAAACTTGGCTTGTCAGTAGATTGGATTAGGAAAATATATTTGGTTTCAACGCTCAAATCTAAACCAAAAGATAAGTGAGGGATGCATAACCAATTCTAAATCACAGCCCTCAAATTTCTAGATTCACTTGTACAAAAATAAATTCTGTGTGCAGCTTGTCCAAAATGCCAAAACCCATGACAAATCAGATTGCTTAACCTTGGTTTCATCATGTTTTAAATTTCATTTTAGTAGGTTAGAGAATGAAAATTTGTCAAACAACTTAACCTTGATAGATTAGTATAGTTGGTAGAGAATAAAGAGTTCATCAGCGTAATCTGAACTCTTGGAAGTGATAAGGGTAGAAGTAGATAGTTTGTATGCTTTCAAAAGAAAAAATGATGTCAAGGGTTTGCCAATCGAAAAATAGCCAAGTGAAGAGAAAATGTTAGGCAAAGTATGATGGGTAGGCAGAAGTGATATTGAAGCAAACATGTTTTTTTAGATTTGGGATCATAGCTTCAAAAATAACATCAGCAAGTGAAGGAAGAGGTATTTTCCGAGTACAAGTGAGGTATTTATCTTCAAAACTCAAAGATCTGAACTTTGAGGTTCTAGACACCTCCTGAAAAGGAGTTCCCCTCCCCAAGTGGAGCCATTGTTAGTCATTAGTATTTTTCACTATTTGTAGATGACTGTAGATTGGTTCTAGATTTTTGAAAACAACCTTCCTATAATATTGTGAGTTTCATAAATCTCACTACCTTCATTATCCTAATAGAAAATTTTTCGCTATTCTATCAATTTTCCATTGCATGTTAACCCTATCACTCCTAAAAGACTCCTTATGGGCGTATGCCTCTCATATCCATCCTTTTTTCCTGCCTATGACCTCATTACCTTGTTGTCCCTTACCCATAACTCCACTTTCCCTCTAGGGTTTCCTATAGCCTACTTATTCCCATGTTCCACAGGTCCCTCAAGCATTGATGGCCTCAAAACTATCTCTGTAGACTCTTTAGGTAAATCAAGTACATCGGATTTTGGATCTTCAATACAACACCTTTGACAATACTCTATTTTTCACTTGAAGCCTCCAAGCCAATTTTTGGTCAAAATGATGTCAAAGAACCCTCCCACTAGGTCAATTAGGGTTTCACATGCCTTAAGGTCATCATTGGTGTTTTAGCCACTGCTTTTCCATTGTTAGAATTAGGCTCAAATGTAATAGAATGTGAAGACATGATTATTCAAGGAATACCTAAAAGTTTCCAAAGAATACTACCTTATTAAGTTCAAATTATACAAGGGGTAAATGCAAATGTTGACACTTCTACAGGACTGTTGAAGTATTTGTCAATAGAAGGTGTTGGTGAGGTAGGTGGTTTACTCCTGAATGAAGACAACCTGTAGCAAGGAAGAAAGGAAACACTTGTTCTTGTAGATAATTAGGGTTTTCAATCGTTGATGGTCCAGTATAGTGCCAAGCAGTAATCAATTGCAGGAATGACCTAGAGGAGACACATAAAGGAAAACATGAAGAAATTTTTTCAGAAAATATTGAGGACATAAGGAAAAAGGTGAGGTGAACTGGACATAAATTTATCAACTTGAAAGGGCTATAGAGAACTTAGAAGACAACATTGATGATTGTCTTAAAGCACTCCAAACACCTAGGGTTTTGGGAAAATATCCACAGAAGGTGAAACGATGAGTGGAACTCCATGGTGAAAGAAAAAAGGATTTTGAAGATGTCAATGTTGATTGTCTATAGAGAACTTAGAAGACAACATTGATGATTGTCTTAAAGCACTCCAAACACCTAGGGTTTTGGGAAAATAGCCATATAAGGTGAAACGATGAGGGGAACTCCATGGTGAAAGAAAAAATGATTTTGAAGATGTCACTGTTTTATCAGATCCCAAAATTGTCAAAATGATTTTGTCATGCCTAAATGATCAAAGGATGAGTTGAACTCCATGTTGCAAGCAAAAGAGGATTTTGAAGGTGTTGCTATGAGAAATCCTCCCAAAGGTGCTCAATGAGCTTTCCATGTCTAAATGAAAAAAATATGATGTTGAGCTCCAAGGTTTAAGCAAAAGAGGATTTTGAGGCTGATGCCGTGTCAAAATAAACATGTCAAAGTCTCCAGGATCAAAAGGAAAAACAAATGTCATAACTCCAGCAAACTGCCAGCCAAGGTGAAAATATAAGTTGAGTATTGTAATGTAAACCACAGAGGTTTTTGAAGATGTTGCTACTGTGTAAAAATATTAAGGTTGTCAAAAGTGAAGTCATCATGTGTCAAGAAGCAAAAGGAAGAGCCACCTCAAGTGATTTGAGTTAGTTGCAAACAAAAGTGTTAAAGGACATCAATGAAAAATAAAAAGACTTGTAAACTTTAGAAAGTGGGTTTCACAGATTAAATCAAAATTTTATGACTATAAAAATTCATATAACACTTCAAACAAGTTATTGTTTCCTTGCAAAATCATTATAGCACTCAGGAGTGAAGAATTTCGAGCTTCCAAGTCAAAGTTGGACAAATTTTTGTGGCATTGTGTGCCTAGAATCAGGTGTTGCACCCTTGCCCTTTCTCTCCCATAAATTTTACATAGGTGTTGTGTGCCTTGTAGTGAGCGTTGCGCACATGGTAGAACGTTGCTCCCTTACCCGACAGGCATGATGAAGAAATTTTTTGGCATTGCGCGCCGATGATTCAGCGTTGTGCCCTTGGCCATGAAGACTTTCTAAGACTTACAAACAACCAAATCAACTCAAACTGCTTTCAAGCTTCCTCCAAGGTCCTCCAAGGAAATGAAAAATGATAAGTGGATGCCCTAACCACATCTTGAAGCATTTCTAATGATTTTATTGGAAGAAATTGAAACCCTAAGAGGAAACTCTAAGGCTTAAACTTGACATCACTATTTACCATTATTCTCATCTACTTGTAAATACAATGAGTTATAAACAAAGGGGTTACATTGTTTGAAGTTTTTTCATTCACCTAATATATCACTACACCCATTCCATTCATTCAATTAGTCCCTCCACTTGCAAAGGATGACATTCCATTGCCCTCCTTCATCTCAAATTGACATCATCCCAAAAGTGTTTCAAAATAGAGTTTAAACATGTCAGGAGAGGGTTATCATTGATTTTTCAGCCTCTCACTCATTCTCATACACTCATACCCTCACTCACTCATATCACTCACTTGAAAAAAATCCTTTTTCATCACCATCCCTTCATCTCATTTCCATTTACATTCCTAGGGTTTCTCAAGGTAGGATTTATAATGTCATAAGGCAGCGGTAGTGGAGGATAGGCCCAAATTCCAAGGAGGCATGAGCACAAAGGTGGAAAGATCAACGGATTTGTACCCCCCAACAAAAGGGAGCTAATGGCATCTCACCTTACTATTTCATGTTTCAAGCATGTAGGATGCTTTTATTTTTGTGAAAAGGTACAGCAGGTGCAAAACCACCCTGAGGTAACCAGATTTTTTATCATTAACTTGCATGAAAAATAAGTTAACCTTGCAGGGGTCACGTTTGAGTTATCTAGTGATGCTATTTACAATGCCACTGGGATACCAAGTGTGGGTTAGAAATGGTTCAAGCAGGCCAATCTTGACATGAGCTAATTTGAACCTTCCCTAAAGCCTAGATATAAAGACCAAAAGAAATCCATCTTTCCCTTCTCACATTTTCTTGTTATATATGCACCTATGATGAGAATAATTATGAATTATTTTACATGTGAGGGAAGGTTCTCCCGTCTTTAATCCTACCACATCATGTTGCTTATGCATTTTATTAGTGTGAGGATGCTGCACATACCTTATTACATCTATAGAAGAATTGACAAAATGTCCTATATTGTACAAAAGAGAGACTATCCTCAATAGATGCAAAGATGTTTTCATCATTCTTTGATCAAAATGGTTGTTATGCACCAGTTGCAGCAAAAGGGCATTCCATGGGAGACCTTCATTGCCAGTGAATTATTTACTTATCCACAAGACCATCATCAGCAAAATGCACCTTCATCATCTCATCCTCCTATTCCTACTCCTCCATCACCTCCTATTGATCATATTTCTCAGTCCACTCACATTCCCTCACCCCATGATGACTCTCCTTCATCTCCTTCTCACAAACTCTCACCATCATCTCATGGTACTAGTGCATCAAATAGTGAAGAAGGCAATGAGGCAAGTGAGGGCAGTGAGGGACATATGAGTGAAGAAGATCGAAATGAGGGAAGTGATGGCAGTGAGGCACATATCAGTAAGAAGATGGTAGTGAGGCACATAAAAGTGAAGCATATGGAAATGAGGAAAGTGAGGCAAGTGAGGCACATATCAGTGAAGCAAATGGAAATGAGGCAGAGAGCAGTGAGGATGATGGCAGTGGGTCAAAGAGCCATTAGAGCAGCTATGATACCAATGATAACAGTAGTGATGATGGAATTAAGACAGATGGCACTCAGATGAGTAACATTGAGCCTTTTTATTTGACCTACAAGAGGGGAAATAGGCATGTTTTTGCTATCCTTAAGAGGCAAGGGGCCATGCCTTTTACATCAACCAAGCAGCTTGACAAAGTTAAGAAAAAGGTCATTGATGAAGAAGAAGAAGACAAGCATGAAACTGAACAAAATTTTCAACTTATTCACCTTGACAGTGATGATGCAAATGAGCAGAGGATCAATAAAATGCTTCTTAAAAACAAGGATGCTCAGATTAGGTATCTAAAAGAAAACATTGGTAGGGTTAAGAATGTGATCCATTTCCTTGATGCTGAAAACAAGCAGCTGGAGACACAAAAATCCATATGTCAGATCAGAGCTATCAAGCTCGGAAAGAGGCTGGAAGAGCCAAGGAAAATCTAGATGAGGTCTTGGCCACTCATGATCACACTGAAGAGGAGGAAGAACAACTTCCTAGGAGGAGGCCAAGGACAATTGGTTTGAGAAAAGCCTTAGCGAAGAAAGAGAGCAAGAGACGACATTGGCAGAGCATCTCACTCCAAGTGAGCTGCTTGCCATGGAAATAGACTATGATAGGGAATATTGGCTAGAGAGGGAAAATGTGCACTTGGAGGATCAGTTGGAGAAGACCAAGAGAGATCTTGACATGCAAAAGAATATGGCAAGGCACTATCCCTTAAGAAACAAGATTGCAAGGGCCAAGATCAAAAGAGCCCTTGCAAAGATTTAATCCCTAAAGGAGGAAAAATACAAAATAAAAATTGAAATTATTTCTGATGCATCCCTACGAGCATCCCTAACATGATCAGTGAGACAAATCCAAAATTTGGCACATTTTTGAAGATTTTGAGTTTTTGACTGTTTTGAAGGGCCAAGCACGCAACGCCACTGGCGCTACGCTCACTTTTCGGGCACCCAATGGAGGAAAATTTTGCATTTTTCTGTTCATTAGGCCAAGGAAATCACCCACACAAATTTTCAATTCATTTGGAGAAAAATCGATCCTCCATAAGTGCCAAAAACAAGCAACAAATCACCTTTCTGCCCTTTTTTCAGCAATCGCGCTGTGCCCTTAACAGTCTTGGGAGAATGGATTTTTGGGTAGGTAAATGGACTCAATTTTGAAAACTAAAGGTATATTTACAAAATATATAGGATAGGGTTTCCAATGAGCTATGATGGAGCTCATTTGGACACCGGGAAGGCCTCCAAATCATAGCTACAAAACAGGTGATTTTCCTAGTGTTGGCATTGCGCCCTTGGCCTGGCGTTGCGCCCTTGGCCTGGCGTTGCGCCCATGAACCTTGGCGCTATGCCCTTTCCTAAAAGTCAAAAAAACACACAAGGAGTTAATGGAAAATATATTTTTATGGCTTAATAGACAAATATCTCTAGAGTTTGCTTACAATTTATGATAGAAGTTATTTTTGCAGTTGGGATATTTGTGCCCTGGGCCTTGCATGGTCACAATGGTCAAATGAATTTATGATGTATTTGATGACATTTTGGAACCCTAGCCAGGGTTTTTACCCTCCTTTTAAAGTTAAATACTGCATGAGGGACTCATTATTATGGTTGGTTGATTGTTGAGCTGAGCATAGAGTCTGAGTTTTAATGAAGTTTGGCTTTGGAGCCTTGTAAATCACTTGGACTGAATATCAATGGAACAATCACATTCCTAGGATTCATGAGCTTTGTTATATGGTGGTGTTATTCGACTCTTGTCATTTTTTTCCTTTGTTTACATTATGTTCATGGTTTCTCTGATAATTAGACATAAATTTTAGAGTTGGATATGTTATCTTGGCACCCTAGTTATGTCTGCATCCTTTTATCTCCATGTTTTCTTCTTTGAAGTTTAATTAAAGAATCCTTAAATTCTCTTTAGTTTCATTGAAATTTTATCTTAAAAATTCTATTTGTCTGAAAGTAATATTTAGAGAATTCTTAACTGCTCCCTAGGATTATTTGATTGTTGTTTTGAGGTTTGTCTAGCGAAGTCTAGTTGAAGAATTCTTAACTGCTCTTCAATTTTACTATGTTATCATCCCAAAAGATTTTCTTGTTCTAGTATGTTGAAGGATCCTTAAGTTCCCTTTAAACCTACTGCATTCACAACTTCATGTTCATTTCACACTCACTAAACCTATTTAGATCCATTTGGCTTTGTTAACTTGCCCTATGAAACACCCTTGACCTGTTGTTGTACTTTTCGACACCTTTTGCAGACTCCATAGCCCAATGGTTTGATTTTATATTACTTTATTTTTTCTTCTTGAAAACCTACCCAACCAAACAAAACAAAAACAAAAAACCCTAATCATTATAACTAGCCTAAAATGAAAACCCTAAAATCAATTAAGTTACATCTTTCACACAAATAGAAAGAGAGCCCTCTCTGAGTCCAGGAAGGCTAGGTACTAGAACTCCAAAGATTGTTCAGATGTTACCCTTGTACATTTGGTCTTGCCAATCCGAAAAATTATGGGGACCTAACATCGTTTATGTAATGATGAGGAGTGAATGGCGGATTTTGTTTTTGATTTGATTTGTCATGATTAGCTCTTAGCAATAATGTTTTGGAATTGGTGGTATAATTACCATATTATTCATACACTAATTTTTAAACCCTTATTGTGCACGGGGTCTTGGATAGATGGTGATTAGGTGTGTTTTTTAGGCACTCCTTGTTGTGAAGTCACTGGTTCAATTTCCAACCCCAATCAAGGTGATTTATTTGGACATGATAATGAACATAGGTCCTACCCAGCTTACAAAAAAAAATTGTTTAAACCCTCATAATAAAATTAATTTTTCATTTTAATACATTTTAATTGATTTTTCTAATCCGTTGTTTATTCTTCCCTTTTTTTTCTTTCTTTTCTGGTGCCTTCAGTGCTAGATCACCTTAATTCTTCAATTTCTCTAGTAAAAAAGGTTCATGTCAAACATTAGCTGCAGAAATCTGTTAGAGCTACAAAATCTCAGTAATTATGTAGTTTTCTTTATTATAGAAATAAAATAAAGTGATGCAAAGAAAACGATATCTTTTAAACAGATAAGAAGAAAATTTAAGGTGAAAAAGAAAATTCTTGGTTTTTACCTTAGATTTTATATAAAAAAATTCCAACAATTATTGGTTTTCATGTTTATAATTTTATTTATTTTTTATTTTTTATTATATATATATACATTTCCTATTTTTGTGTTTTTTTTAAGGAAAGATAAAAGCAAAAGAAAATTTTAAGTTGGAGGAGAAGAACTCTTCTCAAACAACTTCAAATCAGAATTGTTTTGAAATATTTCAAAAAATTCATCCTTTGTTAATGGCTTGTGATAGATCCTTAGTTGATGTCCATTTACAAGGACAGAGAATTTTTCTTCATCAATGGTCTTGATCTTCACTACTCCATTATCAAAGACTTTTTCAATCTCATAAGGCCCAAGAAAATGAGTCTAAAATTTTCCTTGAAAATCCTTGAATTTTGAATCAACGAGTAATGCAAAATCTCTAGATTGAATATAATTTCTTTGATATATTTATGAAGACACTTGGAGCTCTGTTGCTGACTTAGACTAGCATTTTGAACAACATATTTCATTATTTCATCAAGCTCATTGAGTTGTTCCATTCTATGACTTTGTGCTTCTGATAAGTCAAGTCCCAATTTAATTGTTGTCTTGAAAGTTTTTATTTGGAAATCAATAGGAAATAGGACTTTCTTCCCATAAATAAGTTCATACGGAGTATGTCCTACAGTGCTTCTCCATGTAGTTCAATAGGCCCATAAAGCTTCTGGAATATTTTCTCCGCAGTCCTTTCTAAGAAAATGTACAGTCTTGGTAAGGATTGATTCAATCACTTTGTTAGTATATTCTACTTGTCCATTTTCTTGTGGATGATATGGAGTAGACTTTATATGATTGACTTTTCATTACTCTACTATCTTCTGCACCATATTGGATTTGAATTGAGTACCTTGATCCGTCAAAATTTCCCTTGGGACACCAAAATGAGTAAAAAACTCCTATAAAATAAATGAAACTACAAAATTTTCAGTAGAAAAAGAAAGTTCTTTAGCTTCTTCCCATTTAGTAACACAATCAATGCACACAAGAATATACCTCTTTTGTCTTGATGGTGGATTAATTGGTCTGAAAAAATCTAAATCCCACTTTTCAAAATGTTCAATAAGTACCTGAGGTTGTAGAGGCATTTCATATGAAGGAACATGTTTCCCCATTCTTTGACAACAATCACATATGTTAATATATTCTTTGGCATCCTTAAAAAGGGAAGGCCAATAATATCCCAAGAGAAGGACTTTATAGGAAGTTCTTTGATTAGCAAAGTTCCCTCCACATGGTTAATCATGACATGCTTTTAGTATCACAGGTATAATGATGATATCTTGACCTCTCTTCTACAATTCCTCATTTATCCATGAATAAGATCCACTCATTTGAATTATCTTTCTTCTCTCTCTAGGAAACAAATATGATGATACTTTCCCTGTAGGTAATTAGTTAGTAATATCTACAAACCATGGAGATTTAATGGATAGTGCAAAGAGATATTCATCAAGAAAATTATCTTCTAGAGGTATATCATTGCTATCATTTTGAATTCTAGATAAAAAGTAAACAACTATATTTTGTTTTCCAGGTCGATCCAAAATAGTAATATTAAATTCATGTAACAATAATAACCATGTTGTGAATCTATCATTATTAATTGGTTTATTCATTAGATATATAATGGCAGAATTCTTTGTATGAATGAATGTTTCATAGCAAGTGATGTAATGTTAAAATTTGTTAATGACATGGAAAATGGCTAAAACCTCCTTTTCAGTAACAATATAATTTAACTCCACAGGAGTCCAATTTTTAATTGTATAGTAAATGGCATAAGGAGTCAAGTATTTTTGTCCCAATATAGCTCCTAGAGTTGTATCTGAAGCATTAGTTGAAATATTAAAAGGCAATTTCCAATTTGGTCCTCTCAGAATAGGTACTTAAGAAATCCTCTCTTTCAAAGTTTCAAATTCTTTTTGGAAATCAATATTCCAACTGAATTCACAATATTTTGTAATAAATTCGAAGCGTGGAGATGAATTTTTTGTGAATTTTTCTATAAATATTATATAGTATCCAATGAAACCAAGATAACTCCAAACATCTCTTTGAAAATTTGGAACTGATAATTTAGAAATAACTTCTACTTTAAATGAGTCTGCCTTAATTCCATTTCCTAAAATGTGGTGTCCTACAAAAATCCTCTTAGCAAACATCATAAAACATTTTTCATGACTTAATGAGAGATTTTCTTCTTTACATATTATGAGAAATTTTTTTAAACTGTTAAGAGCTTCTTCAAAAGAATTTATGTAGACTATAAAATCATCCATATAAACTTCCAAACAATCATGAAGTAGATCATAGAAAATACCCAATAATGATCTTTGGAATGTTGCTAGTGCATTAAATAACCCATAAGGAAGTACTCGATAAGCATAAGTTCCTCATGGATAGGTAAATGTGGTTTTGTATTGATATTCTGGTGCAACTGAATTTGGTTATATCCATTAAAACCATCCAAGAATGAGAAATATTTCTTCCCTGCTAATGTATCTAAAACTTGATCTATGAAAGGGAGTGGAAAACGATATTTAAAATTGGCCTTATTCAGCTCCCTATAATGAATACATACTCTCCATTTTCCATTATCTTTAGGAAGAAATACTAAAGTTGAAACCCAATGACTGTTTGATATTGGATAAATAAAATCTATATTTAACAGTTTATGTAGTTCCACCTTGACAAATTTCCCTTAAGTTTGCATTCATTCTTCTTTGAGGTTTTCAGATTGGTCTAGAATTCTCTTCTATATATATGTGTGATGCATGCAATTCTCAAGATTAATTCATTTCATGTCATTGTATTCCCATGCATATGCAAAAGAGTTTTTTTGCAATGTTTCTATTAATTTCTTCCTTTGAAATTCTTCGAGATTTTTGTTTACATTTAAAGTTTTTCCTGGAAATATTTCTATTGAAGAATTGTCAAATTCTTCCATAGAATATAAATATTGAATGTTGCACTATTCTTGAAATTTTTTCCTAACCTTACAGTATGAATATGATTCATTACTTTCTATTGAATTTAAAATTTGATATTCTTCACTAACTTGTGAGATAGTAAAAATAGGTTGTATATCATTATCATCATCCATACATTCTTCATTTTCTACCTTTATCATTATTTTTGCGGGTGGATACAATGTGAATTTATTTGTTGAGATTATGTCTGAGATAAACATATCACTGGATCTACAACTGATAAAAGAATCAATTGTAGCTAACCAAGGTCTCCTTGAGATTAATGGATTTCCCCCTAAGTTATTCTTGGGTGTCAAGATCATGATTTCAACTCGATATTACAAAGAATATAAGGATAAATAAATTTCCTCTAACACACCATCAAGTTTCATTACACATCTATCTGCTAGTTGTAACAATGTTGGTGTATATTGGAGATTAGGAAGCTTTAGTTGATCCATAGTTTTCTTACTCATGATGTTTACAATTTCTCCTAAATAAATCTGTGTGTTTGGTATTTCAATGCCATTGATGCTTGTTTTTACAATGGTACTTCCTGGATCCAAATATTTCTAAATTATTATTTTTCCCATCATGATATCTGCAATTTTTCCAACTAACTGAATTGTTTTGACTTTTTTCTTTTTCATCCAGTTTTTTTATCAGTTAACTCCCTAATTTTTTTTGCAAGAATTGGAATTTCTTTGATAGCTTGTAGCAAAGAAATTTTTATGCAAACATTCTTCATCTCATCTAAAATATCATAATCAAGCATCATGATATTTTTTTCTACCCCTTTATCAATTTTTAATCTTTAAGGGAGAGGTGTTTTTGGGACAGGTACTAAAGGTTTCTCCATAATGGGAGTTTATTGGAGTACCATGTGTAGGAGTGGCTTGTTTTTGGACATTTATTTATGATGAAAAGATGTATATTCCTTAAAATAATTATTTTTCTTTTTGTTAGCCCCCCTATGAAATTCTTGACTAGCCAGCTAGGGGCTAGATTATTGTGGAGCCTTCAAGGAATGCCTTTCCCCTGAAAACCCATCCTCCTTGAAGTCTCTGAATGCTATGCCTAATACAAATCTTATCTGCTGATCCATTCCTAAAAGGCCTACTGGTACTCCTTGCACCCCTGCAAGATGTATTTTTCTCTCCTCTCTCCTCCTTCTATTAAAATTCCCCTGTCCCCCTCTAGTTCCCCGCATTAACCCCCTAAATCCCTTCTAAAGACCCCTGCACCCTTTGTTTGCCCAAATTCTCCTTCCATCTCCCTATCGTTACCCTTTGGAGGCTCCAAATACATTTAAAATGGCCTAAAAAACCCACTTCCAAACATATAATAGGCCTCAACCCTTTTCCACTAGCCCCGCACCCCTTTCCTCCATGTAACCCAGTGCTGTAACCAATCGCCAAGGCAAAAGGCGCTTATCTCAAGCGTTTTCGAGCACAGCATCGGCCATTGATCTCAATTTATCAGACGGCGAACGTTAAATCTCCAGCGCCCGCGTCTCCCCCGCCTATTTTCCATGCTGGGCCATCGTCGCCCGTTCCCCCGCCTGATCGACGGTCTGGAGCCTTTCACACCGGTGGACCCCACCATGCACTATTCAAAAACAGCCGGTTTCTTTCGCACCACCCTCACGCGCTTGGTGGTTTTCTCCAATCACCCAACGATTCCACTCATCGTGTGCCACCTGTCCCCTGTACGATGGTGAAACCGCTTTCTCCCCATGCATTATCTGTCAACCACGGAGGCCCAGTGAAATTGCTGTCAGCCGTCAGATCTCAGATCGCTCATCCCACGGCCGTCATTCGCCAGAGCTGCACACGCGATAACCTATGCCCTGGCCCGCCGTCCGTCGACCTCTGCCGTCGATCTCCGCCACGATCGATGGTCCAGATCTGTTCACCCGCCGCTGACTTCTCCGCTGGCCCCGGTCCCGCCACGTCATCTCCACGTGCGCCTGTCGTACATACCCCCATTCCATTACATATATTTGGCCCATTTTAATGTTTTTTCATGTTTTTCGTTCATTCTTCCTCTACATTTTTCTCCGTCGTCTCACCGTCTGCATCACCTTTCTCCTCCTCCAGATCGCCCACCGACCAGTCCATTATTTTCTTCACAGGTTTCATGTTTTTGCAGGGTTTCAACAGGGAATGACTGCCATGCTGTACGATCTCTGTCACAGTGACAGGGTGATCGTAGAGAAACCATGTGCAGAGGCTGCATTTAGAGCCTGATGTTACAGGAAACGTCTGGAGGTGTTTGCGCCATAAATTCATCAAAGGGCAGGGTCTAAACTCTACCAACTCTCTGGCGCCATTAAAGCTCAAAATGCATGAGCAGAGACAGTACGGGAACAACAGAGAGCTCGAGGCAAGTAATGGAAAACTTATGATGCTTCTTCCGGGATTTTTAGAAGGCAAAAGTACAAATTATAATACCCCGAGGATCGATCAAAAGGTCCTGAGCACAAGAAAAAGGTAACGTCAGGGTTTATTCATCAGCAGAATGTTTTTCTTCATCAAGTACAGGGTGCCCATACAGCTTTTATTATGCATAATGTCCATGAAGGAATTTCCACCCTAACAACAGTTCGAACCACCAGAGCATTTATATGACAGACTTCTTAGTAGTTTATTTTATTTTTTTTCAAAAGCACCAGGAGTACTACAGCCAAAAGATGTCAAGATCATATCTGGAGAATATCTCTCTTTCACAAGGGAGGTGACAGAGATTAAATACACAACAGTTAAACAGAATGGTTCTCGGCCCTGCATTCATTTTTGTGTTTGATGTTATATTTAGTATTCACCTACCCCCCTCAGTCGATCTTTTGTTCATCCTCTGCTATAAAGCACAGAAAGAAATTGTTGTTGGTTGTTTATGAGATATTAGTGAAACGCAAGCATTTTCCTCTTGAGACAAGTTCTCTGTGTAATATTGTAAGATAGGCTGAGATTTGATGTATTCAGACTGAATGTTCAAGATATGGGCTACGATGTACCTGATTGGTGTGGTTTTTAATATAACAAGCATATTTCTTTGGATCCTAATCTAAAGCAGCTGGTGATGTTTTTCTATCTTTGTGTTTAATTCCATTTCATTTCATTTCTACTGGCTCGCATTAGAAGTTTGGCATAAGATTTACCCTTGATAGGTACCTTATGTTGCTGCTCTCCCAGCCCTTGATGTTTTCTGCTTATATGTGTATCTGAATATTGATTTCAATTGATTTAACCAGTGTAGTGGATGTTATTGCCTACTCTCTGATTATGAATTAATGAAATTTATGTTCAGATGTTCTTGCTAGGATCTAGTTGGATGTGTTGGAACACTGGGAGGTCTAGAACCCTGTATCTGCCTCACTAGGATCTTTCCATATTTATTAAGTCTTTGCAATATCCCTTGTTTTACCTCTGATTTTGTCCAAGAAGGTCTGGAGTTAAATGACCTCTGACCTGATCTATAGACAGAATTGGATGATTCTCCTTCACTCATGATTCAACCCTTAATGTTCCACCTCGCCAATCATCTTATAAGATCCAAATGCTCTAGATGACTAGCCCACTGAAAGTTTGCACATTGATTACAGGTAAATCCTTTCTTGACTCCATTGCCCAATGGCCTTGATGTTCTCTGGATTATCTACCTTTGCCTAGTCTTCCTCTTTGCTCATCCTTGTCCTTTATTGGATCCTTCTTTCCTGATTCCCAACAACCAAACAAACAACCCTAAGCCCGTAACTATCGTAAAATCATAACTCAGAGCTTCAAAGACATATACTTTGACTCACATAGAGAGATCCCTCTCTTGACCTAGGAGGGCTAGATCCTTAGGTCTGAAAGTGGTTCTATGTTGTCTCATCTTTTGGTCTTGTCAACCTGGCCAAAACATGGGAACCCCAACACTTTTGAGGACTTTAATTTTGATGAAGTGATATATCTTCCTCATAATGATTTTTTGGAAATTAATTCCAACTGCAATATATGCAGAAGGAAAATGAACAATCGGTTTTTGATTTGAAGGAAAAGGACAACAGCCGCAGAAAGTCTTGTTTTTGTTTGCACTCCACCACACATTGAAGCTCTAATTTAAAGCCCTGGAAGGCCCATATTTTTTTTTAAAGGCCATAGCCTGTTCAGTATTGAAAATCCGTGGTTTGAACCACGCAACCTTGAACTCCTTAACTCTGCACCTACCTTCCTTAAATGCCATCCACCAGCCATATATTATCCCGCCATTTGTTTTAAGTTTGAATGTCCCATGACTCCACGTCGCCATCCCTCAACCAATCACGCACCGTTTTCATCCTTCTAAAGCCTTGTCACCATCTCCAAACCACCACGATAAAACATGCCCCACCACCTTTACATGTCAATCATCGTCGACCAATGGGAGGCGTATCGCACAGTTTTGTGCATACGTCGCACCAGCATTCAGACCTTGTGATAAGGCCTGGCTCACCATCGTTGAGTCACCAAACCTCTGACCAATAGCGCTCTTATCGCATTGTTTGAGTGCACAGTCAGCAGCACCTCAAATGGATGCTATAAGTCTTTAAAACCTTTTACATAATTTTTTAAGTCCGTGGAATTTATAAAGTTTAAGACCTTAGGTTATGATTTAATGTTTTGTTTTATTTCTTCTTTATGTGTCGCAATGTAATAAGGTTTCAAAACCTTGGTATAAACGTTTGTTAAACATGCGACATGTTTTATTTTTAAGACTTAGCGTTATATACATAGTTTTATTCTCTCTCTCTCTCTCTCTCTCTCTATATATATATATATATATATATATATATATATATATTATAAACATTATATGTTTATAACATATATGGAGAGCAATGTGAAATGATATTTAATGTGTAATATATGTAGCGACTGCATTGACTGTGTGTGCATGCCCAAAGGCTGAAAATACAAAGAGCAACAACCACTGCATTTTATAGCAGTAAAAAAAAAAAAAAAAAATCTTTTCATTATGAATCTAGAACAACAAAAGTTCTGAAGAAAGTTTTATTTTTGTAACAGTGTTTTGTTTAAATGAAAAAGAGTTTCTAATCCATCTGTATCCACATTTTTCTATTGATTTCTCTGTGTTAGAAGAGGAATATTATTTTCTCTCAGTTGTTAGGAATAACCAAAAATTCCAACATGGTATTAGAGCTAGTTAAGGCTCTTTGAATTTGCCAAAGAAGTTGAAGGAAGAAGAAATTTGTTGAAGCTTTTGACCAGCAGTGTTAAAGTTCAGCAAAGTCAAGTATTTATCAAAAACAAATTTTTGTTTTCTTAAAGAATACAGTCCAAAGAAGTATAAAAGGAAGTCTTTTAGAGACAGAGTTTATCTCTCAGTAGTGAGAAGGTTTGGTTATAAAACACAGTCAAGTTTTTAGGATAGTTCTTTAAGATAGCTATGGCAGGAGCCAACATAAGCATGAGTATGGGAAATACTCAACTCCCACAGTTCAATGAGAAGAACTATGACTATTGGGAAATCACAATGAGAGCCTTGTTTGCCTCTCAAGATTTATGGGAGCTAGTTGAAGATGGTTTAGAAGAACCATTATATGAACAAGCATTTAATGCCTTAACACAGGCAGAGAAGGATATTATGAAGAGCAATAGGAAGAAGGACTCAAAAGCCCTCTTCAATCTCTATCAGACAGTGCATGAAAGCATATTTCCAAGAATTGTAGTAGCAAAGAAGTCTAAGGATGCATGGGATACCCTCAAGACAACCTACCAAGGTATGGAGAAGGTAAAGACATCAAAGCTTCAATTAATGAGAAGAGATTTTGAAGTTATTTGCATGAAAGGGTCTGATACAATACACTCATTCTTCACATTATTGATTGGGTTGGTCACCCAAACGAGATCTCATGGAGATACAAGAGAAGAAATAAGAATAGTGGAGAAAGTATTGAGGATCTTACCCTCAAGATTTGTTGTGATAATAACAACCATTAAAGAGACAAATGATCTCTCAATGTTTGCTCTTGATGAGCTTCATGCATCATTGATGACACATGAAAAAATATTTAGAAGAACATCAAACTCATCTTTGGAACATGCCTTCAAGATCAAAATTTCCTTTGTAAGAGGAAGAGGTTAAGGCAGATCAAACAATAGAGGAAAAGGAAGAGGCAGAAGCCAAAACAGAGGAAGAAATAGCCCTGCAAATACAAGTGGAAGGGAAAGCAACCAAAGTCATAATAAAATCCAAGGAAACAACCAATGAGGTGGAAAAAATCAAGCACATGGACAAAGGTATGATAAATCCCAAGTCCAATGTCATTACCGTAAGAATTATGGGCATTATGCCAATTAATTTAGGAAGAAAAAAAATGACATGGGTAGTAGAACCAGTGCTAATTTTACTAAAGAGAATCTCAGTCAAGAAAATTTGTTTTTAGCATGTAATATGGCTAAAGAAAATAATGAAGATATATGGTTTCTAGATTCAGGATGTAGCAACCATATGACTGGAAACATTTCTATGCTTTCCATGAATGATGAAAATGTGAAGTCTCAAGTAACATTGGAGACAGATAGTAAAGTCTCTATCATGGGAAAAGGCAGAGTAAGTGTTTTGAAAAAGAAAGGAGAAAAGAGAACCATATCAGATGTTTACTATGTGCCTGGTATGAAGTGTAACCTTTTGAGCATTGGACAACTCATTCATAAAGGCTACAATGTTTTCTTTTAGGATGATGTATGTACCCTCATGGACATACCACCAAGAAAATAGAGGATTGCACAAGTGAAGATGAAAGGAAACATAATTTTTCCTCTAGTGTAGATGGAGGGGTCTGTCTATTCCCAAGGTGTCTACCACTTTGCCGTGGTGAATGAGGAACCTCAGGGTCTGGCTGGTCTAAGCTACTGAACGACCTAGTTCTAGATAAGATGTTAGGTAGGTCTAGGTTGAAGTGAAAGTGTGATAGAGCTGTAAGATCTTCTGGTGCAGAATTAGCTCTATGGATGTGTTTGGAAATAGTTGACCTTTTAGGTGTATGAGCTTCCTTGAGGATGCTCTCAGGATTTTCAACTATTTTAGGTGGGTTTGGGTCAGGGTAAGCTATTGTATGAATGGTTCTAGAAGCTAGAATGTTGTTTCTAACCAAGCATCTTAACCCTACTTGTTACTTCTACCGTGGTTGATTTTGTTATGGGGGTTGGTCTCCCAGTGGAGTCTAACGTGAACCAAGATAATCAGCAGGCCTACTGATCACCAGTGGAGTCTTTGAAACGTTTAGGGAACTATGGAGTCGCCAGGTGGAGGGTTTAGGATATTTTGGGGAGGATACAATGTCCACCACAGTGCTCTTGAGATGTCCCTTTTCAACGATATATTCAAAACATAGCAAACTCTAACCAGAGATTGACTGGGAGGGCATTTACCAGATATGTCACCTCTGAAAGAGTGTGAGATCCGGAGGCTACCTGGCCCTTTCTAGACTTTGTCCAAGAGTATGGGAGAACACAACAAATGGTGTAGAGGTTGATGTGAGAATAGGAGTGCTTAACTGCCAACCTAACCAGAGATTGTAGGTCTTTGAATGCTTAAGGATGTTTAAGGTGTAACGCACTCAGTTCCCCAGTGGAGTCGCCATTATGTTGGGGTTCCCATGTTTTGGCCATATTAGCAAGACCAAAAGATGAGACAACATCAGAACCACTTTCAGACCTCAGGATATAGCCCTCCTGGGTCTAGAGAGGGATCTCTCTATATGAGCAAAGGTTTATGTCAATGAAGCTCGAGGTTTTAAGATGTTAGGCTATTTATAGGCACAAGGTTTGTTTGTTTGATTTGTTTGTTTTCACTGCTGGTTATTAGGAAATAAGAGTTCAATGTAAGACCAGGATGAGCAAAGAGGAATAAGGCAGAGGTGAAACATTCCAGGAAATATTCATAACCATTGGGCAATGGAGTCAGGAAAGGATTTTCTTGCTACTCAATAGGCGAGCTTTCAATTGGGCTAGTCATCTGAATCTTAGGATCTTCAAGATGATTATGTGATATGGAAAGTAGGAGGGGAGGAAATAACATAGATTTTAGAGCACAAAGTTACATATCAGCAGGTCACGCAAGGATCCTAGTGGACAGGGTTCACACTAATCCCCAGTGTTCCCAAATCTTCCAACTGAATCTATAACAAGAAGCATCTAAGAACTGAATTCATTTAATTCATACATCAGAGAGCAGGAAATAACATCCACTACACTGGTTAAAACAACTAAAAACATTCCTTAGACAATACATTCAGAAGAGGAACATAAATGGCAAGGAGAGAAGCAACATAGGGTACCTAACAAGGGTAAATCCTATGCCAAACTTCTGATGCAAGCCAGTAGAAACGAAAGGAAATGAATGTAAACACAGAGATAGGAAAACATCACCGCTGCTTCGGATCAGGATCCAAAGAAATGTGCTTGTCATACTAAGTAACAATATCAATCAAGTCTAATATTTCCAATAGCTGAATACTCAGTCTGAAAACATATCCTTCAACCTCTCTTACAATCTTTACACAAAGACTGTGTTTCAAAAGAAAATACTTGCAGTTCTCTGATAACTGATCAACAACCATTACAATATTTTCTCATGCATTTTATAGCTGAAGAGAAGAAGAAGAGGTAGGTGAAGAACTAAATGCTGTATTAAACTCTTGAAAAGAAAGAGGGCCAAAGCCCATTCTGCTTTAAATCCTAAGCATTCAATTCTTTTCATTTTTAGATGAAATAGTGGTCTTCTTCAGGCCTCTGCTTCTTCTGGATATGAATTTGATGTATTCCGGCTGCAGTACTCCGTGGTACTCCTAGTGATTTGAACAAAAATAAAATAAATTGCTGAGAAGTCTACCATATAAATGCTTTGGTAGTTTCGATCTGCTGTCTGGTGGAAATTTCTTCAGGGACACAGTGTGGAATAAAAACAGTACGGGCACCCTGTACCCAATGAAGAAAAACATTCTGCTGCAGTGAAAACCCTGATGTGCATTGATTTTTGTGTGTTGTACCTTCTGCGTGGTTTCTGGGTCTTCCATCTGATGTTTTTCTTCTCAAAACACTACATACGGCTCAAAAACCTTCATTGGCATGCCCTAACCTCTTTGCTATTCCATTTTAAATCTCTGTTGGATAAAACTGCACTTTTAATGGCCCCGGGGAATATTGTACAGATTTCTCGGCCCTGTCCTTAAATGCAGTCACGTCCATAACCTTCCCAGGCTTGGCTTTACTAATTTAATCTCTACATCTGATCTCTTCGGCGTTCTCTGTCACTGTCACAGAGACTGAGAAACTTGGTAGTTTTCTGCTGCTCATAACCCTGCGGGACATGCAAACTGTTAAGGAATCATACATGGGGGTGATGGACACAATGAAGATGATGAGGATGGCCATGTTGGATGATGAGACGGCGGGAGTGTGCAGGTTGGTGGTGGAAAACACAGTGAAATAATGAAATATGGTATGGGGGACATGCACGAAGCAGAGGAAGTTTTACATGAAAAATCATGAAAAATGACCTTTGAACGAATACATACGACGGAGGTGAATATACGAATGAACACGTGGAAGGGGTGATGACGTGGGTGGACCAGTCAGCGACGGGGGACGAACAGACCTGGGTCGTCCAATCTCAAAGGAGATCGATGGTGGAAACACATCGGACGGTGGGCCAGAGGCATATTTGGCTTAGGTTATATAGTGTGAAGCTTCGCGGAGCAACAACTGTTGGATGGGCGATTGCAGATCCGACGACTGGCAACAATATTGCTTGATGTCCTACACCGAACTTTAACGTGCGATGAGCTGGTGGTTTTGCAACAGTGTCAGGGCCACGTGTCAAGAGCTGAGTGGAATTTCTAGGCAACAAGAGAATACCACCCACCGCGCAAAGGCGGTGCGATAGAAACCGCCAGGTTTTGTCATAGTGCACTGCGGGGACCACAGGGGCTAGTGTATTCTGGACCGTCGATCTGGCAGGGAATGAACGGTTAAGATGTGGTGATCGAAAATGCATGGGTTTAACGGTGGTTGCTGTGGGGGCGACGATCACCGTCCCTCCTGTTTGAATCAACGGCTAGGAATATCCCCAATATGCGTTGGAGACTAGCGCCTTCTTGTGTTGGTGGGTGGTTCTAGCATTGGACCACGTGGAAGAAGAGGTGTGGGGGCTTAGCGAGGAAGGGGTTGGGCCTGCTATAATGTAAAAAATGGGTTTTGGGCCCATTTTTAATGTATTTTGAGGGTAAGAAAAGGAAACGAAAGAAAGGAAAGGGTTTATTACACTAAACCAAGGGTGTAGGCATGGTTTGAGAGGGGCATGGGAATGATCTAGGAGGTTTAGGGGGGGAATTTGGGGGTAGGAAAAGGGAACTTTGACAAAGGACAAAAGGGATGAAGTGGAGGTTTCTGCAGGGGTGCAAGGGGCAAAAATAGGCCCTTTGAGATGGGAATCAGTAGAGGAATTTTGTATAAGGAAATGCATGGAGAGACTTCAAGGATGCTGAGTTTTCGAGAAAATGCATTCATTGAGGGCTCCGAAACAATCTAGCCCCCTACTTGCTTGTCAAGAATTTCATAGGGGGCCTAACACAACTCTGCCATATTTTCCTGATCAACCATGATATCTTGCCTGTATAATTCATGAATTGCCTACAATCTTGGAAAGGTAGTGATCCATGGGAGGCTAGAGTTTTGATTTGAAATATAATCCATTGTTATTTGAGTTACATAGCATATGATTCAGAATGGAATCTGTACTGAAGGGCTTATCTGCATAAGCCTACCATGGTGGCTACTTTCTCCTCTTATTGTTGCAATTTGTTCTTCAGTGTTACATCCTTTTCCTGTGCCTTCTGCAGTTGCTACTTCAGAATTATCTGTTCGATTCCTTCCTCCCACCTTGGTGATTATTCAATGATAATCAAGCTTGCAGGAGAAGTTTTTGGTTCTCCCTAATTCTTGTCAGCTCTCGAATACCTAAAGGTTTGACATTTTCTCTTTGCGCTCAGAGAAGCTATGGTGGAAACAGTTATCACCAAAATAGGACCCTGATAGGCTGCTAATAAAACCACTTCAGTGCAACTATTTCAAACCAATCTTTTAGTTGAGGCTTAGCCTCCTCAACCTGAGAGGGCTCTCTCAAGGGTTAATGATTTTCAATAAAGATGTAAATATATGGCTAACTTTATTGTTTATGGTTTTGTAGGTTTATTGGTTGAAATATAGAGACTAGCTACAATTGGGCTATGGAGTCAGTGACAGGGATAAAGATAACAAATAGCTCTTCTTATAAAACTGAGGCTTGTACATACTTCAATGAAAGGGTGACACATTCAGTAAAGTCTCAATATCTTAAGTTTCAAAGGAAATCAAAGCATGTGTGCATGAATTCTGAGTAATAAGTACCAAACATTAAATAAAACCATCTACAGATAGGACCTAAGATCTCAATTCACTATAAATTAACACTTAAAGGAAGTCAGAGCATGTTCCCATTAATTCTGAGTAATAAGCATCAAAACTATCGAAGTAAAACACATGATAGAAAATAAAGCTCACTGAAGTACACTTAGAATCTTAGCTTCAGAAAATTTAAACTGCTTCTGTATATATCAGCTCCTCCAGAGTATTTACAAAAGTATCCTGTTTTGATAAAATTTTCCAACCCTAAATACATTGATTTTTACACTATTTATAGGCACTTAGTCTTTAAAACAAGTCTTCCCAGTGGATATACTATTTGAATTTAAACTGACACTTAAATCTAACCATAAACTGGATTCTGGAGACTAGGACTGACACCTATTCGAAATAAGACTAAGAGTCCTACTAGGACTTAAACACTTATTTATTACATTTAAAATAAACTGATCCAATTATTCCTTGAAAGGAATCTAATATATTCACCATTATAGCCATTAAAAAAGCATTTATATCATGATTTTCATCGTGAAGTAACTCTATCCCTCATTTAAAAGAAGTTAGTTTGATGACATGGCACATGTTGGCTAGTATCTTTCAAAATCCTCTAACTGAAAATCTCCACTTAAAAAATATGATACTCTTTGTCATCCTCATACTCTTTTACACCTTTATGATGAGTAAATTTACACATTCTTAACCTTTTTCACTCTTTTTCATCATTTTTCACAAAAATTGTCGATACTGTCAAACTCTGTTTTGAGCTACGAAAACAACATGTTTTCGTAGTGCACACAAAAGATTGACTTGTGATATTCCTCAGCTGTTTTTAACCATTGGAAGATGTTAAATGATAAAAAAAATTAAACATGACCTTCAAAACTACTCACTCCCATCAGTTTATGTCTCTTAAAACCCAAAATAAATCTTCAGAAATTTCACAGCAAAAAATGGGCTTCAAACCTGACACTTGTTGCGGAATTTCCTAACACTTAGGCGATTTGATAAAACTTGTATTTGAGCTTAAAAAAAGTATATGAACATTGCTGCATGTAGTTCATTGATAATACAAGATAAAAATATGATTATCTAATTGTTACCTTCTTATCTATCAGTGGTTTCAAATAGTTTTGTTCATGATTCTTCTTTCCAAGTCTCCTTTCTTTGATTCTGTTTTCATCAATTCCATTTATCCTTTTAATTCTTTCACTTGTCTCTGTAGGTTTCTCTTCTCTTCTTGTAAACATAAATGCCTCTTCCTTGTATGTGACATTATGATTCAAAAAGGTTGTCTCCTTTTCAACAGATTCTTGGCTTTTTCAATGGAGGTCTCGAAATGAATAACCTGTTCAGTTACTTTCTTCTATACCTCATCTATCATCTCTCTATCTTTCTTTGTCTTAGAAAATTCATCTTTGACAGCTTTAAATTATTGTTTCAAAATATCATTTTCAGTCTTCTCTATGACCTTCTCTTTTCCGTTTCTCTGTTTGATTGTTTCTTTTTTATCCTTGCTCTATCTTTTAGAAGAATCTAGCTCAAGTTTCTTTTGGGACTTACCTTTAGATTTCTATATCTTCTTACCCTTGATAGCCTCTGTCTCACTAGGTGATATAACAATAACTTCCTTTTCCATTTCTCCTTTACCTTTATCTTCCCTCTTTTTACTATCACCAATAGTAAAATTATCTGACATTTGTGACCTAGTAAGAGGTTTTCGAGGTTTGAAAATAAAGGCTGAATCATCTGAAGAGAAGTCTAATTTCTTAACTATAAGTCCCTTGCCTTTGGCTTTATATGTTTTATCTTCAGCTGCTTTAACCACAGGAGTTTCTACAATGTCAATGGCCTGTAGGATGTCTTCAAGTCTTCCTTTGCCTTTAACATTTTCTTCAGCATTTCTTTAGATCTCTTAGCTTCAGAATTAGTCTTGTTGTCTGTAACATGTTTGATAGTCCTATTTCTAGTTCTAATTGCTAGAGGTAATGATATATATTGAACTAGATCAGTTTTCTCCACCATGTCTTTATCTAAATCCTTTAAATCTTCATGCTGAGTTCCTTCAAATTTTGCAATAGTATTGACATCCATTTCTTGCTTGGAAGAAGAATTTTTAAGCTTGGAAGCTTTCCTCGGAGATAAGACATAACGCTCATATCCATTCATGAACAGGAATGCTACCCAACCTCTGTTTAGTTTGTTTAACTCCTCAAAAACTAGAAATTTCATCAACCCATGGTGGAAAATGGAAGTTTCATGTCTCTCAGGTTTTCCTTGTACCTTGTTTTCCATTTTCCCGAGACTTCTAAAAAAATAGAATGGAATATCTATCAATTTCTTCCCTGTGAGATGAATCAATAGTTTGAAATGATACATGTAAATTATCTAAAAATGACCTTCACATATAAAATATTTTTGTATGACCATTAGCAACTTCGAAAATTCATCTTTAATACAGGTTCTAGGAATTCCTTCAGTCATTTTAATCCCCGCATTCTCCAAATTTAAGTAATCATCACAAATTTTCAAGTCAAATTTGGTATCTTTAAACCATTCCTCTCTGGTTCTCGGGACTCCTATTGCTTTAGAGATACTATCAGGTGAAATTGGGATATGAATACAACCTACTTTTGTAAATGTGGCTCTGAAATTAGCCACAAAGTCTCATGATACCTATTGGTGATGCCCTTGTGGTTTCTGAAAGAATTCAATACACCTTGCATTTGTAAATAACTCGGTGAAATTTTCATCTCCTAAAACCAAGTCTGGAGCTGTGGGTTCATAGCGGAATGGAAAACCTCATTTATAAACCTTCTTGGGAGTAGATGTAGCCATTTCCTGTATGGTGCAGTGGTGGCCTTCCATATAACTTTACATTTGTTTGGGAGAAAATACTTGATGACAGAGAGCAGCTAAATGGAGATAAAATTATATACAACAAGGGTTTCTACTGGGTATCTTCTTGACAGAGAGCTAATTTGGTAGCAAATGATGAGTGCAAAAAAAGATAACAAAAGTATGAGATATAAATTCAAAAGTGGAATGAGAGGACGTAAGACAAAATATGATTGATATGAGAAAGTGTATAACTTTTAAGTGATGGCTTAAGTCTGGCAGTAAGTTCTTGAAATTCTCAAACACTTAACCATTCATCATTACTCTTTAAACCATTAAAGACTAGCAGATATTTCATAGCATGTTTCATTTGATAAATTTCAGTTTTGCTACGGAAATACTAGGTGTTTCCGTAGCTAATTTTGTTAATTTCGTGCTATATTTGCCGCGGACTCAGATAGTTTGGTGACAAATGGGAAAATTTTGGACTTATGATCATTTCAAAGTGTCTACTCAAAACACTCTCCTCCGATGTGACTTGGAATGATTTCTAAGACCTTATCCAAAGTTTTCTAAACTTAAATACAACATAAAATATATCATTTTATGATATCTTGCAACCTAAGAAAATTTGAAGGAGTATTATGACTGATTTTCAACCATGAGATTTTGAAAATTTTATGAGTGATAACAGTGGCTCCACTAGGGTTAGTATGCCCCCTATGGTATGATAAGAACTAGTAGCTTCAGTGTTGCAATCCATTCCTTTAAAATAAAAATTCTGAAATTCTTCCCAATCTACTTCAAACTGTACCTACTAAAAATGCGCATTCGACCTTGAGCTTATTTGCATATTCCTACCTACCTACCCTATCAACTGCAAACTTCTTTTAGCTTAATCAATGTGAAATTTCCAATGTAACCAATTATCTGTTTTATCTAATATTTGAGATTTTTGACTGTATTGGACATCAAAGCAACTATGATATTGTGATGACCATTGCCACTGAAATTGTAACTGATCTTCATAGTAAAAATAAAACTAAAACACTGGAGAGTAAAACTCTTCCAAGTATTTAGCTATAGGATCCCATAATACATTATTAGCTTGATGATCTTCATAACATCCTGTAACTTCTAACAACTAATTTTTAGCCACACAAAATTTATTTGATAAGCTATCCAACTTCCTTTCTGAATGATTCCCACATACAATGTAATTTTCCTCACTATTATGATCATTATTTGAAGTAGGCTGCTGCAAGGAATTACATAAAAAATCAACCTTTTCCTCTACCTGAGGGTTATAAAAACTGTCTTCCAGTAATTTTTCTTCGTATTTGCAATGATTTTCATCTTCATTATGATCTGAATACTCACAAGTTTGCTGCATATTTACATCAATATCGGAGGATGTAACCTGGTTTTCATAAGTATACTCTTGTTGATTTACATGATGCATTCTATGGGATGTTATCTTTTCTTCTAGGTGTTGAAATGCATTGTTATGAAGAGGCTCAAAAATTATTTGATCCTTAAATTCATCATCATCATAACAATCCTCCAAATACGGAATAAAACTCATAGAATGTTTACAACAATATTTGACCAGCAATAAGGAGGGATGACACTCTTTATACATCTCATAGAATTCATCATGAAAATTAGCAAGAGAATATAATGAACCATTTGCTAAACCTTTATACCAAGACCATGCTTTTCCTTCTAGAGTGGTCAGAAACATATTCATAAGACAGTCTTCAGGGATCTGAACCTTAAGAATATGTACATGCAGATGAAACCTAATCAAATTAAGAGCACCACTGTCTTTCTTTTCATCTTTGAATATTGGAATATCATCTAACCAATTAACCTTTGGCATAGGATTTGGAAAACCAGGGATATGAGACCAATTCATAGGAGCATACCTAGCATTAATTCTTGCAATGGAACTCATCTTGAAACTTCATCAAGCTACTGATCTTCAAGAAATGAAGTCACCTTCCAATTTAATTATTTGATGTGTGGAGTCGCCAAGGTAGTTTTGCAATCTAGAACAGATTCTGAGCTTCTGCTACCTTCAAGAGTTCAGCTTCATAATTTTCGGGAGATGTATATCTTCAGACTCCTGGAAGACGCACCAAAATGTTATCACCAAAATAGGACCCTGATAGGGTGTTGATCAGACCACTTCAGTGTAACTATTTCAAACCAATATTTTAGTTGACGCTTAGCCTCCTCGGCCTGAGAGGGCTCTCTCAAGTGTTAATGATTTTGAATAAATATGTAAATAGATGGCTAACTCTATGGTTTATGGTTTTGTAGGTTTATTGGTTGAAAGATGGAGACTGGCTACCATTGGGCTATGGAGTCAGTGATAGGGATAAAGATAACAAATATCTCTTCTTATAAAACTGAGGCTTGTATATACTTCAATGAAAGGGTGACACATTCAGGAAAGTCTCAATATCTTAAGGTTCGAAGGAAATCAAAGCATGTGTGCATGAATTTTGAGTCATGATACATCAAGATATTGAAAAGAAAGTATTTAACAGAGATTTATCCAAGCTTAACACTTAAAGGAAGTCATAGCATGAATGACCATGAATTCTGAGTAATAAGTATCAAACATTGAATAAAACAATCTACAGATAGGACCTAAGAACTAAATTCACCATAAATTAACACTTAAAGGAAGTCAGAGCATGTTCCCATTAATTCTGAGTAATAAGCATCAAAACTATGGAAGTAAAACACATGATAGAAAATAAAGCTCACTGAAGTACACTTATAATCTCAGCTTCAGAAAAGTTAAACTGCTTTTGTACATATCAGCTCCTCCAAAGTATTTACAAAAGTAGCCTATTCTGATAACATTTTTCAACCCATCTAATTTTACACTATTTAAAGGCACTTAGCCTTTACAAAAAGTCTGCCAAGTGGCTAGACTATTTAAATTTAAACTGACACTTAAATCTAACCATAAAATGGACTCGATACTAGGACTCACACCTATTCGAAATAAGACTAAGAGTCCTACTAGGACTTAAACACTTATTTATTACATTTAAAATAAACTGATCCAAGTCTTCCTCGAGAGGAATCTAATCTCTTCACCATGCTAGCCATTAAAAAAACATTTATATCATGATTGTCATCGTGAAGTAACTCTATCCCTCATTTAAAAGAAGTTAGTTTGATGACATGGCACATGCTGGCTAGTATCTTTCAAGCTCCTCTAACTGAAAATCTCCACTTGGAAAATATGACACTCTTTTTCATTACGATACACTTTGACCCCTTGATGATGAATAACTTTACACATGCTTAACATTTTTCACTCTTTTTCATCATTTATCACAAAAACTATCCATACTGCCAAACTCTGTTTTGAGCTATGAAAACAGCTTGTTTTCGTAGTGCACACAAAAGATGGACTTGTGATATTCCTCATTGTTTTTAACCATTGGAAGATGTTAAATGATAAAAGCCAATTAAACATGACCTTCAAAACTACTCACTCCCATCAATTTATGTCTCTTAAAACCCAAAAGAGACTTTCAGAAATTCCGCAGCAGAAATTGGGCTTCAAGCCTGACACTTGCTGCAGAATTGCCTAACACTTAGGTGATTTGATAAAACTTGTATCTGAGCTTCAAAAAAGTATATGACCATGGCAGCATATATTTCATTGATAATATAAGACAAAAATATGATGATCTAATTTTTACCTTCTTATCTATCAGTGGTTTCAAACATTTTTGTTCATGATTCTTCTTTCCAAGTCTCCTTTCTTTGATTGTGTTTTCATCAATTCCATTTATTTTTTTAATTATTTCACTTGTATCTGCAGGATTCTATTCTCTGCTTGTAAACATAAATTCCTCTTCCTTGTATGTGACACTATGATGCGTAAAGGTTGTGTCCTTTTCAACAGATTCTTGGCTTTTGCAATAGAGGTCTAAAAATGAATACCCTGTTTAGTTACTCTCTTCTCTACCTCATCTATCATCTATCTATATTTCTTATATCCTTCCAGCTCTTTCTTTTCTTCAGCCAATTCATCTTTGACATCTTTCAATTGTTCTTCCAAATTCTCCTTTTCAGTCTTCTCTATGACCTTGTCTTTTCCTTTTCTCTGTTTGAATATTTCTTCTTTATCCTTGCTCTTTCTTTTAGAAGAATCTGTCTCAATTTTCTTTTGGGACTTACCTTTAGATTTTTCTGTCTTCTTACCCTTGATAGCCTCTTTCTCACTAGGTGATATAACAATAACTTCCTTTTCCATTTCTCCTTTACCTTTATCTTCCCTCTTTTTACTATCACCAATAGTAAAAGTATCTCACATTTGTGACCTAGTAAGAGGTTTTAAAGATTTGAAAATAAGGCTTAATAATCTGAAGAGAAGTCTAATTTCCTAACTATGAGTCCCTTACCTTTGAATTTAGATGTTTTATCTTCAGCTGCTTTCACCACTAGAGTTTCTGCAATGTCAATGGCCTATAGGATGTCTTCAAGTCTGCCTTTGCCTTTAACATTTTCTTCAGCATTTCTTTTAGATCTCTTAGCTTTAGAGTTAGTCTTTCTATATGTAACATGTTTGATAGTCCTCTTTCTAGTTAATTGCTGGAGGTAATGATATATCTTGGACTAAATTAGTTTGCTCCACCAAGTCTTTATCTGAATCCTTTAAATCTTCGTGCTGAGTTCTTTCAAATTTTGCAGTAGGATTGACATCCAATTCTTGCTTGGAAGAAGAATTTTTAAGCTTGGAAGCTTTCCTTGGAGATAAGACATCAAGCTCATATCCATTCATGAACGGGAATGTTTCCCAGCCTCTGTTTAGTTTGTTTAATTCCTCCAAAACTAGCAATTTCATCAACCCATGGTGGAAAATGGGAGTTTCATACCTTTTAGGTTTTCCTTCTACCTTGTTTGTCATTTTCCCGAGACTTCTAAAAAAATAGAATGGAATATATATCATTTTCTTCCCTGTGAAATGAATCAATAATTTGAAATGATACATGTAAATTATCTGAAAATGACCTTCACATGTAAAATATTTTTGTATGACCATTAGCAACTTGGAAAATTCATCTTCAAGACAGGTTCTAGGAATTCCTTCAGTCATTTTAATCCCTGCATGCTCCGGCTTTAACTAGTCATCACAAATTTTCA
Organism: Pinus albicaulis; assembly: GCA_034641835.2. Taxonomy (NCBI): domain Eukaryota; kingdom Viridiplantae; phylum Streptophyta; class Pinopsida; order Pinales; family Pinaceae; genus Pinus; species Pinus albicaulis. The sequence goes on from CM076570.1 coordinate 524,239,837, forward strand.
AGTCAAATTTGGTAGCTTTAAACCATTCCTCTCTGGTTCTCGGGATCCTTATTGCTTTAGAGATACTATCAGGTGAAATTGGGATATGAAGACAACTGACCTTTGTAAATGTGCCTCCGAAATTAGCCACAAATTCTTATGATACCTATTGATGATGCCCTTGTAGTTTCTGAAAGAATTCAATACACCCTACATTTGTAAATAACTCGTTTAAATGTTCATCTCCTAAAACCAAGTCTGGAGCTATGGGTTCATAGCGGAATGGCGAAACTCGTTTATAAAACTTCTTGGGAGTAGTTGTAGCCATTTCCTGTATGGTGCAGTGGTGGCCTTCCATATAAATGTACACCTGTTTAGGAGAAAATACTTGATGACAGAGAGCAACTAAATGGAGATAAATTGATATAGAGCAAGGGTTTCTACTGGGGATATTCTTGACAGAGAGCTTCTTTGGTAGCAAATGATGAGTGCAGAAAAACAAAACAAAAGTATGAGAGATAAATTCAAAAGTGGAATGAAAGGACGTAAGACAAAAGATGACTGATATGAGAAAGTCTATAAATTTTAAATGATGGCTTAAGTCTGGCAGTAGGTCCTTGAAATTCTCAAACACTTAACCATTAATCATTACTCTTTAAACCATTAAATACTGGCAAAGATTTCGTAGCACGTTTCATTTGACAAGTGTCAGTTTTTCTACGAAACTACTAAGTGTTTCCGTAGCAGATTCTGTTAATTTCGTGCTATATTTGCTACGGACTCAGACAGTTTGGTGACAAATGGAAAACTTTCTGACTTATGATCATTTCAAAGTGTCGACTAAAAACACACTCCTCCGATGTGACTTGGAATTAGTTCTAAGACCTTATCCAAAGTTTTCTAAACTTAAATACACCATAAAATATATCATTTTATGATATCTTGCAACCTAAGCAAATTTGAAGGAGTATTATGATTGATTTTCAAGCATGAGATTTTTAAAATTTTGAGGAGTGATAAAAAAAACTATGTTTTTTTATTGAGGGGATGTGGTGCTATGTTGCGAGTATTTTTCTCGTCCACTTTCTGCTATCTCTATGACTTATATGGCCATCTCTTATTTTTTTCATTGACCCTTTGTCTCTTCCTCTTCTTCTTCTGGTTCTTCTTGTTTCTTCTAGTTCTTCCTCTTCTTCTTCTGGTTCTTCTTGTTTTTTTCTGGTTCTTCCTATTCTTCTTTAAGTGCTACGTGCTTCCATCGGTCTCTCTCCCTTTAAAAAATTTCAATATAGTGGCTTGGATGAGACGACATCTCCTTTTATTAGATAACACAGCTAATTTTGGAGTGCTTATGTAACTCAGCTGAGCTCTATTTCTATTGTAGACAGTTGTTTCCTTCTCTTGTTAGTTCATGATGGAATGTGTGTTTCCTCCCCTCGTTCTCCTCTACTCCACTTGATTTAAATTATTTTATATTGCATGCCTAGGTGGCATGTACTTCCAGTTTTATTACATTCATACCTCACGGTGGTGACCGAGTTAACTGGCCACATTTCTACCCCTTAAAATCTAAGTCTGTAATTAATTATTGTTGGCTATTACGGATGCATAGCAAGGGGTGAGAAGCTATACATAAGTTTACATGTTGTTTCCTAGGCGGTTGCAGGAGCTGGAGGTTGGAGATAGGCCTTTTAGATGCTTCATTCCTCACCATATTCTTGTACTCTAAGTGATCAGCTTGCTAAATGAGCAACTTCCTGAGTGAGCTCCTAATTTTTTCTTGTTGCTTCTCTCTGCTGTGTATGTTGTGTGGGTGCTTTAGATTCCATGGGTGTCATGCTCGTTCTCCTAGAGTCTGTTATGCACTTTCCTTCCTTGTTCTTCTTGGTAGAACATGAAAATTTTTTTTTTTTTTTTTTTGAAGGAACTTCCTGATGTTTGTCACATCATGTTTTTGTTTTAATTCTCTTGCTACACTGTGCTTAGGAATGGAGGAGTGTGGTGTATGGAGGTGATGGAGGAAGTTATGCAGATGAATGGAGTGAATGATGGGATGGATGATAAGATATAAGAAGGGAAAAGAGGATGAATTCTTCCTTGTGTTTCTAGAAACCTTTAACAACCTGCAAAACGACAAACACAGAAAACATAAAGATGCAGATGTATTTTTTTTTTTGTTCTTTTTGTATTTTTTTATTTTTTTTGAAAGAACGTGGGCTGCCTCCATGGAGGTTTTCAACCTACAAACTTTCCTTGGGTTCCTAGGAGAGGTTTTCACCCATGGATCTTTATTCTCTTTTTCTCTTTTTTTTTAGCAAGTGAGTTTCCTTCATTAAGGTTTTCAACCCACAAGCCTATTATCATTATTATTATTTAGAAGGTGTGGGAAACTTTGGAGTTCCCTATCACATAAACTTCTCTGCTTATTGAATTTATGACCTCTGCATTTGACAAAGGATTCTTGTAAATTTTAAGTATGTGACCATTGACAAGCAAGGGGATTCCTTCCTCATTTATGGTTCTGATTTGAACTGCGACATTATCAAAAAAAAAATCCACTGTGTATGGTCCTAACCATCTTGTCATCAACATGCCTTTAAAATATTTAAACCTTGAATCATACAACAAAACGCAATCTCCTTCTTGGAAGGTATTTTCGTTGATGTTATTGTCATGCCATACCTTCCTTTATATCTAAACTACGTTTGTGTGAAGAAGTGCTTCCATTCTGAACTCATCCAATCCATTTAGTTGCAACAACCTCTCTTTTTGGGCATTTGATATCTAGATTTAATTCAGATGCCATTCTTAAGGTACTGAATTCAAACTCAACTGAAAGTAGATCTTTATTACCATAGACTAGTTCATAAGGAGTGAGTCCTGTTGTTGTCTTCCAAGTACTGTTGTAGGCCCAAGTAGCCTCTACCAATATCTCTACCCAATATTTTCTGATGTTGCTCACAACCATGGTGAGGATGCTCTCTAAATCTCTATTAGTTACTTCTACTTGGCCATTGGCCTTAGGGTGATAGGCAGTAGACGTTATATGCTTAATATTGTGCTTGCTCAAAAGATTATCAATGAGGTGAGAGGTGAATTGTGCTCCCTGATCAGTGACTATTTCTTTGGGGTATCCAAATTTGTAAAACACGTTCTCCCTCAGAAATTCTGCTACTTTCTCCTCAGTTTCTACCTTCACTTATTTTGTTTCAACCCACTTTTTCAGGTATTCAGTGCAGATGATGATATACTTCTTTTGTCTGGATGGTGGATCAATAGGTCCAACAAATTCCATGCCCCACTTATCAAATGGCCCAAGAGCCACCTCAGGGTGTAAAGGAATTTCATCCCTTTGTGTGGGTTTCTCCATCCTTTGGCACTCCTCACACCTGCTAGTGTATCTTCTGTAATCTTGGTGAAGGGTAGGCCAATAGAATCCTACCTGCAAAACTTTGTAAGTATTTCTCTTTATAGAAAAGTGGCCTCCACATGGGTTGTCATGACATTCAGAGAGGATATCAAAAAATTATTTCTCCCTCACACACCTCCTTAGGATATGATCAGGTCCTAGCTTGAGAATATTTCCCGCAGTCCTTGTGAAAGGGGCACTTTTTTCTAATGATTATGCTCCTCTCCCTGAATGAAATATTAGAAGGGGATTTTCCAACAACCAAGTAGTTGGATATATCAAAAAACCATGGTGAGAGTGTTGATATGGAAAAGAGGTGTTCATCTGGCAGCTGGTCATCCATCATTCCTTCTTCACCTACAGGGAGAATTAACCTAGACAAAAAATCTGCAACAACATTTTCCTTTCTAGGTTTATCAACAATAGTCAAATCAAATTGCTGCAAAAGTAACAATCATCTAATTATCCTAGCTTTTACATCTGGTTTTTTCATTAAATATTTGATGGCTACATGGTTAGTGTGGAAAAAGGTTTGATATCCAGTAAAATAATGCCTAATTTTTTTCAATGCATGGACAATGGCTAACATCGCCTTCTCAGTAATAGTATAATTCAACTCAACCTTTGACAAATTCTTTCTAATGAAAGAAATGGGATAATGGATTTTGTCCTCTAATTTTCCTAATGTTTCCCCTACAACGTTTTCGGATGCGTCAGTGTCGATGTGGAAAGGGAGAGTCCAATTTGGACCTCGGAGAATCGGGGCAGTAGTCAATTGTTTCTTAATGAGCTCGAAAACCTCTTGACAGGGGTCGAACCAAATAAACTCAGCATCCTTGGCCAATAGCCCAAATAATAGTGAAGCCATCCTGCTGAAATCTTTGATGAACCTTCTATAGTAACTGCCTAATCCTAAGAAACTCCTGACATCTTTCTTCTTTTGAGGAGTAGGTACCCTTTTGATGATAGTGATTTTTTTTGGGTCTACCTATATTCGTGCTTGGGATATGGAGTGTCCTAATACAACCCTACTTTCTTCAGGAATTCACACTTTTCTAGGCTCAAGGAGAGATGCAACTCAATGCACCTCCTTAGTAGTTTACTCAGATTGAAAAGAGATTCCTAGAAGTCATCCCCATATGGGGTGAAATCATCCATGTAAATTTCGACAGAGTCATGGACTAACTCGAGAAAGATGCTTAAGATAGCTCTTTGGAAGGTTTTTGGGGCATTGCACAACCCAAAGGGTAGGACTCTATAAGAAAATCTACCCCAAGGGAAGGTAAAAGTAGTCTTATCCTGGTCTTCATATCTCATTTGAATCTGATTGTACCCCCTGAACTCATCTAAGAAGGAAAATAACTTCTCCCCTGTAAGGCCATCTAGGACTTGGTATATAAAGGGCAAGGGGAAATGGTCTTCCTTGGTTGCTTTTTTAATTTCTTGATAGTGAACAAATTCTCCACTTCCCATTCTTCTTTGGGACTAAGACAAGAGGGGATACCCACTCACTGTCGGATATAGGATATATGAACCATGCATCCAATAGTTTATGTGACTCTTCTTTGACTATGTCTTTCAGAGTTAGTTTCATCCTTCTTTGGGGTTGTCTCACAGTCTTGAATCCTTATTTTATGTAAATATGATGTCTACATACCGAAGGATGCACCCCTTTCATGTCCTTGTAATCCCAAGCAAATTCTTCGACATTTTCTTTCAAAAGATGGCATAGCTACTTCTCTTCTTCATTTGAGAGGGTTGGGTTGATTTTCAGAGATCTGGATTGGCCAAAATCAATAGCCTTGGTGGTTATAGAGTTTGTCTCAACTGAGTGCACTTACATCCAAGGTTGGATTTTAGACTCTTTGACTAAGGTTTCGAGAGGAGTATTAGTGGAGGATTTCTTTCAAATGGCATGGTTGATTAGTTCATCTTCATCAAGCTACCCCCCTCTAAGAATAGCATCTATGGTACACATAGGGGCAGTGTTATATAACTAATCTTCTCCATCCTCCAACCATATACGGAGATCATGATAAACGGAAGGTTGGGCTGGATGATGTAACACCAGTTGTTTAGACAAAGGACAATTTTTTATAGTCATGTTTCTAAACCGACAACTAATATAAGCATCTGCAGTGGCTACCTAAGGTCTCCCTAAGATGAGAGGATAGCCATTAAAATTTATTTTTGGTTCCAGGACTAGGAAATCTATAGGATACTCCCAAGATTCAATGTTAACCATAACATCTCAACAATTCCTTCCAGAGTTATTGTGGACCAATCTGCAAGTTCCAGAACTATTGTGGTTTTCCTCAAAGTCCCTTGGAGATTAAGTTTCAATATAGTTTCCTTGGTCATGATATTGATGGCAGCCCCTAGATCAATCAAAGTGTTGGGGACTATGGCACCATTTATATGCACATCAAAAACTGGACTAAGAGGGTCCAGGTATTCTGGAAATATCACCTTCCCCAGGATCAGGTCAGAAAGTTGTCCTACGACATTTATGGTGGGGGTATCTCTCTTCCTTCTCCAAGGTTTCTTGAAGAAATTTTATTTTATGAGAATCTTGTAGATAGAGACATCCTTAATGGCCTAGAGAAGTGGTATCTTCACACAAAAATTTTCCCATTCTCCGAGGAGTTCAGTCTCCTCTTGGGTGTGTTAAATAGGGTGGATCATGAAATCGGGAAAAGGAGGTTGTTGGATATGAGTGTTATCTTCTTCCTTTTCCTCCTCAACCTCTACAGGTATATATGGGGAATGGTTGTCTGGGAGTACTCTTCTTGAGCTGAGATTAACCTCTTATATCTCCACGACATAAGCTGGATGGGATGTTTCTCCACTAGGAGCCTATTGTGCCTGTCTGTTGTTCGGGTTCAGATTGGGATGTGTAGGTATAGGTAGCCTAGGTGGAGTAGCATGAGTAAGCTGAGGTTGAGGTTGGGGTGGAGGAATTAGAGTATGTAGTTGAATTTCTTGAGGCCTCCACCCTTGGGATGGATTGTTCCATTGAAGTTGTTGTGGAACATACTGTTGAATTGGTTGGTCTACTAGCTGACGATGATATGAAGGGTTCAAAAGCCAAGTAGGAGGTGTAGCCCAGGATGGAGGAGTGGGGGTGGACCAAGGTTGCATTGGTGCACTCTGAATTTTGTAATAGTAAGAGTAAGGTGCACCTTGCATACCTTATTGATATAGCTTAGGGCCTTGAGGCCTTCTCCGGTTAATGAAAAAGAGTTTCTATGGCATTGTTTCCCCACCTTGGTATACAAGTTTAAGTCCAGGTAAGAAGGGACACTTATCTGCAGCATGATTCTCTTCAAAAACTAAGCACACCTCTATAACATTTACTGGAAATTGATTTCTTGGGTGCTTCGTGGTACATCTAGGACAAAATATGGCCAGGGCTCTCTCTACTTCCTCTTGCTTCCTTTTGACCTACATTGTATCCATTTGTTGTTAACCTCTTTCATAAGCCAATTATAAATCCAAAATACAGAAATGAAATAATGTAAATTTAGGATAAATATATTTATTAAATTAGAATTTTTAATAAATATTAGAGATACTTAGAAATAGTATTTTCTTAGTAAAAATAGGACTCTAGAATAGAGTCATTTCCTAGGCTCTAAAATAGGAATAAAGTTAGTAGGATGGTTATAACGTCATTTATTGTAAATGGACACTTGTTGGTTTTCCAAGTGATCCATAACTAAATTAAGTTAGAACATAGAGCTTATAAATAGGTTAGTTCCATAATTTCATTATAGTGAGAGTTTACATTTGTAAACTCCTACAATTTGTTATGTAATCTCTTTTCATGATCAATAAAGTTATGTGTCTGAGGACACTTCGGAATCTACATGTGGTATCGGAGCTGAGGTTAGAGAGAAATATTTTAGTTGAGGGTTGAGGCTACCTTTATTAAGTGCTACATTTCTGAAACTATGTTGTTTGGAGTTCTTTTTGTTATGGCACGCTGAGAAGCTGCTTCAAGCCAAATATGTTGAAGTTGAACCGAGATGATTGTGTTTCTTTTAACAATTTCGATGCCGTGGAGGAGAATAAGTTCAAGGTCGTATTGCAATTTCGGTAGTAAATCACCATTTTCAAAAGCCTTAGAAGATCAGAATACTGGCCTCATGACGCTTCTGGAATGAATCGACAATATGGATAGATAGACAGAGGAGGATGTTATTTCCTATGAGTTTGGCAGAAAAGAGGCTTTAGCCTCATGGAATTCTCATCATTCTCTATTGTTAAAATAATTTAGTTTACAACTTAAATAGATGAGAGAAAATGTCTAAGATAGTCTGTGCTATCTTAGACTCCTTTGGTTGAGATAATTTCTCACCAAAAACCCACCAAGATAGGAGTTACTAAACAAACTCATTAGGGGAATTTCGAGGTCTAAAATGGGCCTCCTAAGGAAACTCTAAAATAATAGTGGAAATAATAAAATAATATTTGATGACATCATCAAATTTTGGAGGGAAAAAAGAAAAAAACTACATTTTCAACTCATATTTTCAACGTATCTCCCAAAGTTTTTACTCAAATTTTGAGCGGGAGTACTCGTTGGATGAAAATTTTAATTCCTCATCCAAAGAGTACCCATGTTGCATACTTTCGATGGACCCTACTATATGAAAAATGAGAAATACATGAAAATTGTGATTGCAATCAATTTTTTTCATGTATTTCTCATTTTTCGCATAGCAGGGTCCATCGAAAGTATGCAACATGGGTACTCCTTGGATGAGGAATTAGATTTTGCATCCAACGAGTACTCCCGCCTGAAATTTGAGTAAAAAATTTGGGAGAAAAGTTGAAAATACGAGTTGAAAAAGTAGTTTTATTATTTTATTAATTTTTAATATTTTTACCCTTTTACTTAAAAAATGGTGAATCATCACCCATGGTTGACATCATCATCTTTAATCTTATTGGTTCTTATAAAGTTTATTTTGGTTGTACACTTTTCTTAGGAGGCCCCTTTTAGACCTCAAAATTCCCCTAATGTCAATATTTGAGGAACAACCCAAGTGTTAGGCACATATTCCTAACTTGGAATATTTAATTAATTAATTAATTATTTTGGATTTATTATTGCTATTTGAGAGAGGCTAACATTTGCAAAGAAAAGGTGTGCAACATTTCACTCTTGAAGTCCTCTAGCATGTCTCCAATCTAATGTTTTATGAAGGTGGAAGAGGAAGGGGTATTGGATGTATTTTGGCTAGCTATGCCCTTCTTCCTAACTGTCATAGAATGGTTCTGAAAGATAGTTTTGATTGTTTCATAGGGTTGTTGGTAGATATATCCTCCTGATAACATATTCAAGGTTTCTATCATATCTTCACTAATGCCTCGAAGAAGTACAAGTTTAAGTGAGTCAGGATCAAGAGTACAGTTGGCTCTCTTATAGTTCAATTGAAACCTCTCTTTAGAATCCTCTAGGGATTCATCAGTCCCTAAATTCATCCTAAATATCTCATCCTTAGTTTCCTTGGACCTACAATAGTCTTTGTACTTGCTGCTGAAGGTCTCTTCCTTCTGTGCCCAGGTAGTGATGCTATCCCCAAGAAGACACATGAAACAACGAAAGGTTGCATCCTTAAGGGTGGATTTGAATAACTTCAACTTCTGATCATAAAAGGTGTATTTGTATGTCCTAAAAATAACAAAAAACACAAACATGAATGTGTCAAGGTCCTTAGATGTAAGTCCAGAGCTGAGGGGCTAATTTTTTTCATCTTAGTTTCCCCATCTTCCTCTCTTATGGGAAAGGCTCTCTGGGTCGTAGCCATGGTTAAGATAGGTGAAGTAGGTCCCTCAGTTGAAACAAGGTCTTCTTATTCTTTCCCAATAGGATCCTCAAAATATTCATAAGGCTCTCCTATAGGGGGTTCGATCTCAATTCCACTGAAGAAGAGTGAAGGGTGGCTAGGAGGTGATGTGGGGGTCTTAGATAATATTTGTCTCTGTGTATTCCTAGTCCTACAAGGCATGAAAATCAGATATTTTTGTATTTTTTTCAATTGCTTATGAAATGACATGGAATGGAAGGAAAGAAGAAAATAATGCTAAAAACAAAATCAAAACATCTACTAGACACCTCCCTAACAACGACGCCAAAAGGTGGTGAGCCCTGGTATTGCACCAAGAGTGTTATAACTCCCAGGGGATGCCCTAATTTACTTTATCAACCGAGGTTTCACAAAAAAATTGAGGTGATAGTGCTATATACACAACAGATGCATTTTTTCATGTCATCCTATTCTTCTTTACAAAACGGTGTTATTTCTTAAAATATGAGAACAACTAGAAAGTAAATTACTGGAAGGAAATGACAGAAAGGAAACTAAACTAAATTGTTGAAAGAAAATTAATTCTAAACCACACTTAACTTGGCCAAACGGCTAAATGCACTCTACTTATCCTATGATCTATCAACCATGCTCCTATGCATGTAACTAAGGTATGCATGAATTAATTCTAATAAAAAAGTGTTAATTTGCAACTTGGAGGGAAGAAAAGGGCTAAAAGAGGCTAATGGGGGGTTTAACACATGAAACGAGGTTTGGAAGTAGAAATATGGGGTTAAACCCTTATAAAACTTAATGATAGCGTAAAAAAAGACTTTGGAGTGGACATAACTCAAAAATGTGATGGTAGAGTGCAGTGGAGGACAAAAGTTGCGATGTGCGATGTCGCAATCACAACTTCGCAAGCTTAAAGGGATAACAGTAAGGATTAACAAGAATTAAATAAGTTGTGCAAAGTCTGATGAGTGATGTGGCAGGTCGCGAATCGTAATATCGAATGTTTAAAGGAATAGCGGTAAGGATTAGCAAGAATTAACTAAAATGTGCGAAGTGCGATTGGTGACACAATAAAAGTTACGGGCTGTGATCTGAAATGTGGTAAGTTCTACGATGTAAGAAGTGCGATGAGTGATGTGGCGTAGTTATCACATCGATGGAATGAGAGGTAAGTGTTATGTGAAAATTTTAAATGGTGCGAAGTGAGATTTTTTATTTTGCAATATCGCAATTGCAAGAACAAGTGGTAAGTGTTTAAAGGTAAAAGCTAAATATGTGAAGTGCGATTTACGATGGGCGACGTGGCGGTGGCACCGATGGTGGGGCATGATTTTTCAATATTGCAATCGAAAGAACCAGCGGTAAGTGTTAAGGGAGAAAAGGTAAATGGTGCGAAGTGCGATTTGCGATTTCACAATATCATAATCGCAAAGAACAAGAGGTAAGTGTTAAAGGTAAAAGGTAAATGGTGTGAAGTGCGATTTTTGATTTCGCAATATCGCAATCACAAAGAACGTCGGTAAGTGTTAAGGGAGAAAGGGAAAGAGTTGCAAAATGTGATTGTGATGTACGGTGGCGGGAGGTTCAGGAGAAAAGGTGGAGTTCACATTCTAATGGGTTTGAATGGTTTTTCACGTGTTTTGAATAAGAAGGGTAACGCAAGCGTGAATGAAGAAAAAAATGAAATAAGGCTTGAAGGGATTAAGTGGGTTAGGTAAGTACAACATTCAAATGAGAGGAAAAGGAGGGGAATGAAGGTGTAAGGGCAGTGCTTAGAACTAAAACACACCTGCGGATTCATGCACGGGAAATAGATAGAAATGCGGGATAAAACAATGAAAGAAAGGCTTGGACTTGGGAATAAAAATTCTTCCCAAAACTCAAACAGAAAGCAATTTTGGCCTGTGGGAAGGTCTACTCGACTCGAAATCTATTGACAAAGATGAGAGGGGGATACTTTGTAAGATTCCAAATAGTGAAAATTTTGATAGATCTAGAACATGTTAGTGTTCTGATTTAAAACTACTTTTCATCAAAAGCAAGAACACAAGCATATCTAGAAATGAAGCCCTTTTATTTATATTATTAGCTAAAAATAAAATGCATGCCCATACAATAAAATTAAGCTCCTGCAGATGGCATGCTTGGCTTCTCGTTAAACAGAAAAACAACACTAAAGCACAATCATGGACCTTGGATGGATCCACTCGACAAATTCACTGTAATATCCCAAATGAGGGAAATTCTACAACAATGAGAATATCTCAAGATATTCTAAAGTTGGAGCTGCAGCAATATGCAAACACAACAATGGAGTAGTAGTGACACTCAAATCATAGAAATGTGAGAGAAATCCATAGCCATCTTATTAAATAATAGCAGAAACAAATGAATACAAGATCTTGAGGAAAAAGGTTACTCAAGATTGGAAATGCTCAGCCTTAAGAGACAAGTACATAAATCATGATAAAACACTGCTACCTATGTGTGCCCAAGCTATGAAAACGTAGTTTTATAAGAGAAACTGCTTGCTACATATGCAAATACATGGATGTACAATTATATGGCCTAATACAACATTGGGAGTGAATATCTCAGCTCCGAAAGGCTACCTCATGTCAATCCTGGAGGGATTGGCTATAAAACACAAAATCTGAAAAATGCCAGAGTTGTTGGGTATCAGCTGCAACTCAGAAATAGAACTAGATGGAGATGGATGTAGATGATGCCCAAACTGAATATGCCTCCTCCAATGGATCTTTCAAGTGAAAGGCCGATCCCCTCACCAAAGATCTCACCCACCAACAATCTGCAAGAGCCCCACTGCAAATGATTCACTCAAAATATCACAGTCACTGGATGGAAATGTGCTGTAGGGGCAAGAGAATGGGTTGGCCCAATGCCGAGAACTAAGATCAGCTCCAAAGGCATCCAAACTGATCTTTCAAAGGAAATAGAGACTCCTCCTCTAAAAAATGGTTTATGGAGGTGGTGTAGTGAACCCTCACAGCAACACCCTGCAACACAACATTATTCTGCTACAGAAATAATGTCTTGGAGGAGGATGCTTGTCCTCAAGCCTAGATGTGAGGAAAATCAATGCAATCCCTCAAGAGGCCTCTCAAGAAGGAGAAGGAATCCTAAACAGGAATTCCCCTGGAAACTCTTGCTAAACATCAAAGAATGCACAATGTATGAATAGACAATGAGATCAATAATCCATAACATGAGAAACAATGGTTGCTTTACCCTCCTTTTAAATAAGTGAAAGCCCCTCTCCATGGGTCGCACTCCTCTTAAGGTTTCCTCAACAAAATAACCCTCTTCCCATTCATATTGCGCTGCTTCTCTAAGTGTTCTCCACCTCTTATCCCAATGTTGTTGACTTGCTCAAACTTGACCTTGTCCACTTGAAAATGACCCCGTTCACGCATGAGGGTGTGAAAACCCACTCCAAGGATGATCCCCATTCATACTATGAGGGATTTTATTTAGACTGTCATCATGTATGTGCCTACTTACCCATTTATTCTCCTCCTAGGTGAAATCAAGAAAAAATAATATTCCAAATTATTGTAGGAAAATTTTGGAATATTACAGTCCTCCCCTGCCAAATGTTGCTTGTCCTCAAGCAACTGCAAGGATAGAAATGGAAAGCCTCATCTCAAGGCATGGAGTCTATTATGTGTTGAGGAACATATTCATGATGTGGATCCTCCATCCCACAAGCAATTATCCATGCAAAATTAGTTACCTCCCAACATGGCAACTCCTGAAAGTCATCTCCCACCTCTGGCTCCCGAAATGTAGGTGGGCTGAAAATCTGATGCTAGTAGACAAAATAACCTACCCCACACTATCCTCCTCTCCATTTAGGATAAGGGTAGGGTTTATGTTGATCTTGGACTGCAATTACATTTCCCTCAAATGGAAATATGGATATTAGACCTCTAAGGATATCTCCTCCAACATTATGAAACATGTTGGCCCAAATCACCTCATATGTGATGAGTTGGAATTCGTCATCATATGGCATCATATTCCTCATATGGATCACCTCATAAGGAAACAAATGAGCTTTTGTAGTGGCCATACCATCTTCCATGCTCCCTCTATAACATGTAGTGAAAAGTGTGTGGGAGTTCTCTCCCTCCAAGGACACATTCACCCAATGTGTCTCTCCTCCAATCATGCTCCCAAGAAGAGCTTTAGCAATATCAACCAAAGGAAACATAAGGAGAATCATGCTAGCTTCCATGTGAAGTAAGGGAGAAGGAAAATGGTCCCTCAAATGTAGCCAACACAATTTTACTCTCCACTGCCATAGATAATAAAATGATGGGTGGCCTCCCCACCATTTGCTTGCTGCCCCAATCTCTTCACAAGTATGGAGAAAGTGAATGATGTAATATGCAATGTAAGTATGTTCTCCATGAGAAATATCATCCCCATGTTTACTAAGGGAGTGATCATCCATAATGGCCTTATGTAGACCATCAAATCTAGGAGGAAGAATATCCCTCCTTTGAGCAAATCCCTGCACATATATGGTTAAGAGATGCATACATATAGAAAAATCACTATGCAAGTAAAAAATACTCTTACCATATGTTTTTCTCATATAAATGGAGTCGCTCATATATGAGTCTCCCCTCATCCTCAAAGGGAAAAGATTTTACCATGCTAACTCCTCCATTTTCTCATGATCCATGGAGTGCCTCCTCAAGTTCTTCAAGTGGTTCCTCCCACAAGAAGAAAATAAATGTAATGTGGCATTCATGGTCGGCCCATGGTTCCTCCTGAAGTGTGCAACATGTATAGTAGGGAGAATCATGCTCCTAATGCGCATCTTCAACCTCAAGCCCACTCTCCCTTCAAAGCTTCCCATGAACATAGAGATACCAACAATACATGGAAGCAAAAACCAATAGAAACAAGTTGTCACATGACAACCGGAAAGTGGATCAAGGTCCCATACAAGGAACTAGTGCAGTGCATCCCTCGCCTGCATCAAATCAAACAAAAACAAGTGCTTTTCCAGCCACTTTTTTTCTGCCACAATCATTTTACAAGATATAAGCATGAAAATACAAAAGGGTGTCAATGGTGCACACCAAAAGTCATGTGGATTTCCCCACAAACCACCAATGAGATAACCAATATCAATGCTACAGATGGCTTCAAGTATATCATTATACTATATTCAAGAAGGAATAATACTCCTTGGTACAATATGCTGCTCATAAAAGGACAAGAAGTACAAAACATAAAGTGAAATTGTACATTCTCCATTATGTACTCGAAGACTTGAGTTGAAATGGCTCAACTTAAAATGCTCCCTTACTCCCAATGGGTAGGAAGGTGGCTATGAAATCTTCTCCATCATCATCTGGGCTCTGCATCTCTCCATATGCTAAAATATGTCTTGTTGAATGCCCTCTCAAATGAACTCCTCTGCCAAGGCAAGATATGCATCAAAGTGCATAGAAAAGAAGTCTTCATGTGCTGCATGTAGCAACTTCTCCTTGAGACTAGAATCTCTAGTCTAGAAGACTTTTTCATGTGAATAAATGACCATATAATCTACCATAGAGCCGTCATCTCTATCCAGATCATCGAGAATCATGCATGCACCAAGATCCTTTGAGTACTCTAGTAAGAGTTGAGATCTCCAATAAGGATCAATCCTCCTAAGGGACAGCACTGGTGATCTGGCATGTGAAGCTCTCCTCCTTCTATTGTCTGCTACTTTGACATCCCCCATGCCAAATTTCTCCTCCAAACTCTTCACCTCTCCAAATATAAGAGCGGTGAATCCAAAGACAAGGTGTCTTTCATCAATGATAGATCTGGTGGCCTCCCTGGTGGAATGCCTCTATGCAGTGAGACATCAATGTCAAGAGTGGACTGTACATATGGTTGAGCAACCATGCCCTTGCTCTCACACTGCAATACAGTCTGCCTCCTCTTTGCACTAGCTCTCTAAAATAGAGAAGGGTGTGTGCCTCTCATCACATGATGTTGCTCTTCCTCCCTTCCTCCTTCTTCTGGCTGCAATGCTGCACAATCATGCTACTCACTAATTGTGCTTGGACCTCCATGTATGAGATCCTGGGTACTTCCTTGCAAAGATGCAAGAACCCCTCTATTTGGTGCAAGAGCTCCTCCTTCCTCTGCATGAGGTGCTAGATCAGATCTATAAATGATAAAGTTGTTGCCCTTAGCCTCCTCAGCATGAGTGGGAGACCCTCCAATGATTGGATCCTCTTTTGGAAAAGGGATCTCTCTGTCTCTTTGTGCAAAAATACAAGGTGAAGGTCTTGCCTCCAAAAAAGTATCATGCAAGATATCAGCCTCCTTTATGGTTCTCTGAAGTGATTTTGAGTCTATGGTTTCTTCCATCACATGCAAGGGTTTTTTTTGTTTAGATGTGTTTGTTTCCTCCACACGTCTTTCAGAATTCTTCCTACCAAATATTTCCATCAAAGTTCTAATGAACATTGCATAGGAGGAGTATTTTCATTCTTCAAAGTAAAGGACTCAAATAACCACCATGCATAGACCTTACCTCCAAAGTGCAACACTGCTACTCTGATGGCTTCATTTTCGGGAATCTAATGCTGCTGCAAAAAGGTGTCTAACTCTTCCACCCAAGCCCTAGCTGAACAAGTAGGGGAACCATAAAATATAGATAGAAGAAATCTATCCATGTTATGCTACCTGTCCCTCCTCACCTTGACCTTGTAAAACTCCGGGAAAGTGACATGAGCTCTAAAATTCTGAGTTTGAGATTCATAGTCATGCAAGAACCCACTAATAGTTCCCCTCTCAGGCACTCCTCCTTCTTCTCTTTCTCTCATGGCAAAACTGGCCATGTGACTGCATTGTAAATCATAGGGTGTGGCTGCATGCTCACACTCCCTACAAGAAAATCTAGAGTTTGGCTCAGTTTCAAACCCTCTTGGAGATCTTGTACATATCTCCCTCCTTATCTTCTCAAATTCTTCATGAATGCTTTGTACAGATTTTGGAAGAAGCTTTGCGAGCTTATCTTCCTTTTTCTCTCCACATAGTGGAGTCTTCATCTTCTCTCTCCTTGATAGCATGATGGCTGAGATCCACCGACTAAGCTAGAGATCATAATCTGATACCACTGTAATATCCCAAATGAGGGAAATGCTACAACAATGATAATATCTCAAGATATTCTAAAGTTGTAGCTACAGCAATATGCAAACATAACAATGGAGTAGCAATGACACTCAAATCATAGAAATGTGAGAGAAATCCATAGCCATCTTATTAAATAATAGCAGCAACAAATTAATACAATATCTTGAGGAAAAAGGTTACTCAAGAATGGGTTGGACCAATGCCAAGAACTGCAATCAGCTCCAAAGGCCTCCAAACTGATCTCTCAAAGGAAAGAGAGACTCCTCCTCTGAAAAATGGCTGATGGAGGTGGTGTAGTGAACCCTCCCTCCAACACCCTGCAACACAACATTATTCTGCTACAGAAATAACACTGTCTTGGAGGAGGATGCTTGGCCTCAAGCCTAGATGTGAGGAAAATCAGTGCAATCCCTCAAGAGGCCTCTCAAGAAGGAGAAGGAATCCTAAACAGGAATTCCCTTGGAAACTCTTGCTAAACAACAAAGAATGCACAATGTCTTAATAGACAATGAGATCAATAATCCATAACATGAGAAAAAATGGTTGCCTTGCCCTCCTTTTAAACAAGTGAAAGCCCCTCTCCATGGATCCCACTCCTCTTAGGGTTTCCTCCACCAAATAACCCTCTTCCCATTCATATTGCGCTGCTTCTCTAAGTTTTCTCCACCTCTTATCCCAACGTGTTTGACTTGGTCCATCTTGACCTTGTCCACTTGCAAATGACCCTATTCACACATGACGGTGTGAAAACCGACTCCAAGGATGACCCCATTCATACTATGAGGGATTTTATTGAGATTATCATCATGTATGGGCCTCCTTACCCATTTATTCTCCTCCTAGGTGAAATCAGCAAAAATTAATATTCCAAATTATTGTAGGAAAATTTTGGAATATTACATTCACTACGGGGTTTTCGTCCCAGGATCAATGCTAGAACTGGCCAGGCCAAGTTCTCAACCCAAACATGATAAGATAGATAATACTAGAATGATCCTAAATGCCTAGCTTATATCCCCTTTTATAGGCTTGATGGACCTTATTTTATTGTTTTTCTTGAAAACCAACAAAAAATACCATGGGCCGATACCATGGGAAAATACCATGGACCGATTCTGTCCACTTTGATCGCATCAAGAAAAGGAATATTACAGACTTGACTACAATTTTTGGAGTTTTCCCTCTATTTTACTACACATAATCAATTAAAAACTAAAATAGCACAAAAACTAAACATCAATGAAACTTATTAGAAGTAGATCTAACTTAAATGGAAGAAGCAAAACTAGTTAAATCACAAAAGGAAATGATAGGAATAACAGAGAAGCTAAGGCAGATGGATTGGGCCCCAACCCACGAGCCTAGCCCTTTAAAACTTAAATCAGTCTTCTCATTTTATAAAATAATAACTCCATACATCTCTAAAAGTTTGATCACTGAATAAAACAAAAAGCACAATAGCTCACCACAATAGTTCTGAATGGAATCCAGACTAGAATAGACTAACTCTTCCTAGCTCTAGCTCTACTCTATTTATTGTATAGGGAAGCTACCAAAAACTCCATAAAGAATTGTGATTGAGTCCACTTGATTCTCAGTGAACAAGGATTGGGTGCACTCCTCTTTGAGTTGCTTAACTGCCTGTAGAATTCGAATTGTTGGAGAGAATCCTTGGGGATCCTTTGGCTAGTTTTGGAATTCGAATTGCTGGAGAGAATATTTGCAATCCTTCGACTGCCTTTGAGGGTGGAAAATCCTCCTATAATTTCTCTTTGTTGTCTCCTATGAGTCTTTATGATAAAATCCTTATAAAAATGATTAATAATTCATGATTTTCTACTCTCAACCTTATATTACGCACTCAGAGTATGTTAGCCTTAATCACCACCTATACTAGCATCATAAAACAAAACAATAATAATAAAAATTCAAGAAAAAGAGATCTAAGAAGGAAAAAAGGCGACTATTAACCCCTCTAAATATGTCTAATGATGGAGATCATCACACGAATCTAACGGTATGGTATCAATTCTCGATTATCCCTCTTTAATTTTTGTTTCTTCATTTTCCCATAAGTTTACTTCTCCTTCCTCCTCTCTATTTCTTTCACCAGATGCTCCTCTGGGGGATGATACTTCTCCTATATAGGTGGTTTCCTATTTACCTCCTTTCCCTACGGATACAAGGTATGACCCTCCCCCCTTGTCATACCCTTCCTCCTTCAGTGGTCCTCCTCTGGATTGTACGAACTCTTTGGAGGATACCACAGTATTGACCATTTCAATTCCCCCCTTTCAGACTTGGATTTTCCAAATCACCCTCTTTCGATGCCCCCTTTGGAAGCATACTTTTCCCTTTCCCCTTCTTCCCCTACTTCCCTAAACCTAGACTCTTCCCCCCACAATTCCGTTGGAATCAACATTTATCTCATCATCTTGAATCTTGTGATGGATTTGACGACTGTTACTATCCACAAGTGTCATGATCAGGTTATCTCCCCTATCATATTCCCTAGATATGTCTTAAACTTCATTGTTCACAAGAGGGAGGGCAAGGGTAGTAGACATTTTCGGGGTAGTCAGACGACTTCTACATTACAATATGAGGATTCAATGGATTTTCATGATGTTCCTATGTTCTCTTCTCCTTAATCTCAGGCGCTTAGAGTGAATGTGCTTGTCTAAGGAGACACATGATGAACATTATCTCTATGAACCTTTGTGCATTGGGGGACTCCACCAAGTGTTAGGCCTAGACAAGCATTATGTGGTGGTGGCTAAAACTTATCAATACTACATGGCACATATTTATAATTTGACTGCCCCATCATGGTTCCAAATTTTATGGAAATGGAGCGCTCCTCATAAGGTCATCATGTTCTTCTGGTTGGTGTGGAAGTAAAAAATCCCAACATGGGATAATCTACTCAAGAAAGGGCATTTCGGTCTCAGGTGGTGTATTTTCTATATACAAGAATTAGGAATGAGCCTACATATTTTCATTTTGTTCCCTACTACCAGGCAGGTATGGTTACGAATTTATAGAAGCATATACCATCTCTGATAGGCGAGTCCTTACAATCGCATAATGTGTCATTATTTGGGTGTCAAGGGGTGGTCAATACAAGCATCTTCCATTATTTTTTTTTTGGGAGGTGTGGAATGCGTATAATCGTGGATCTTGGAGGGGAATATGAACAACAATAACAAAGTTTTCCACAAGATTATCGCCATTTTTCTATATCTATACATTTCCATATAGGTTTTTTTGATGGTGCGACTCATAATGGCCATTGTGGATGCAGCGGTTGGCTCATATTATGTAATAAGGAACAATACAAACTCTCATGGAACGAGGGCACTGGTACCCACTCTAGGGACAATACATTGGCACTTTCAGGATTATTATGGTTTGTTAATAGGGATCACGTTAATAATGTACATATTTATGGTGACTCGTGATCCCTCATTGAGGGTCTATTGAGACACACTGAATTTTCCCCCCTGCACTTATCTGGTTGGATTGATTACATTAGACTGCTTTTGCACACACTCTAGGAATCTCTCTTCAACATATATTTTGAGAAGCTAATATGGTGGCAGATGCCCTCTCAAAAGATGGACTAAATGGTGATTTTGGGGCTATGAGATACTAGCGAGTCATAGAAGATAATACCACTAGAGAGGATGGTTTGCTCTCGCTTCCATAGCTTTTGAGGTTTTTAGTATTTCCTTTTTCTATCTTCTTATGGTGTTTTTTGGGTTACTGTTATATATATGTGCCCTATAATAAACCTTTTGTTTTATTAGTGAATATTAACGAAATAACTTTGAAACAATAATATATATATATATATATATATATATATATATAGAGATATAGATATCGATATAGATATAGATATAGATATAGATATAGATATACACATACATATACATATATCTATTGAATTTTGAAATAATTGTTATTTACCTACATTATAGTTCAAAAGGGCAATAAGGAATAATGTCAAGTTAGAATTTGGAGAACACTATTTTTCATATAGGTAATATGGAGGATAATTGATTTTTATAAAAGGAAACACAAACATGTGCGACGAGAATGTTAACGTGTGCAAAGGCAAAGGTGAATAAAAAAAAAATCATAGGGTTAATGATAGAGTCTTTACATGGTTTTCTATGAACAATTATCGTTTTAAAGTTATGATTGTCCAAATTAGAAATCAAGAAGACATTATGAAGTTAAATTAGAAGGAAATGGTAAAAACTCTAAAGACGGTGAGATGAAGAATAATAATGTTATTAGTAGTATTGATAGTAAAATATTATTAATAAGATTTAATTGTAATGCATTAAAATTTAAAAGGAGTTTTTGGAAGGAGGAGAAGAGAAAGAGATCATTATCAATTTAAATTAGAAGAAAATGATTAGAACAATAATGAGGAGGGAATGGAGAATAATAATGTTGTTAGTGGATGATTATTAATGAACACTTAATTATAATATATCAAAATAATAGAGGGTCGGGAAAGAACTTTTACATATTGAGAAATGATGAAAGAACTTGTCTTTGAAGAAATATCATAGAATAAAAAACCATTTTATGCGACAAAAATACTTGAAGTGGTCCAACTTTTAATTCACTCTTGAGGAAAAGAAAATTAATATCAAAATAACAAGATAAGTTTGGGTTTAAAAGTCTCCGACAACATTAAAATAACAAGATAACTTTAAGTTTGGAAGTCTCCGACAAGATAACTTTGAGTTGAAAAGTCTCCGACAGCTTTAATACCTGGGATTTCCCACAGCTTCAAAATCTCGGAATTACAATTTTTTCTAATTTTAAAAATATATAAATAAAAATACAATTAAAAAAATAATTAAAAAATAATATATTTTCCAATTAACTTCAAATATAAAAAAATCTGTTTAGAAAAATAATTTTTTTATAATATATTAAAATAAAAATCATTATAAATATAAATAAAAATAAAACATAATAAATTGAAAAAAATAAAAATAAAAAGGTAAAATGAACCATAACATCAGACTAAATCTAAATAAATAAAAAAAGAAATTAAGTTTGGAAGTCTCCGACAACTTTAATACCTGGGCTTCAAAATCTCGGAATTACAATTTTTTGTAATTTTAAAAATATATAAATAAAAATACAATTAAAAAATAATATATTTTCCAATTAACTTCAAATAAAAAAAAATCTGTTTAGAAAAATGAATTTTTTATAATATATTAAAATAAAAATCATTATAAATATAAATAAAAATAAAATATAATAAATTGAAAAAAATAAAAAAAATCTAAATAAATAAAGAAAGAAATTAAGTTTGGAAGTCTCCAACAATATAACTTTGAGTTGAAAAGTCTCCGACAGCTTTAATACCTGGGATTTCCCATAGCTTCAAAATCTCAGAATTACAATTTTTTCTAATTTTAAAAATATATAAATAAAAATACAATTAAAAAAATAATTAAAAAATAATATATTTTCCAATTAACTTCAAATATCGAAAAAATCTGTTTAGAAAAATAAAATTTTTATAATATATTAAAATAAAAATAATTATAAATATAAATATAAATAAAATATAATAAATTGAAAAAAATAAAAATAAAAAGGTAAAATGAACAATAACATCAGACTAAATCTAAATAAAGAAAGAGAGAAATAGAAACTTAACTACAATCCATTAAACAAAATAAAGAAATAGATGCTTAAGCACAATATATTAATATTAAAATGGAAAAAAACAACTAGTCAAACTTAACAATCACCTATAAGAGGCAAGAGGGAGCCTCTCATATGACATCGCAAAGATAATCCGTTTTTAGTGTGGTCATGCTTTGTGAGTCTGTGTGAGTCCCAAAAGCAACAGCAACAGTAAAGTCATGGCGTCGTCTTCTTCTTCTGGCCCATGGCAGCACCCCACTATGGGATCTCCCGCGGTTCAGCAGCGGCAGCAGAAGAGAGGAAGAGGAAGACCGAGAAAGGTGACATCTCCCGCGGTTCTGCAGCCGAAAAGACCTAGGGGCAGACCTAGGAAGGTGACATCTCCCGCGTTTCCCTAGCTGAAAAGACCTAGGGGCAAACCTAGGAAGGTGCTGCTTCAGCAGAATGTGGTGGTTCCCGGTTCAGGGGCTCCGCAGCAGCAGCAGAATGTGGTGGTTCCCAGTTCTGGGGCTCCGCAGCAGCAGCAGAATGTCGTGGTTCCCGGTTCAGGGGCTCCGCAGCAGCAGCAGAATGTCGTGGTTCCCGGTTCAGTACTGGGTGGTGATGCCGTCCAGGGAGAGGCGGAGATGGGCTTTTCGCAGGGATCGGTTGTGCAAGGAGGTGATATGTTTTTAATGTAAATGTGTACCAATAGTCAGTCATGACAATTAGAATATGAATATGGTCTACTTTAACTGTCACATGGGTTTCTACTTTAACTGTCGCTTGGATTATAATTATCATCAATATATCAAATTTTACAAATAAAAGTTTGATACAGTTTGATACAGCATAAAATTTAATTTAACCTAGAAAGCCATTGTCATGCCACCCACATCACCCATCACTATAGGTTTGTGGTAGGTCATGACTTATTTCATCTCATCCATTTTCTCAATCACAAACTACATGATTCCATACTACACCTCATTATTTATATTTCACCATTATTGAAACTCATAAGTTTAAAAATTATTGAAGTATGTTGGTAATCATTCTATGCAATTATGCTTTAACATAACCAATATGTAAATGACATGAATGAATGTAATCTTATAGAATCAAAAACCCAACTCGACTAACAATTGTCAAATATTAAAATCTGTTACAACCAAGTGAACTCTAGTCTCGTATAGCAATTTAAAAATGATAAGAGCACACAATTCTTACAAAACCTATCCCCAAATTTGCTATCTGATTTATTGCTGATGATTGCAACTTTGTCATATATCAAAATAGTTTCACTTGATATAAATAGTAAGTAATCTCATATGCATGCCATTGTATGAAGAGTTAAGTTAAGTGAAGGAAAGCAAGTTAACTTTAATATTAGAATTCAAGTGACTCAGAGTTAAACATTTAATGCCTTGTCAATAAAATCTAAGCTAAGGAAAATAACAACAACATTTTAATATCCACGTAACAGAATACTTAATTCAATAAGTTGTTTGGTTTTATGACAAACACAATTAGAGCTTATTATTCAATACTAGAAAGCTGAAAGCTGGCCATATCATTGTCAGAAGCTCATCGTAGTCAGAAGCATAGAGGAAATTTATAATCCTGAGACATGCATGATATAGAGAATAATAACAAACTTTTCTTCATCAACTTGGGGTACTGCAGTGCAAACACATCATGTTTATCTTTTGTCCCCAACAATAAGTGGTATTATTAGAAAGTGTCTAGCAAGGAGTAAGAATTAAAGAATGACAAGTTCATGATATACTTCCACTAAAAGCCTTGGATATTGTGAGTAGCCCACAGATCAAAGTTTCTATCCATTCGTCCATAAGTAGAAAGTAGGGATCTTTCAGAGTTTTTAATCCCATGTACTAAAATATTAGGTTAAGTAGTCTATAGAGCCACCACCATATCAAGAAGAAAGAGCCATTGCCATTGACCAAAGAAGGAGTCCCCACCGTAAGTTGTAGCCATGATCCTCCATAAGAATGTACGTGGAAGATCTTAGAAAAGTAGCTAGTAGTTGTTGGGATCCACTTTTAAAGTGGAGGTTAAAATGTTTAGTTTTAAAGATAATCAAGGGTATGCAACTTTCATTTTTAGAAGGCTGGCACAATAACGAAATAAGAAAGAAGACAAAACAAATATGACAGTCATGGGTCACAAAACAAGAGTGAAGAAAACTGATAAAATAAATCAAAAGGAAGAGCTAAACTATTTCGAATAGCTCATAGGGGTTCTTGCCACAACCAGAGCATCTGAAAGGAAAGTAGATGAAGTAGAACAATTTGAGGATGAATGTATCGTGATAGATCTAGTAACATTTCCAAAATGTAACAATTTGAGGATGAATGTATCATGATAAATGCTTGAGAACCCCCTGTAACATGGATGGTGAAGATGATGATGAATCCCACTCTAAATATACAAATGTGGATGGTGATTGCAAAGGGAGTTGTGAATTGGTGAATCCAACAATAGGCCTTCTTGATGACCATGAAGCTTCCAATAAATAAGTGAATAACATATGTGATATAGTTGGTATGATTGTAGTTGATGATGACCTTTTTGCACTAGAGTTTGAGGCCTAAGAATAGATTAAATTGATTCATGAGTTTTTGATGACAATACCCACTAAGAACATAATAGTGGAAGATAACCTCAATGCAGTTGAAGAGGCATAGAAGAAATGTGAAGTAGAGAAATATCTCACTGCAAAGCATAATGAAGATGTTTTTAATATTGATTTTGAGTGTGAAAGTGGACAGGAGAACAATCTAGTTACAGTTATAGCTGAAAGAGAAGATGAAGAAAAAGATGTACAAAAGGGCATGGAAGCTTCTGAAGACAAAGAAGAAAGCATTGAAACAACCTTTCAATAAAGGATTCAAGAATAAATCAAATTATAATATCACGAAATATGGTACAAATAAGATCGGGAATATGAAGTGGAAGAAGCATGGCAAAGTTCATAGTTTGATGATGAATATTTTTGCTAGTAGTTGATGAGTGAACAAATATTTCAAGAGGAAGCTATAGAAGATATGCTCTCAAAGCCTAAATTGTTGTTTAGAAAAAATACAAAAGAATTCAAAGAAAAATTGCACTAGCATCAAGTGAAGAAATATGGAGCTTACATCGAGAAAGCGCAACTAAAAATGA
Source organism: Pinus albicaulis (assembly GCA_034641835.2). NCBI lineage: Eukaryota > Viridiplantae > Streptophyta > Pinopsida > Pinales > Pinaceae > Pinus > Pinus albicaulis. The sequence goes on from CM076570.1 coordinate 524,265,082, forward strand.
AGCAGTTTGAAGGGTATAGAATATGGAAGAAATCAAAAAGAAATAAAACACATTGGAAAACGTTTTTTGAGTCAATTTTTTCTTTCAAGCATAGCATGCATAGTTGAGTCACAATTAAGTTAAGTTTGATTCATATGGTTATAATTAAGGGGGAGTTTCAGAAACAATAATTACTCCTGTATGTGTGTAATGCATGAAGAGTGGAGTTAAGTTAAGGAAATATATTTGAGTCTACTATTAGAATTCAAGCGAGCCAGAGTTAGAAGGTTAATGCTTTGCCTAGAAAATCCAATTCAAGAAAAAGAAAAATGTTGAGATAAGTTAAAGGAAAGTTTGAAAATTTTAGTTTAAACATGAAGTATTAGCTTGCATGAGGGAAGGAAAGTTAGATTTTTCATGCTTCCATATTTAAAAATTTTGGTGTTTATATACATGTGGTTGGCCAATTGTAATGTGAAGCAAGAAGAGAGAATTGTTGTAGCTCAGTGGATGTATATGAGAGAATAATTAATGAATATAAATTATTTATCATCAACATCAGCGTCAACATTTCCCACCATGCCCTCCAACCGATCTCGCATTGTTCCAATCATTTCTGCATCGCCCTTCCATCATCTCAGTCCCGCAAAAGTACTTTCATCGTTACAACGGTTTCTGCATCAGCCTTGCATCAGTCTCACTGAGCCCTCTAACCAATCTTACACAAATACTTCCATCATTCCAACAGTTTCTGCATCGGCCTTGCAACATCCTATTACAACCGACCCTTCTTATATAAGTCCTCCCACGCATCAGGAGTGGTTTTGAATCATTGTTACTATGCTTGAATGTTTTGGGATCAAAAATCTGCCAATACTTCAACTTTCTTAATCTGCTAGACTATGAATCATAACACATAACTATATAGTTTTTGTTGGAATATTTTACTAGTTCACTTTCGAGGCTATTTTGTGGAGCTACTAAATATAATTTTTCTAATACAAGTAAACCATGTATAAATTTTTTTATGATGATTTTCTTTTTATAACTTTTAATGTTTTTTTTACTCATTCTTTAAATATCATATGATGCGTTGTGTTTTTTTTTGGGTTAATATTCTTTATTTTGTCTTAATAAAAATTTTAATTCTTGTTTTTTTTAACCAAATAATAATATATAAATATAAATTTTTTTATAAGCATATTCAACTATTTTATGGAACAGAGATCACCACTACAAGAAAGGACATTTTTAAGAAAAAACTATTGGGGCAATAAATCTTTTTTTTTTTTAAATCACTTTTTATTTTAGTAATTTTATATTAAAATTTAATATCAATTGAATTGTCTTAAGACAAAAACAGTTTGAGACAAAAATATTTCAAGGCAAAACTTTATATTTAGGACACAAAAACACTTTAAGAACTTTATATTTAAGACAAAAAAAAATAATTTGAGAACTTTATATTTAAGACAAAAGCAATGTGAGACAAAAATATTTTAAGACAACTTTATATTTAAGACAAAAATAGTTTGAGAGAAAATTATTTTAAAATAACTTTATATTTAAGACAAAAACAAAAAAATATTTGAAGACAAAACTTTATATTTAAGGGAATGACAACCTAAGACAATGACAATTAGGATGAAACTCATTTAAGATAGTTAACGATTAAGACAAAACCATATCAATTTAGGAAAATATTATAGAACACTACCGAATTGACTTTGGAAGTGCAACCTAACTCCAAAATCTTGTAGACTACTATTGTCTCGCGTGTATACGGAGGCTATTATTTCAGATACCATTCACGTTATCTTATATAAATACAATGAATTGTTGAGCTCTTTTTTTTGTGGGCTTAGCTGACTCTGAAGTATGCGACAACTTTTCCTGACAATATTTCATCAACATCAATTCCTCATCTGTCCCTTCAATCTCTTTTGATACAATTGGAGACAAATTGTTTGTTGTTGCATTCAGGATGTTTGCACAAATATTCTATGAGTAGATATGGGATAACTATATTTAAGTATTGAGGGGTTTTTGCAGTGCATTATATTAAATATCATTTTTTGGGATTCAACTGTGTTAAGTAAGCCATTCATCTATGGCCATTTCCATGAGAGGTAGTTGTAACTGACTAATTTCTCATGTGTTTTGAATAGTCCACTTACCACTCTGACAACAACAAGACTGAAATTCAGCCCCTAAGGAGAGTTGGTCTCTTATCGTAGCTCTGTCAGCATTTTCAGTCAATTGACTCGGTTCCTCGCCACGTGGTCTTCCACAACTTCTTGTAATTTTATTTATCAATTTCAGAGAAATTGATAAATAACACATTCAGCACCTTGAGAAAAATTTAAACATATCAACCCTTATAACTCCGCAATATCTCCAATATAGAATTGGTGCCAACTTCGAGATTTAATTATATGGTAAAGGTTAAATACTCTGGGGGTTATGTGAATCACCCAATTACATCACCAATGTAACATTTGATGTAATTAGGCTGGACCAACACCTACGATCGGCGGAAATTCCATTAAACACACACAACTATACCCTGGTTAACCTCCGGGCTACTTCCGAATGCGATCTCCATCCGATGAGCCTTCCTCCAGATTGACGGTGTTCGTCAATATCGCACTGCCTCCTTAGTCAAACTTTAATGTGCGATGGCATGCGAAAAGGCGATTTTTGGGGTCCCACCTTTTCCTACGTGTCAACCACTCTATGGAATCGCTCCCAAATTGGGAATACTGCTTACCCGCAAAAGTTGTGCGATATGGGCGGCTTGGTTTCAAAAATCCTGCCTATGCTCTCCCATTTGCTAACTCAGAGTCAGACCTCGGTTCAGAATTCAATTAACAATAAACAATCTATTTCTCGTAATAAGGGAATTCACTACCATCATAATAGAGTTAGTCGACCATGATCATACATAGACTTAGTCTGCGGTTGGGATTTAATTCACAGAGCTTGTTTGGAAAATTCGAGAGAAACAGTGGACAGAGGGATGCAGAGACTGTACAACAGTTCAATTCAATAATTATACACGGGCAGATTTCAATCGCCTCACAATTAAACAAATTTCCTCACAAATACCAATTCAAGATAGTTTGGTAATCAACGGGAACTGAAATTTATTCAACCGGAAGAAATTTCTTAACACGTGCAGAATTTATTGCAGAAATCTCCTCCCTTATGAATTCAGGGAATAAAATTTATATACATCATTATGTGCCTCTTCGGTTCCTCTGTGAGGACCATTTCCGGTAAACCAAAAGCCTAAATACAATTCATTCGATTAACTGAAACATGACAGATGGGCTAAACTATTCAGCTTCTAGAGACTCTAACTGAACTAAATACAACAGACAGCTAAGGTATGGACACCTTGTTGTTACACTCAAATGGTTTTTTGAACCCTCCTAGCCACAAAATGTGGACAAAACCTCCTACATTGCTGGCTAGTGTCTAATGCCCCTACATCAGACTCCTGAGGGAAATTTTCTTCATGGTATATTGTCCATGAGCTCTTCCACTGATCTGCCTATCTTCTGCAACATTCCTTTAGTCATCCAAGTGGCGTCTTCCTCTGCCTTGTCCTTCCATTTGATTAAGTACTGAAATTACTCTTGTCCTCTGGTTTTCCTGAACACTCTTTTGTCCAATATCTTCTCTAGTTGTAATGATTGTGCTGGAGGTAGCTGCTTTTCCCACTCAATCTGTTCCTTGTCTGTTGATATTTCTTCTTCACCATCATCTTCATACTTGTACAAATTTGCAACATTAAAAATGGGAGATATTCCAACATCAGGAGGTAATTCAATCTCATAAGAATTTGTAGAAAACTTTCTAAGTATCTTGCATGGCCCAATATTTTTGAACTTAAATTTGTTATACTGCTTCCTTTGGAATCTCTCCTTTCTCAAGTGCGCCAAAACTAGATATCCTACTTCAAAATGGACTTTTTTTCTGCTCAAGTCTGCTCCGCCTTTGTATTTGATGTTGTTTCCTTCTAGTTGTTGTTTCACTTGTTCATGTATGGCTTGGATCTCTGAAGAAAATTCCTTACCATCAGCACTTCTCAGCTCTTCCTTTCCCAGTTTTCTTAACTATGATATTCCTCTGGGATGCATTCCATAAACAATATGGAATGGACTCTGCCCTATGCTTCTGTTTGGTTTTTCATTGTATGCATATTCTTCCTGGGGAAAAATATGGTCCCACTGCTTGGGATGCTCTCCTGCAAGACTTCTCAACAAGTTTCCCAGACTCTTATTCACTACCTCAGTTTGTCCATCAGTCTGGGGATGATAAGCTGAGATGAAACTTAGTTTGGTATCAAGTTTCTTCCACAATGTCCTCAAAAAATGGCACACAAATCTTGTGTCTCTGTCTGAAACAATACTCCTGGGCAACCCATGCAACCTAACAACTTATTTGAAAAACAAGTTAGCAACATGGGTGGCATCACTAGTCTTATAACATGGGATAAAATGTTCCATTTTGGAGAATCTGTCTACTACAAAAAAGACTACATCATTCCCTCTCTGAGTCTTGGGCAATCCTAGAACAAAATCCATACTCACCATGTCCCAAGGCCTGTATGGAATAGGCAAGGGAGTGTACAGTCCTGCAGTCTGGCTCCTTCCTTTGGCATATTGACAGATTTTGCAATTTTTTACAAACTTGTCCACTTCTGCTCTCATCTTGGGCCAATAATAGAAGTGACTCAGCTGCTCATAAGTTTTGTCAGTACCAAAGTGTCCAGCAAGTCCACCACTATGCTTCTCCTTGATCAAGTTTTCTCTCATGGAGCATTTTGGTACACACAGATGGTTTCTTCTAAATAGTAAGTCCTCCTACAAGAAATAATCCAGCCATTGGATTCTATCTGTTAGAATAGGGTTATAACATGCCTCAAATGCTTCTTTAAAATCTGGATCTTTTTTATACAGTTCCTCGAGAAAATCAAATTCTAAAATTTCAAAATTGGTTTCTTGAACAAGCATGTGCCTCCTACTCAAAGCATCAGCTACCTTATTTGCTTGGCCACTTATGTGTTTCAAAAAAAAGTTAAAACCTTGGAGATACTCAACACATTTGGCATGCTTATGATTCAACTTGGGCTACTGTACAATGTACTACAAAGCATGGTTATCAGAGTATAATACAAATTCTCTGGACATCAAATAATGCCTCTACTTTTTCAATGCCTGAACAACTGCATAGAATTCCTTCTCATAAGAGGAATACTTTCTCCTGGTGTCATTCAGATTTTCACTGAAATAGGCTACCGGCCTATCATCCTGACTCAACACAGCTCCAATGGCTTCCCCACTGGCATCACACTTCACTTGAAATGGTTTAGTAAAATTAGGCAGAATCAAAACAGGCTTTTCAGTTATCTTTTGCTTCAAAAGTTTAAAGTTTCTTTTTGCTTCAGCAATCCACTTAAATGGTTTTTTTCTCTTCTTTATTGTATCAATGATGGGTGCATTAATCTTACTAAAATTTCTTATAAATTTCCTGTAAAAACTGGCAAGTCCATGGAAACTTCTTACCTCAAAAACATTTTTGGGTGAAGGCCAATCCACAATTGCCTTAACCTTTTCTGGGTCCATCTTCAATCCTTCTGCAGAAACAACAAAGCCCAAATACACAAACTCTTCCTTCATGAATGAGCATTTCTTTAAGTTTATTAGCAATTTCTCTTGGTGCAGCTTCTTCAAGACATAATTAAGATGCCTTAAATGTTCTTCTTTGGTTTTGCTGAAAACTAATATATCATCCAGATACACTATCACAAATTTACCAATGAATTCTTTCAAAACTTCATTCATAAGTATCATAAAAGTGCTAGGTGCATTTGACAACCCAAAAGGCATAACCATCCATTCATACAGTCCTTCATTTGTTTTAAAGGAAATTTTCCACTCATGACCCTCTCTTATTCTAATCTGATGATATCCACTTTTTAAATCTATCTTTGAAAAATATTTTTCACCACTCAAACAATCCATTAAATCCTCAACTCTGGGCAAAGGGAATCTGTACCTGATTTTTATCTTATTGATTGCTCTAGAATCAATACACATCCTCCAGCCTCCATCTTTCTTTGGGCTCAATACTACTGGTACTGCACATGGACTCAAACTTTCTCTGATCAGTACCTTGTCCACCAATTCCTGTACTTGTCTCCTGATTTCCTCATTTTCTATGGGAGTCATTCTATAGGATGCCTTATTTGGCAGATTTGATCCAGGGATAAAATCTATCTGATGGATGATGTTCCTCATAGGTGGCATCTCATCAGGTAAATCATCCACAACAATGTCACAATAATTGTCTAACATCTCTTGGATTTCTATTGGCAAATCATAAATCTTTGTAGAAGTAAGAACTACCTTAGGCTTGCAAACTAAAGCAAAACTTACCTCTTCTTATTCTATCTGCTGCAGATATTCCTTCCCACTCAGCAACAATGTCTTTGGATCAACCACTCTGCTTGATGGCTCTCCTTCTTCCATGGGTATCAATGTATGATGTACTCCATCCTTGAAGAACTTGTAAGTGTTCTTATTGCCATCATGCATCGCTGCTCTGTCAAACTACCAAGGTCTACCCAACAGTATGTGACACACATCCATGGGCATTACATCACATAGGACCTTGTCTTTGTATTTGCCCATTTGCAACCAGGACACCCTGTAGGGAGTTGGATGCTCCCTTGTCTTCAGCTTTAACTTTTCTATCACCTCAGTGAAAACTAGATTGTCTGTGATGCCACTATCAATGACTCTCTGGCAGTATTTCCCTTGGACTTTGCATATGCTCCTAAACAAAGTCTTCCTTTGTGCAGGCTCAGTCTCCTTTTTGGCTTGTTTCAATAGGACCTTATTAACCACCAAGGAATCTCCCCTCTCTGGTATAATTTCTTCTTCAATTGCTGCCTCTTCTCCAGCCTGGGCAACAACAACATTTCTTGGACCAACACCCACATTCTCTGGGCACTCATAGTGCTTGTGTCCCACTTGATGACATCTATAGCACCTCAATTATCTGCCTATGCCTCTGCCTCCTCTTCCTCTATAAGAATCCCTTCTGCCTCTTGCATCACCCTCTATAGATGCATTCTGAGGTGAGCTACTGTTAGCTCCATCCCTGGGTGGGGTAGGCTTTCCTCTACCACCCTGACTTCCTTTTCCACGAAAAGTGCCTCTCCCTTTGGCAGACTTCTTCCTCAGGGGTTTCTCCTCTACTTTCAAGGCCATCTAATAGGCCTCTTCCACTGTCTTAGGAGACAGAAGACCAATATCATCTTGGATCTCCAGCTTGATACCATTCACATATCCGGCAGTCTTCTCTGGTGTGTATTGAAATTTCCCAGCTCTTATGCTCACTCTATAGAATTCTTCTGTGTATTCTTTTACTGTCAGCAACCTTTGTCTCAGGTTCTGCATTTGCCTAAACAATGTTAGCTGATAATCACGAGGAAAGAATTTAACTTTTAACTTAGCCATCATTCTGGTCCAGCTCTTGATAGGTTGTTTGCCAAATCTCCTTCTTTCTGCTTGCACTCCATCCCACCAAAGTGCAGCATGTCCCTTCAGCTTTCTTACTGCAAACTTGACCTTCTTATCCTCACTCATTTCTTCATAGTCAAAGCACTTGTTCATTTCATTAATCCATTCCACCAGCTCCTCTCGATTCAGTCCTCCTACAAAACTTGACACTTCAATCCTGGGCTTAACTGCAAACCCCAGAACAATTCTGAGGAGCCTCATGTCAGGAGGAATCTTAGCATTTTCTTCCGCTTCTTCTAATTTAGGTTCATTGATGTCTTCAGGATCTCTAGGCTGTCTTCGCTCCATGGCATCCATTCTGGCTTCGAACCTCTGAAAGATCCCCAACACTTCTGCATTGGCAACAGGTCCACCTCTCCTTCTTATAGCACCTCTACCGACTCGGATTGCCACGTTAATTCTCTGCAAAAACAAGTCAAAAACACGCTCTGATACCACAAATGACATCAACAAGACTGAAAGTTGGCCCTTAAGGAGAGTTGGTCTCTTATCGTAGCTTTGTCAGCATTTTCACTCAATTGACTCGATTCCTCGCCATGTGGTCTTCCACAACTTCTTGTAATTCTATTTATCAATTTCAGAGAAATTTATAAATAATGCATTCAGCACCTTGAGAAAATTTTAAACATATCAACCCTTATAACTCCGCAATATCTCCAATATAGAATCGGTGCCAACTTAGAGATTTAATTATATGGTAAGGGTTAAATACTCAGGGGGTTACGTGAATCACCCGATTACATCACCAATGGAACATTTGATGTACTTAGGCTAGACCCACACCTACGATCATCGAAAATTCCATTAAACACACACAACTATACCCTGGTTAACCTCCGGGGTACTTTCGAATGTGATCTCCGTTTGATGAGCCTTCCTCCAGATTGACGACGTTCATCAATATCAAACTGCCTCCTCAGTCTAACTTTAATGTGTGATGGCATGCAAAAAGGCGGTTTTTGGGGTCCCAGCTTTTCCTACGTGTCAACCACTCTATGGAATCGCTCCCAAATTGGGAATACCGCTTACCCCGCAAAAGCGGTGGATATGGGCGGTTTGGTTTCGCAAATCCACCCTCGGTTTTGGAACAGCGATTGACCACGGTTTAATGCCTTCCTGCCTATGCTCTCCCATTTGCTAACTTAGGGTCAGACCTTGGCTCAGGATTCAATTAACAAAAAACATTCTATTTCTCATATGGCGGGATTTCAATACCATCATAATAGAGTTAGTCGACCCTGATCATACACATACTTCATTTGCAGTTGGGATTTAATTCATAGAGCTTGTTCAAACAATTCAAGAGAAATAGTGGACAGAGGGATGCAGAGACTGTACAACAGTTAAATTCAATAATTATACATGCGTAGAGTTCAATTGCCTCACAATTAAACAAATTTCCTCACAAATACCAATTCAAGACAGTTTGGTAATCAACGGGAACTAAAATTTATTCAACTGGATGTAATTGCTTAACACATAGAATTTATTGCAGAAATCTCCTCCCTTATGCATTTGGGCAATACAGTTTGTATACATCATTATGTGCCTCTTCGGTTAATCTGTGAGGACCATTTCCGGTAAACCAAAAGCCTAAATACAATTTATTTGATTAACTGAAACGTGAAATATGGGCTAAACTATTCGACTTCTACAGACTCTAACTGAACTAAATACAACAGATGGCTAAGGTATGGACACCTTGTTGTTACACTCAAATGATTTTTTGAACCCTCCTAGCCACAACATGTGGACAAAACCTCCTACATTGCTAGCTAGTCTCTAATGCCCCTACATCACACTCATTGCATCAGCTCATGCTCATAAGGTTGAAGAATTTGGATTGAAACTAGTGAAATGAATCACATAGCGTTAGTCATCGCTTTCAGGACTTTCACCCGGTATCCAGGACTTCTCGAGAGGTCACCCATCACAAATTTCCTCTGGCTCAAGCGCACTTAACTGTGGATTTTTTCCCCATAATCAAGCCCATCTAGCTTGCTATCTAATTTTCAAAATCATTGTGCCTCATGAACCCAAGTAGAGCTCCCTTCGCTCTTTGGATTTAAGTATTGAGGGGTTTTCGCAGTACATTATATTAGATATATTTTTTTGGGATTGAACTATGTTAAGTAAGTCATTCATATATGACCATTTCCATGAGAGGTTTTCGTCACTAACTAATTTCTCATGACTTTTTAATAGTCCACTTAGCACTCATTGCATTGGGTGATGATAACAACGGTGAAGAATTGGGATTGAAACTAGTGAAATGAATCACATGGTGTCAACCATCATGTTGAGGACATGCATCTAGTAACCTATTTCCTCTGGCTCAAGCACGCTTAAATATGGAGTTTTCCCCACAATCAATCCCACCTAGGTTTCTATTCCATTTGAAAAATGTTAGCAAGTATTGTTCCTCAAGAACCATTCACTTAGAGCTCCCTTCACTCTCTGTATTTAAGTATTGAGGGGTTTTCGCTCTACATTATATTAGATATCATTTCTTGGGATTAAACTACATTAATTAATTAATTCATCTCTAGCCATTTCCATGAGAGGTAGTCGTAACTGACTAATTTTTGATGATTTTTGAATAGTCCACTTAGCACTCATTGCGTCAGGTGATGTTGATAGATGTGACGTATGCCTGAAACTAGTGAAATGAATCACATCGCGTTAATCATCACTTCCAGAACTTTCACCCAGTAACTGGGACTTCCTAGATGGTCACCCATACCATATTTCCTCTTGCTCAAGTGTGCTTAACTATGGAGTTTTTCCCGAAAATCAACCCCACTTAGCTTGCTACCCCTTTTGCAAAACCTTAGCAAGTATTGTGCCTCATGAACCATTCAAGTAAAGCTCACTTCACTCTTTCTATTTAAGTACTGAGGGGTTTATTAGTGAAATATATTAGATATCGTTGTTTGGGATTCAAATGAATTAAGTAAGTCATACACCTATGACCATTTCCATGAGATCTAGTCATAACTAACTATTTTTTCATGATTTTCGAATAGTCCATTTAGCGCTAAATGCATACGGTGATTCTCATGGGGATGAAGAATTTGGATTGAAACTAGTGAAATGAATCACATAGCATCAAAAATCACTTCTGGGACTTGCACTAGGTAACCAAGACTTCCTGGGAGTTCACCCATCACAAATTTCCTCTGGTTCAGGCATGCTTAACTGTGGATTTTTTTCCCACAATCAAGCCCACTTAAATTTCCATCCCATTTGTAAAACCTTAGCAAGTGTTAGGGTCAATATTTTGGTGTGTATCGAATTATACTTTCGAATCCATTAGTTTGCAGTATTTCAATAAATCAAACTTATAAACATTGTCACTATCCTAAGTTTACAGTATTTTAATTCAACTTGTTTGTATGATTATTATATTTGTAGATATTTCTTCTAAGGTTGTTTTTATTCTTATGTCCTTACTGAAATTGATGGATTAAAATACAAATAAGTTCTAAAAATCAACTTTGCATAAATCAACTAAATTCTACAAAATATTATAAGTTTCTATTGTAGAAAGAAGATTGGGAATATGAAGAGGAAGAAGCATGGAAAAGTTCATAGTTTGATGATGAATATTTGTGGTAGCAGTGGATGAGTGAAAAAATATTTCAAGAGGATGCTATAGAAGATATGCTCTCAAAGCCTAAATTGTTGTTTAGAAAAAATATAAAAGAATTCAAAGAAAAATTGCACTACCATCAAGTGAAGAAATATGGAGCTTACATCAAGAAAGCGCAACTGAAAATGAAGCAGTTTGCAGGGTATACAATATGGAAGAAATCAAATAGAAAAAAATGCATTGTAAAACATTTTTTGAGCTAAATTTTTCTTTCAAGCATACGATGCATAGTTGAGTTACAATTAAGTTAATTTTGAGTCATATATTCATAATTAAGGGGGAGTTTTAGAAATAGTAATTAATCATGTATCTGTGAAATGCATGAAGAGTAGAGTTAAGTGAAGGAAGTAAATTTGAGTCTAATATTAGTATTCAAGCAAGCCAAAGTTAGAAGGTTAATGCTTTTCCTAGAAAATCCAAGTCAAGAAAAAGAAAAATGTTGAGTTGAGTTAAAGGAAAGTTAGAAAATTTTAGTTTAAACATGAAGTATTAGTTTGCATGAGAAAAGCAATGTTATATTTTGCATGCTTCCATATTTAAACAGTTTGGTGTTTATATACATGTGGTTGGGCCATTGTAATGTGAAGAAAGAAGAAATAATGGTTATAGCTCCGTGGATGTATATGAGAGAATAATTAATGAATATAAATTATTTATCATCAGCATCAGCATCAACATTTCCCACCATGCCCTCCAACCGATCTTGCAGTGTTCCAATCACTTCTGCGTCGCCCTTCTAGCATCTTAGTCTCGCACAAATACTTCCATCGTTCCAATGGTTTCTGCATCGACCTTGCATCAGTCCCACCGAGTCCTCTAACCAATCTTACATAAATACTTCCATCATTCCAAAAGTTTCTGCATCAGCCTTGAAACATCCTATTACAACGAGCCCCTCTTACATAAGTCCTCCCAGGTGTCAGGAGTGGTTTTGAATCATTGTTACTCTACTCGAGTGTTTCGGGATCAAGAGTCCGCCAATACTTCCACTCTCTTAATTTGATAAAGTGTGAATCATAATGCATAACTATATAGTTTTTGTGCACATTTTTTACTAGTTCACTTTCTAAACTCGGAAATTTTTCATTTATGTACTCTTTCGTTCGAGGAATTTTGTGGAGCTATTAAATTTAAATTTTCTAATACAAGTAAACCATGTATAAATTTTTTTATGATGATTTTCTTTTTATAACTTTTAATGTTTTTTTTACTCATTATTTAAATTTCATATGATGCGTAGTGTTTTTGTTAGGGTTAATATTATTTATTTTGTCTTAATAAAAATTTTAATTTTAGTTTTTTTTTAAACTAGTAATTTATTTATAAATATAAATGTTTTTATAAGCATATTCAACTATTTTATGGAATGGCGATCACTACTACAAGAAAGGACATTTTTAAGGCAATAAATCTTTTGTTTTAAAAAGTCACCTTCTATTTTAGTAATTTTATATTAAAATTTAATATCAATTGAATTGTCTTAAGACAAAAACAGTTTGAGAAAAAAATATTTTTTGTCAAAACTTTATATTTAAGACGAAAAAACACTTTGAGAACTTTATATTTGAGAAAAAAAAGAGAACATTTTGAGAACTTTATATTTAAGACAAAAACAATGTGAGACAAAAATATTTTCAGACAAAACTTTATATTTAAGACAAAAACAATTTGAGACAAAAATATTTTAAAACAAATTTATATTTAAGACAAAAACAAGAAAAATATTTTAAGACAAAAATTTATATTTAAGAGAATGACCACTTAAGACAATGAAAATTAAGATGAAACTCATTTAAGATGAAACTTTGGAAGTGCACCCTAAATCTGAAAGCTTGCATACTACTATTATCCCGCGTCTATACAGAGGCTATTATTTCACTTACCATTCATGTTATCTTATATAAATACAATTATTTGTTGAGCTCTTAGTTTTGTGGGGGTATCCTACTCTGAAGTACGTGACAATGTTTCCTAACAAGATTTCCTGAACATCATTTCCTCTTCTGTCCCTTTGGATCGCTTTTGATACAATTGGAGAAAACTTTTTTCTTGTCGCATTCAGAATGTTTGCACAAATATTATGTGAGTAGATAGGGGATAATTATATTTGAGATGCTTTCACAGTGCATTATATTAAATATCATTTTTTGGGATCCAACTATGTTAAGTAATTCATTCATTTATGACCATTTCCATGAGAGGTAGTTGTAACTGACTAATTTCTCATGATTTTTGACTAGCCCAGTTACCACTCATTGCATCAGCTGATGCTCACAAGGTTGAATAAGTTGGGTTGAAACTAGTGAAGTGAATCACATAGCATCAATCATCAGTTTTGAGATTTTCATCTGGTAACCAAGACTTTTTGAGAGGTCACCCAACACAAATTGCCTCTTGCTCAAGCGCATATAACTGTGGATTTTTTCCCCATAATTAAGCCCACCTTGCTTTCCATCCCATTTTAAAAATCACTGTCCATCATGAGCCATTTAAGTAGATCTACCTTCGCTCTTTGCATTTAAGTATTGAGGGGTTTTAGCAGTACATTATATTAGATATATCTTTTTGGTATGTAGCTACGTTAAGTAAGTCCTTCATATATGACCATTTCCATGAGGGGTAGCCATCACTAACTAATTTCTCATGATTTCTGAATATTCCACTTAGCACTCATTGCATCCGGTGATGATAACAATGGTGAAGAACTGGGATTGAAACTAGTGAAATGAATCACATAGTGTCAATCAGCACATCTGGGACTTGAACCCATTAACCTGTTGCCTCTGCCTCAAGCGCACTTAACTGTGGATTTTTTCCCCACAATATATCCCACCTAGCTTGCTATCCCATTTGCAAAATCTTAGCAAGTATTGTTCCTCTTGAACCATTCAAGTAGAGCTCCCTTCACTCTTTGTATTTAAGTATTGAGGGGTTTTCGTAGTACATTATATTAGATATCATTTTTTTGGATTTAAATACATTAAGTAAGTCATTCATCTCTAGCCATTTCCATGAGAGGTAGTGATAAATGACTAATTTCTGATGAGTTTTGAATAGTCAACTTAGCACTCATTGCATCGGGTGATGCTCACAAACGTGATGTGGGATTGAAACTAGTGAAATGAATCACGTAGTGTTCATCATCACTTCCATAACTTACACACAGTAACTGGGACTTCCCAGGAGGTCACCAATACCAGATTTCCTTTAGCTCAAGTTTTCTTGATTGTCGAGGTTTTCCTGAAAATCGACCCCACTTAGCTTGCTACCCCATTTGCAAAACCTTAGCAAGTATTGTGCCTCATGAAGCATTCAAGTATATCTCCCTTCACTCTTTGTATTTAAGTATTCAGGGGGTTTTTGTAGTGAAATATGTTAGATATCATTTTTTCGGATTCAAATTCATTAAGTAAGTCATTCATCTATGACCATTTCCATGAGAGCTAGTCGTAACTGACTATTTTTTCATGATTTTTGAAAAATCCACTTAGCACTCATTGCATAGGGTGATTCTCACGGGGGTGAAGAAGTGGGATTGAAACTAGTGAAATGAATCACAAAGCATCAAAAATCACTTCTGGAACTTTCAATGGGTAACCAAGACTTCCTGGGAGTTCACCCATCCAAAATTGCATCTGGTTCAAGTGCGCTTAACTATGGATTTTTTTCCCGCAATCAAGCCCACATAGCTTGATACCCCATTTGTAAAACCTTTGCAAGTGGTAGGGTCAGTATTTTGGTGTGTTTCAAATTATTGTTTCGAATCCGTTTGTTTGCGATATTTGAATAAATCAAACTTATAAACGTTGTCACTATCCTAAGTTTGTAGTATTTTAATTCAACTTTCTTTCATGATGATTATATTTATAGAGATTTCTTCTAAAGAAGTTTTTATTGTTATGTCCTTAATTAAGTTTATGGATTAAATTACAACTAAGTTCTAAAAATCAAGTCTGCAGAAATCAACTAAACTATACAAATCTTCTAAGCTTCTATTTTGCAAAACCAAAACAAATCTTTATCTATCTTATGAAGAAGTCATTACTAATGTATTTGTCAATCTCTAAGAATTATAACAGTGTAATGTATGAAAATAAAATCAAGTTCTATAAAAAAAGGGAATTTGGATTTTTTTATGTTTTTTAAATTAAATGTTATGTAAATGGAAATCTGCAAAGAAATAAATAAGTCACTATTGTTCTAGAGAGAAATATGCTGGAGATAAATCACTAAATCACTATTTCTTGGAAATAAATCACTCATACTTTTGAAAGGAACTCACTCAAAACTGGAAAAAATATTTCAATGTTCTTTGAAATAATGAAATAAATCACACATGAATCTGTAAAACTAGTCTACAATAAACTATTGTTGCATGGAAACGAAGCTATGAATCACTTCTTCATTTTAACAATTTGAAAGGAAGATTAATCCACATAAAATGACAAAAAAAAATATGTAAACTTCTACTTCAAGTGGAAAAGTGGAATTCTGGAAATAACTACAACATTTGACAAAATAAAAACATGAACTGAAACTACAATAAATGATAAAACAAAGCTATGAAAACATCTGTATGAAAAACATGAAATGTAGAACCTTCTCTATTTTCAGGGGTCCTCCAAAAACAGGTGGTTTCAATGATCTACTCCAATAGTTAGCCGCGCATAAAGTCTTCAAGGTATTTATTCAATTAAAAATGGATAAAAACATAGTTTAAAACTTCACAGTCACATTACAATTTCACACTATCCAAGTATTTGATTGTCCTATATTTATAAAAGGTTGTGTATAACAGTTTTGATTCTTTTATGCCTATTTATACTAAAAAAATCTTGTCTTAAACTTTTCAACAGATAATAGAATTGCTTTTATTCATGATTTTCTATTTGGAAAAGCAACTCATGAAGCGTGATTTTCTTGGAATCTGGCTTGTTTGTTCAACATCTGTTGACCGCTCCTTTGACTATGAAATTGGACAATTCCTTGCGATAAGAGGAAATCCACGAGGGGATCTATCTCCGCCTGTACACACACTTAATTTCTCTGTTGGCACCTAAGAACCCGACAAAACATAGGAAAAGTAGGAGAAATGAAGTGTCAAAATGAATCAATCATGAGGCTCTAGATTCCCCCACACGGAGTTCATTGCATGTCCTCATTAAAAAATGCAAAATTGATGACCATTATTAGTTAGTGCTTTTGTCCTGAGACTTCTGCAAAAACATCCAAGTTTATCTTCTTCACCTTCTTTTTAGTCACTTCCATCCTTGGTTTTCTTATTAAGATTTTTTACATTAGATTTATGACCTGTCTCTTAAATATTTTTATATTTTCCTTTTACCTATTGTTTTTCTTGTACCATAGGCCCAAATGCAAAAAAATATTGTCATTTTTGGTGTTGTCAAAAATTTTCTGCGACCTTAAGGGCTCATGCTCTTGTTTTATATGTCTATTTAGTGTCTCCAACTCAAATATTTCTTGTCTTAAGGTGTTTACAATGGGAGGTTCTTTTGGAATACTAAATTGAGCTTCTTCCCTATGATCTAAGACTTATTTTTTCCTTGTATCTCTCTTCTCCAGAGATTCATTGTAACCATAAATTTTCTACTGCACATGATCAATTTCAGGTGTTCTCCAGCATGGACTATGAATAGGTGAAAGAATAGTGCGTGATGGAACACTTAGTTCCTCTTATATATTAACATATTTTGTACTCTTTGGAGATAGTTATTTTATTTCTTGGCTGAGCTTGGCACTTCTACTTACTGATAGAGGAGGGTTTTGAGTTTTTGCCTTTTTTTTTCCCTGTTTTGGGCTCCTCTATTTTCTTGGATGTATTCCCTAATTTTGTGTTTTCCTTCTTCCTTCTAACACTTTGCTTCTTAATGTTTCATAAAATTTATGTAATTGGAACCTAATATTTTAACCTAATCTTTTGACTATTATTGAGGTGGTTTTTGTACATTTTCAACAGGGTTTTCAATTTTTCTTTTTCTCCGTCTTTTTATTTTTCTACTTCTACGCTTCTCTTTGTCTCCTCTTTGAAATGGTTCATGATTAGGAAGTTATCCCAATTATCTCCTAGAATTTGAAGGTGAAACTCTATGATAATTTTAATAAATCCATGTTGATACATGGTGTTCAATATAAATTGGATTCTCCTCTAAACATTCCTTAACATCTTTCTTAAACTATTCAACAAGAAATATGGAGTATTTAACTCAATGCCTTCAAGAAAATTCATCAATAGTCGAACATGATAAAATAAAATGCACCCAAATCTCCCCTCACAAGTGATTTTTTTTTGAATTACTAACAACAAATTCCTCCATTTACCTTTAAGTATTGTGCTTGGAATTCCCTTCTTAAAATTTGTGGTGTCCATACCTAGATTTTTCAGGAAAACCTTCCATTCTTCACCTTCAATGGCTCTATTCTTGAACCATATCTCTCCATTTATTGTCAATCTTGTAGCTTAATCAATAAAACAATCTATCACTATAAATTTGACATCTCCAATTTCGACTTCCATTCCATCGAAAGCCCTGGCGAATGACTTAGTTACTTCCTTGTTAAAGCCTTTGAATTTCTCCATGAAATTTAGCCATTGTGCTTTCTGCAACACCTCTTTCACCTATGGGTACCCCTCCATGAACTTATTCTCTTCTGGTTATATTCTCACTATGAATCCCATGGCTGAGAATTTTCACCTCAAGACTGCTTCTTGACAGGGTATGAGTGAGGTTCTTAGATGATGGTATGAATGAGGGCTTTATAATTAATGAGGGTGTGAGTGAGGTGGAGAGGAATTGACCATTAGACTATGAGTTAGGAGATCTTAACAATGAAATCAGGATTTTATGTTGGATCGTTTGTTATTCATCAGTATTTTTCACTATCTATAGATGACTATAGATTGGTTCTAGATTTCTGAAAACAACCTTCGTAGAATATTGTGAGTTTCAGAAATATCCAGCCTTATTTATTTCCTATGACCTCATTACCCTGTTTTCCCTCACCCATAAATCCACTTTCCCTCTAGGGTTTCCTATAGCCTACTCATTCCCATGTTCCCGAGGTCCCTCAAGCATTGATGGCCTCAAAACTATCTCTCTAGAGTCTTTAGATAAATCAAGTACATCGAATTTTGGATCTTCTATACAACACCTTCGACAATAC
The DNA here is from genome assembly GCA_034641835.2 of Pinus albicaulis. Lineage (NCBI taxonomy): Eukaryota > Viridiplantae > Streptophyta > Pinopsida > Pinales > Pinaceae > Pinus > Pinus albicaulis. Next base: position 524,283,490 of record CM076570.1, read on the forward strand.
TCTGTTTTTCACTTGAAGTCTCCAAGCCAATTTTTGGTCAAAATCAGGTCAAAGAACCCTCCCACCAGGTCAATTAGGGTTTAACATGCCTTAATATCATCATTGATGTTTCATGCACTACTTTTCCTTTGGTAGAATTTGGCTCAGATGTAATAGAATGTCAAGATATGATTATTCAAGGAAGACCTAAAAGTTTCCAAAGAATACTACCTTATCAAGTTCAAAGTATGCAAGGGGTAAATGCAAACCTTGACACTTCTACAGGAGTGTTGAAGTATTTTTCAGCAGAAGGTGTTGGTGATGCAGGAGCATCAACCTTAATTTTTATTATTCATTTGTGTGATTTAGGGGGTGAGGATTTTTAATTATTTTATTAATTATTTTCCCAAAATTTAATAAATTAAAAGAGAAAATATAAATGTGAGGATTATTGTAAATATTCCTTTAATAATTAAGGATATGAGTGGAATGGAATTAGGTAGAAAATATAGGGATTAGGAATTCCATATACGGGACTTAGTTGAGTCCAAAAAAAAGATAAATCTAATTTAGATTTTAGTTGAGATTTGTGTGGATGAATTTATGGAGTGGAATAAATTCATATTTATGTATAAATAGGAGGGTTGTGAGGATGAAAAATAAGTGAGGAATACAGAGAGAGTGAGAAAAGGGTTGAGAGTTTTTTTGTAAAGGGCCGAGAGCCGAAAGGCCATTCATTGTAATATTCGACCAGATGTTTTGAGTTTTAAAATTTCATTCTGCTTATTATTATGCCAGCAATTTTGTTTGGATGGATCTCCTTTCTGTATGTATATTTTAATCTAGATAATTTTTTCTTAATGAAGAACTAGATGAAATTTTTAATATTGAAGGTAGCACATGAGCTTTATATGCTAGGATCTAATTTAACCCAGAATCCTGGCATCATTTGGTATCAGAGCCATAGATACATGCCTGGTGAGGTTGAATGCATTGAATACATGTCGAGATGTGCATAGAGACAAACAATGATAGTGTGATGAATGCCAAAATATCAAAGAGCAGCCAATGAATAGTTGTGTAATGGGAGCAACCCCGTTCAGTAAAGCACTGAGATGGTGGTGGTGTAGAGAAAATCAAATGTCGGGATTGAGTGCAGAAGCAGCTGAATGTTGAATGCGGCATTGGAGAGTGTTGGGAATAACGTCGTGGAGGAAAAACAGTATTAAAAACTGTGCATTTATTGTTATTCTTGGCGTTGACATGGTTTTCAAGTGTATGGAAGCGTAGACTTGTTGGAATGCAAGCAGTGGAGAAGATGAGTTACCGTGGACTGAACTCGATGTTGCGTTAGCAGTTGAAACATATGGTTCAATTTTTGTTTTATAATATAATTATTGTGTATTAGGTATAAGAATTAGTGTGGATGCAGGCGTTGGAGGAGTTGGAACAACATGACACCCTAAAAATGATACATTGGTGCTCGCAGTGGTATGAAAATCCACCGCACTGCTATAACGCAGAATGGCTTTGTTGAATTTCTGGAATGAGCAACGGTTCTAGTAAAGAGGAGACTGCGTAAAGACATTAACCCCAAACTCTATGGGATTATGGTGCAAGACCTGTTTTTCACTTTATTAACAGAACTATATAGCTATGCAATGCTATTCAGATGGGTACGCAGTCACCGTGTTCATGGTTTCATATTTTAGCGTGTATAGTTTGAATTTCCAGTAATGTAGAGTGGCATGTCATTTGTGTTGAAGTCAGTATAGTCAAGCTAATACGACTGTGGATCCGAGCTATAGATATCGATATTTTATTTGCATTGACATTGCTAGTTATCTTGGCATAGAAACTACATTGACATTGCTGGGTATATTAGCATGGTCATTACGTGGAGATTAGTGCAGTCCCAAAACAAAATTCCAATTTATAGAGTTGGAACCGTATTTTTTTTGCTTTATTGATGTGGTGGTTGTGAAGCCATGGACTCAAACATCTTGTGTTGTTTTTTTTCCTTAAGCAAACTCCATATTGGTAGTGGGCCTCAATAAATAAACGAACTGGATTTACCTTGTTATATATTCAATAATGATGCTTTAAGGATTACGTTGGTTTATTTTTCCAAATGGATTCCAAAGATTTGGAGGAAACTCCTTATGCAAGTGGAGTGTATGCAAAACCGGAGATCTCAATTACCCATGCGAGGATTTCATCGCTGCAGAAAATAGAAAAGATGTCCAATGAAATGGCTATAATTGAGAGGAAAATACTAATGTATTTTATTGCTGCGTAATGAATGAATTTTATTGTTGTGTAATAAATTGTATTTAGATCATGTGCCATAACCCACATATCGACACATTTTGAGAAATATGCAGTTTGGATGAACACGAGTTGGAGAGAATATATCTAGTGAGCATGAGAAGACTCGGAAAAATCGATGAGGAAGAGTTAGTGGAGACAATGTAGAGGCTTGAATGTATTCTTAAATGAATACGAGAGAGAAGGGTTGGATCATTTCAACCACAACAAGATTCAAGGTAAATACTCATTGAATGAACCAATATTCATTGAGTAAAGGTATTTTAAAATTTGGATGATTACATTTCCTTTCATACTCGAGAAGTTGATCTTTTGTAAATATTATGAAAGAGTAAAAATGTTGCAAATACGAAGGTATAATGAATGGAAAATGAATGGAAAAGGAGAATGGGTTATCCTAGGTAACAGAAAGAGAAACATGCATTTTATAATATATGAGAGGGTTTATTATGTATATGGTGGGTTCTTCACAGTTTTGGCTAAGTCATTTTGGACCAAATCTTATAGTTGGAATGGGCGAATTCTTTTGATTTGTGTTTAAGGTTGAAAACACAATTGCTTGATGTTGTAAAATCTTTATTTTACCATCATGTGGCAGAATATAAGGAGGTGTTATTTAGGATGGGCACAATGAATGAGTTGTACATTATTCATCAAAGGGGTTGAAATATGAATAGCTTGTTCTATGTACACAGGTGAAGAGATGTGAATTGATGACAATTTATAATGTGCAGTTGTATGGTACATGGAAGTACAAGGAAACTGTTTGCATTAAGATGATGAGAAATTTGAATGAAGGGCATGCGAATGTTCACAGTGACAAAGACGACATAGAAGAGTAGAGTCCAGAGAGTTGAAATTGCAAAGAGAAGGTTTATTAATAACCTTAACAGGAACATAAGGTATGATAATTCAGAAAGGTATTTTTGAATGTTGAGAATGGAATGATTTATTTATTTCACCATAAAATAAATCTTGGAAAACATGGAGTGCATTTCGATTAGAGACTTCAATATCATGGGAAACTGATGGTCTTTCATAAGAATGGATTATGAGAGAGAGTGAATATTTTACATCATAAAATGTATTAAGGATGTATATTCTTTGGAAGATTGTATAACTTGAATTAAGTCAAAATATCGACTATTGTAAAATTATTGAGTCAAGCTTGGAAGTCAAACAGATGTTAGGGTCAAATGAAAATTTGGATAGCTTGAGTTAAGATTGAGTTATTGTATAAGAGGGTGTATTTTTCATCCAAGATGAAGATTTGATGTAAATTCTGAAGCCAAAGGGTCGTAAACCAAAGTCAAAGGTTTGAATGTAATTGGGTGCATGATCGGCAGAGCCCGACACCAAAAGAATTGGTCATTGTAACACATGCATTACTAAAGTGTTGTTTGCAGTAGAGAGAAGCAAGAAGGTTTCCAGAGATGATTCAAAGACAGAGAACTGCAAGAGGTCAAGCACAGGAAGAAAGCTTGCATTTTTTAATGGCAAGTATGAAGGCTTGCTAATAAAGGGGATTGAATGCAATCCACAAGTGAACAAATGAAGTTCATAAAGGAGGAGAAAATGAATGTGGATAGTCATTTCAGAGGTGTTGAGAAAGACCTCAACTGAAGGCAGAAAAGGGAAAATGCCAAGGTAAATGGCATATGTGAGCAGTTGACTGATGAAGATTATGAGCGAGAGAAAGCAGCGATAAAATTTCATCTTGCATTATTGATGGAAATGTTATACAGAAGAAAAGTAGACTAGAGATATGGATGGAGTATGAAAATGAAAGTCAAATGTCATAGATTGCAAGTGAAGTGGGAGCATAGATTGAATGCTCAATTGAAGGAAGAGTTACTCAGTTTAAATGAGTATATAAATGATGATTAGATATGTGAGCCAAAATATGGTCCATTTCTCTCTAAAAGTAATGATGTGATAGAAGAGAAATCTTCATAGGAACTGAATCAAATGAAGGATTTAGAGCAGCAAGGAGATATGATGCCTAAAGCATCAAGTGGGACCACAAGGTCTATTGTTTCTAAACCTAATGATTTGTGTGTGATTGCAGGTACATCACAGGATGTTGAACAAACTTTGAAGTTTGTTAAGGATAAGAAGTTGAATCTGTAATTTGTTCAGAATGATGCTGAGATAGCAAGATCTCAGAGACAAAAGGAGATAGAGGGGTCTCATGGTAACAAACAATAGAGTATTGAAGAAGAGAAATAAGGGGAATCTAATGATTGGTCAACAACAAGTGAAGGTATAGAAAGTTTTGTAAAGTTTCCAATTTCTACCCCAATTTAGATTGTTCATTTATATAGAAATTTAGATCTTCAAAGAATAAATTTGGAAAAGCAGAGGATCTATGCTCAATGTGAGTTGCTGAAAGAGGAAGACAAAGAAATTGTCGTAAATAATAATCGGGAAACAAAGGATAAGGATGTAGGAATGATTTAGAAAATCAAATAAGTTCATTATTATGAAACAAAATAGGGAGACATTCTTGAAACAAATGATATGGAGGAGGGACTAGCTGATAGTCTCATAGAGAATTTAAATCAACATACTGATGTGCTGATGGAAGAGGAAATTTTAGAGCAGCATAGTGAAATGTTACTAGATGAGAAAGAGGCACTGAGGCCTTATGTTTATTATTTCAATAATTGTTTTGTGAGTACAGGTTTTAGTGTAGATGCTGGAGGAAATTTGACACAAGTGAAAGAAAAGGAAGAAATTTCTGTGGAAAATTGCAATCCATAGAACCAATAGATTAGATTGTTGGAAACTATGCTGAAGAATTAGGATTCAAGGCATGAAGAGGAATCTCAATTTCAATATTGGGAAATGAAGAATGTGAAGGTGCAAAAAAATAGTAAACAAGAGGGCAAGGACGAAAGGGCAGCGGTAAGTATAAAAGCTCAACAATCAAGAGATGAATGTAAACAACAAATAAAATATCTGGATAGATAAATTGAACTGATAAGGAGAATAACGACGAAAGTATCCCAGAAGAAAACAACAGCAGTAAAACAAAGAAGAAGTAGCAAGAGGAAGACAACAGAAGACTGTGAAAGCACAGCCAGTGGGGCAATGCAACATAAAGTGAGGAGACCTGGAGAAAAACAACAAACAAAAGCAACAACAAATGGAAAATTGCAGAACAAGGTATGGGATCCAGGAAGAAAAATATCTGAAACACATGATCAGGAGATCATGATTATTTTAAACCTTGGGAGTCTGATGCAGGAGCATCAAGATTAATTTTTATTATTCATTTGTGTGATTTAGGGGGTGAGGATTTTTAATTATTTTATTAATTATTTTACCCAAATTTAATAAATAAAAAGAGAAAATATAAATTTGAGGATTATTGTAAATATTCCTTTAATAATTAAGGATATGAGTGGAATGTAATTAGGTAGATAATCTGGGGATTAGGAATTCCATATACAGGACTTAGTTGTGTCCAAAAAAAAAGATAAATCTAATTTAGATTTTAGTTGAGATTTTTGTGGTGGAATTTATGGACTGGAATAAATTCATATTTATGTATAAATAGGAGGGTTTTTTGAGGATTACAAACAAGTGAGCAATACAGAGAGAGTGAGAAATAGGTTGAGAGTTTTTTGTAAACGGCCAAGAGCCAAAAGGCCATTCATTTTAATATTTAGCCAAATGTTTTGAGTTTGTAAATTTCATTATGCTTATTATTATGCCAAATAATTTTGTTTGGAAGACTCTCCTTCCGTATGTATATTTTAAGCTGCAAAATGTTTTCTTCATGAAGAACTAGATGAGATTCTTAAGATTGAAGGTAGCACATGAGTTTTATATGCTAGGATCTTATTTAACCCAGAATCCTGGCATCAGTTGGTGAGGTAGGTGGTTTACTCCTGAATGAAGACAAATTGCAGCAAGGAAGAAAGGAAACACTTGTTCTTGTAGATCATTAGGGTTTTCAAGTCTTCATGGTCCAGTAAAGTGCCAAACAGTAATCAATTATAGGAATGACCTACAGGAGACACACAAATCCAAACATGAAGAAATTTTGTCAGAAACAATTGATGAGATACGAAAAAAGGTGAGGTGAACTGGACAGAAATGAATCAACTTGAAAGGGCTATAGAGAACTTAGAAGACAACACTGATGATTTTATTAAAGCACTCCAAATGCCTAGGGTTTTGTGAAAATAGCCATAGAAGGTGAAATGATGAGTGGAACTCCATGGTGAAAGAAAAAAGGGTTCTCAAGATGTCACTGTTTGATCAGATCCCAAACTTGTCAAAATGAGTTTGTCATACCTAAATGATCAAAGGATGAGTTAAACTCCATGGTGCAAGAAAAAGAGGATTTTGAAGGTGTTGCTATGAGAAATCCTCCCAAAGGTGTTTAATGAGCTTGCCATGTCTAAATGAGAAAAATATGATGTTGAGCTCCAAGGTGCAAGCAAAAGAGGATTTTGAGGCTGTTGTTGTGTCAAATTAAACATGTCAAAGTCTCCAGGATCAAAAGGAAAAACAAATGTCATAACTCCAACAAACTGCTAGCCAAGGTGAAAATATAAGTTGAGTATTGTAATGGAAACCACAGAGGTTTTTGAAGATGCTACAACTGTCTAAACATCCTAAGGTTGTCAAAAGTGAAGTCATCCTGCCTCAAGAAGAAAAAGGAAGAGCCACCTCAAATGATTTCAGTTACCTGCAAACAAAAGTGTTAAAGGACATCAATGAAAAAGAAAAATGCTTGTAAACTTTAGAAAGTGGGTTTCAAAGATTAAATAGAAATTTCATTAGCCTATAAAAATCCATCTAACACTTCAAACAAATTATTTTTGGCTTGCGAAATAATTAGAATGCTCAGGAGTGAAGAATTTCAAGCTTCCAAGTCAAAATTGGACAAATTTTTGTGGCGTTGCGTGCTCAGCTTAGCGTTGCACGCCTGGGATCGAGAGTTGTGCCCTTACCCTTTTTCTCCCATACATTTTACACAGGTGCTACGTGCTTGGAAGTGAGCATTGCATGCCTAGCAGAACACTGCACCCTTACACAACATGCCCAGTGAAGAAAAAATTTGGCACTTTGCACCTGGGATTGAGTATTCCACCCTCAGTTAGGCACTACGCCCTTCGCCAGGAAGGCTTTCTAAGCCCTACAAACACCCAAATCAACTCAAATTGCTTTCAAGCTTTTTCCAAGGTCCCCCAAAGCAATGATAAATTGTAAGTGGATGTCGTAACCACATCTTCAAACATTTTGGATGATTTAATTGGAAGAAATTGAAACCCTAAGAGGCAACCCTAACGCTTAAACTTGACATCACTATTTACCATTATTTTCATCTTCTTGTAAAGAAAATTAGTGATAAATCGAGCGGTTACACTGTTTGAAGGTTGTTCATTCACCTAAGTTTTCCCTACACCCATTCCATTTATTCAATCAGTCCCTCCACTTGCAAAGGCTGAAATTCCATTGCCCTCCTTCATATAAAATTGACATCAACCCAAAATTGTTTCAAAACAAAGTTTAAACATGTCAGTAAAGGGTTATAATTGAGTTTTTAGCCAATCACTCATTATCATACACTCGTACCCTCACTCACTTGCAAATCTTCCTTTTTCGTCACCATCCCTTCATCTCATTTCCATTTACAGTCTTAGGCTTTCTCAAGGTAGGGTTTACATTGTCAGAAGACGGTGTTAGTGGAGGAGAGGCCCAAATTTTAGGGAGGCATGAGCACAAAGGTGGAAAGGTAAAAATATTTGAACCCCCCAACACAAGGGAGCTAATGGCATCTCCCCTTACTATTTCACGTTTGAAGCATGTAGGATGCTTTTATTTTTGTGAAAATGTATGTCAGGTGCAAAACCACCCTGAGTTAACCAGACTTTTTATCATTAACTTGTATGAAAAACAAGTTAACCTTGCAAGGTTCACGTTTGAGTTATCTACTCCTGCTATTTCCAATGCCACTGGGATACCAAGTGTGGGTGAGAAATGGTTCAAGCAGGCCAATATTCACATGAGCTACTTAGAACCCTACATAAAGCCTAGATACAAAGACCACAATAAATCCATCTTTCCTTTCTCACATTTTCATGATAGATATGCACCTATGATGAGAAAAATTACGAAGTATCTTACATGTGAGGGAAGGTTCACATGTCTTTACTCCCACCACATCAGGATGCTTATGCATTTTACTAGAGTGAGGATGTTGCACATACCCTATTACCTCTACAGAAGCATTGAAAAAATTTCCTATATTGTACAAAATACAGACTATCCTAAGCATATGCAAAGCCTTTTTCATCATTCGTTGATCAAAATGGCTGTTATGCACCAATTATTCCAATGAGGTATTTACTTCTCCACAAGCCCATCATCAGAAAATGCACCTTCATCATCTCATCCTCCTTTTCCTACTCCTCCATCACCTCCCGCTGATCATATTTCTCCATCCACACACATTCCCTCACCCCATGATGACCCTCCTTCATCACCTTCTCACAATCTCTCACCATCATCTCATGGTACTAGTGCATCAAACAGTGAAGAAGGAAATAAGGCAAGTGAGGATAGTGAGGCACATATCAGTGAAGTAGATGGAAATGAGGTAGAAAGCAGTGAGGAAAATGGCAGTGGGTCAAAGAGCCATGAGTGCAATGATGATACAATTGATAAAGGTAGTGATGATGGTAGTAAGATAGATATCACTGAGATGAGTAACATTGTGCCTTTTTCTTTGACCTACCAGAGGGGAAATAAGCATGTGTTTGTTGCCCTTAAGAGGCAAGGGGCCATGCCTTCTACATCAACCAAGCAGCTTGACAAAGGTAAGGAAAAGGTCATTGATGAAGAAGAAGAAGACAAGCATGAAACTAAACAAGATTTTCAACCTATTATCCTTGACAGTGATGATGGAAATGTGTAGAGGATCACTAACATGCTTCTTAAAAGCAAGGATGCTCAGATTAGGGATCTACAAGCAAACATTGGTAGGGATAAGAATTTGATCCACTTCCTTGAGGTTGAAAGCAAGCAGCTGGAGACAGAGAAAGTCATGTGTGAGATCAAAGATATCAAAGCTCGGAAAGAGGCTAGAAGAGCCAAGAAAAATATAGATGAGGTCTTGGGCACTCATGATGACACTGAAGAGGAGGAAGAACAACTTCTTGGGAGGAGGCCAAGGACAATTGGTTTGATAAAAGCCTTAACCAAAGAAAGAGAGCAAGAGACAACATTGGCAGAGTAGCTCATTCCAAGTGAGCTACTTGCCATGGAAATAGACTATGATAGGGAATCTTGGCTAGAGAGGGAAAATGTGCACTTCAAGGATTAGCTAGAGAAGATCGAGAGAGACCTTGACATGCAAAAGAAGATGGCAAGGCATTATGCCTTAAGAAACATGATTGCAAGGGCCAAGCTCAAAAGAGCCCTTACAAAGATTCAATCCCTAAAGGGGGGAAAAGACAAAAAAAAAACTTAAAATTATTGTTGATCCATCGCTACAAGCATCCCAAACATGATCAGCAAGACAAATCCAAAATTTGGCACATTTTTGAAGATTTTTAGTTTTTGGCTGTTTTGAAGGGCCAAGTGCGCAGCGTCACTAGCGCTGCGCTCTTTTTTGGGGAACCCAATGGAGGAAAAATTTGAAATTTTGTGTTCTTCAAGCCAATTAAATCAAACACATAAATTTTCAAGTCATTTGGAGAAAAACTTCTCCTCCAAAAGTACCAAAAACAAGCAAAAAATCACCTTTCTGCCCTCTTTTCAGCACTCGTGTTGCGCCCTTAGAAGTCTTGGGAGAATAACTTTTTGGGTAGGTTAATGGACTCCATTCTGAAAAATAAAAGTGTATTTGGAAACTAGACAGGACAGTCTTTCCAATGAGCTATCATGGAGCTCATGTGGACATGGGGAAAGCCTCCAAATATCAACTAAAAAACAAGTGATTTTTCTAGTGTTGGCGCTGCACCCTTGGCCTGGCACTAAGCCCTTGAGCCTTGGCGCTGCACCCTTGACTGAAAGTCAACAAAACAAACATAGAGTTAATGGAAAAGATATTTTTATGGCTTAGTAGACAAATATCTCTAGATTTAGCTTAGAATTTATGATAGAAGTTATTTTTGCAGTTGGGATATTTGTGTCCTGGGCCTTACATGGTCACAATGGTCAAATGCATTTATGATGTAGTTAATGACATTTTGGAACCCGAGATAGGGTTTTGAACCTCCTTTGCAAGTTAAATACTACATGAGGGCCTCATTATTATGGTTGGTTTATTGTTGAGCTGAGCATAGACTCTAAGTTTTAATGAAGTTTGGCTTTGGAGCCTTGTAAATCTCTTGGACTGAGTATCAATGGAACCAACACATTCATAGGATTCATGAGATTTATTACATGCTGATGTTACTACACTCTTGTCAATGTTTTCCTTTGTTTACATTATATTCATGGTTTCTCTGATAATAGGACATAAATTTTAGAGTTGGATATGTTATCTTGGCACCCTACTTCTATCTGCATCCTTTTATCTGTATGTTTTCTTCTTTTAAGTTTAATTAAAGAATCCTTAAATGCTCTTTAGTTTCACTAAAATGTTATCTTAAAAGTTCTATTTGTCTTAAAGTAATATTTAGAGAATTCTTAAATTCTCTCTAGGATTATTTGATTGTTGTTTTGAGGTTTGTCTAGTGAAGTCTAGTTGAAGAATTCTTAAATACTCTTCATTTTTACTATGCTATCATCCTGAAATATTTTCTTGTTCTAGTATGTTGAAGGATCCTTAATTTCCCTTTAAACCTACTGCATTCACAACTTCATTTTCATTTGACACACACTAAATGTATTTAGATCCATTTGGCTTTGTTAACTTGACCTATGAAACACCCTTGACCTATTGTTGTACTTTTCGAGACCTTTTGCAGACTCCATAGCCCAATGGTTTGAGTTTATCTTATTCTATTTGTTCTTCTTGACAATCTACCCAACCAAAAAAAAAAAAACAAACAAACCCTAATCATTATAACTAGCCTAAAATCAAAACCCTAAAATCAATCAATTTACAACTTTCACACAAATATAGAGAGAGCCCTCTCTAAGTCCAAGAAGGCTAGGTCCTAGGACTCCAAAAATTCGTTTGTTGTTACCCTTGTAAATTTGGTCTTGCCAATTTGAAAAATTATGGGGACCTAACATAATGGCGACTCCACTGGGAAATTTTGAGTAAGTAACAAGCATAGACATTCCTTAAGAACTCATAAATCCCCTATCAAAATTAGAAAAATCAAGTGTTACGCAAGAGTGATATCTGTTTGATTCATCATACTAGCACCATGGTGACCATACTGAAGAACAATCACTGAAAAGTTTAGTGTTACATAAAGAACTCAGAAAACCCAAAAACATTCTTAGATTGGTTTAGTTGTTGATGGTGGACAACAAGTACATCCTCAAAACAATTTCATCATCCACCTCGTGACTCCATAGTCTTCATTAGCCCTGTTGACCCCACTATTTCTCACAGACTCCCATGGGAATATATCAATTAGTCATAACAATGAAAAGCCTAGTTACATACAGTGTGAACTTAATACGCTTACAAATATGTCTGTTTTTCAAAACTCTCATAAAATTTCAACCTCTGTGTGTGTTGGGTCTAAAATCTGGCTTCACAAAGAATCAACACCAGATATCACCCTGACCCAAACCCTCCTACCATAGTTGATGATCTAGATATAATATTATGGAAAACTTCTAGGACTGAAGACTCGACTATTGTTAGACCCATTCACAAAGAAAGTTCTGTCACTGAAAACCTCACAGCCTTGCAAGATACCCAATTTGACTTACATCATAGAAGAAACCTATTCAGAACTAAGTATCAAAGTGGGATAGACCAAATAGACCTTGAGCCTACATATTTACAACAAAGTCTTAGTAGAGAAGCCTCTCCTTCCACTCCTCCCGATTTTCTGCTTCTCCAACACTTTGACTCATTTAGATCCAAATCTGCTCAATCTCAGCTTCTTGGTCCAAGTCCATCTACCACTACCATTCATACATCCACTATGAAAACCACTCCACTTCATCCTCCATCTCCTCTCACAAACCCCCCTCTTGTAAACCCTCCTTGGGTTCCTTTACCTCAAATCATGGCAGAGTGGTTTTCCCCATTAGTACTACCCCAACATTTACTGCCTATGCCACCGGACTACCAGTCTAAACTCCCTCAATTTACTGGAGCTAACTCTACCACTGCTCAATAGAATGTAGACAAGATGAATGATGCATTTTACTACCAAGAAATAGAAGAGGAGACCATAAAAATGAGATTTTTTTCCCAAAGCCTAGGAGGAGAAGAAAAAAAAATGGTTCAAAAACTTAACTCCTAACAACATTCATGACCTCCCTTCCCTTTATCAAACATCCATAAACAAGTGGGAGACTAAGAAAAATCCTCTTCAAATCCTATCAGAGTATGACAACCTTAAAAGAAATGTTGGGGAAATTGTCCAAGACTACTGCACTAGGTTCAATAGTATATACAATGCATTCCATCCCCACATGAAACCCCCACAAGGCCTAGCCTTAGTAACATTTCCAGATGGTTTTGATCCAGACATTTCTTGTCAATTAAAAGAAAGATATCCCCTAACCATAGAGGACATGAAAAGAGGAGCAATAAGTGTAGAAGCAAAGCTAAATGCTAGAAGGGCTAGATTAAGGGTAGAGAAGAAGCTTACATACAAAGAAGAAACCATGGCCTCCACGTATGATGCTATAATTGACAATCTAGTTAGGGTAATGGAAAGGATGATGGAGGAAATCAATTTGAATGAAAGAGCACACCCTTGTGAAAACCAAGCCAATCCCCAAAACAGAAATAGAAACCAAAACTTCAGAAGATACCCTCCTCACAACAGACAAAGAGACAATGACCAGAAAATCAAACTTCCTTTCCAATAAAACTATGTAGATGAAGAGGAAAGAGAGACTGAAGAGCGGGAATAAAACCATGTAAATCTGATAGAATCCAATAATGAGGATGATGTTTTTCTCATAGAAGAGGAACAATGTCTATTTTACTCAAACCAAATTGATAGAACATATGAGGATTGCAAAGAGTACAAGATAGGATTTTAAAATGCTATCTTGGAGGTTCATAGGCAGTATGACCTTAGAAGTAAGAAAACACAAGATGCCTCCAAGAAAAACAAACTAGAGATTTCTACTAGAAATACCCTTGAAAACATTCTAGAAAAGACGACAGAAAACACCAACATAATGGCTAAAAATCCTAATCAAAACAAAGACAAAACAAACCAACATAATGGTGACCAAAGCTGCCCTAGTACATCAACTAGTGGCCCTGGAAAAACTACTCTAACTGACATTCCTAATAAAACTCAGTAAAATAAATTTCCTAAAAAGACCATGTGTGATAAAAGTGATGTAAATATGCCAAAAAAACTAGAACCTTTCAGTTTTGGGAGTGATATTCCCAAGATCAAAATAGCCATACCCCTTAATGAATTGGTAAATCAAGATGTATATAGATCCCAATTTTTGAAAGCTTTGAGAATAGGAAATGACGTTGACACTCTAAATTTGATTGGTGACAAGCCAAAGTTATTTTTTGGACATAAGGTAGAGGGAAAATACAAAAAGGAGTTGTACCTCCATTCTATGTTATTTTTAACATTCATGACAAGATCTTGCACAATGTTATGCTAGACTCTGGGGCCTCACACAATCTCATGCCAAAGGTAGTGATTGAGAGATTAGGCCTTGAAATAACCAAACCTTACAAGGACTTGTACTCTTTCTATTCAAGTAGAGTCAAATTCCTAGGTCTGATCAAAGATCTGTTTGTCAATATGGTACAAATACTAGCTAAAAGCCTAGTTATTGACATTGTAGTGGCTGAAATTCCCCCGAAGTATGGCATGATTTTATCTAGGTCATGGGGAGAAAAACTCCAAGGAAACCTCCAAGTGGACATGACATACGCTACCATTCTAGTCTTTAACCAAACAAGAAGACTGTATAGAGAATCTCGTATGAAATACATGATAAGTAGCCAAGATAGGCAAAAAAACACCCCTCTCTATTCTATCCATTTAGACCTTGACTCATTTATCTTGTACAATGAATATGACATTAATGAACAAGTAAATGAAAAGGAGGAAGAGCTAGGCCTATCATAACAGTCAAACCAAACAAAAAATGAAGAACATGACAGCCAAAACTCTAGCAGCCATGAACAACAACATAATGGTGAATTTAAACTTGAAACACTTTGGAACATGAGCTTTGATGGCTCTTGTGGCAAAGCTGGTTTAAGAGCAGGTGTTTGGATACACAACACCAATGAAGGTCACTCTTAAAAACTAGATTTTCAATGCACAAATAGTATTGTAGAGTATGAAGCTCTCCTTTTAGGGTTACAATGGTTGAAAAACATAGGAGCTAAGAAGATTTATGTTTAAGGAGATTTCGAGAAAATCATTAGGCAAATCAAAGGAGAATATTCAGCCAAGAATCCAAGGCTAAGATAATATAGGAATGCTACCTTAGACCTCCTAAATAAATTTGAAAAATATGAACTTACCTCTGTCCCAAGGGCTCAAAACAACCTTGCCAATGAACTAGCCCTTGCTGCCAGCACTTGCCAATTACCTCATGAAAATGATCAATACACTGTGAAGGTCAAGTGCAGACCAATAGTCCCTGATAACATAGATTATTGGCAAGTATTTGAAAATTTCAAACAGATTGAAGAATTCTTACAGCCCAAAACCAAGTTTGAAATGTCGAAGTCAGACTTAAAACATTATTTCGGGGAAAATCACCCTAGAGGTTTGTTGGGTTTAAACCTCCACAGAGCAGGGCATGCTACTTAAGACTCACACAGCCATACATCATTGCTGAAAAACTAAGCCAGTAAGATCAAAGGGAAGTTACGTGAGTTATTTGACAACCCCTTCTTCCTTCTTAACACAAAAAACAGAAAAACAACCTGAAAAGCTGGTTGTCCAGCACTATATCTGCTCTAAATGTTAGTGAAATCTGAAACATTAGATAAACCATAATAAATGCTTAAATAAAAATATTCTCATATATGCAAGCGGACACTAACACGTATATTTCGGGAACAAGATGGTTCTTCTGTATTATAAATAGCATGTACAGAAATAACGAGTGGAGAGATCACCTGAATCCTTCCACGATCTTTGAGCAGACCGTCGTCCGAATCCGTCCCACCCTTGCCTCGCTAAGATTCCTTCCGAACTGGTGCATATGAGATGAAATATAAAGAGATGAGCATCTCCAGGAAACAAGGGTTTCCTGTAATGAACTGGGAAGTGCAGGAGGCACGGGAATTCAGACTTGGATAGGGAATACCAACAGAGTATAATATGTATTCTTTTTCTCCTTAGTACATGCACATGAGGAACTTTATAATCCTAAGTACATTCAGCAAGTTAAATGATTTACTTACGTCTTTGGGGTGGTTGAACTACTGGAGTAACCATCAACCCAGCCTGAAAATAGGGAATTTTTATATATATTTTAATGATTTTAATGGCATACGCGGAAAAGTACATGTGGACTCGCGTATACACGCGGAAAAGTCTGGGCATAACCGCGTATGGGGATTTTAACACTGTTTTTTAGTGAATTTTGTCCAAGTCTGTAGGAATGGGTGCCCAAAGCCATAAAATCAATCATGAATCATGTCAAGGTGAGAAATGATGCTATAACAGATGCCCCCTAGTATATGAGTCGGAGAGAATTTTGATGGTGATATTATTAATACACCCATTAGAAGAACCGCCCAAGAATTGAAGACTTCATTACGATTTCGATATATAATCAACCAATGAAAGAAAATAGAGAGTCAACTCATACTAGTAGACATGCCATATGAGTCAAACCATCATATAGAAATCTTTGAATAGATCCAACATGTATACAAGTATAGAAACTGAACTAGCATTTCATGATATTATTATCTCTGGCGAATATAGAATTACAACCAAGATCAATGTGTCCAAGTATCACATATAGAAATCTGATCAAGGATGGTGCAACTGGATGTCTGATCATATAAGTAACTGAATATCCAAGTACCGAATCATAAGAGGTGGAACAAACGGTACAATCACGCAACTCGGGAGCCAACATATAGGATGCTGTTGTACTGAACTGCAACATATAAGGGTGGACGGCATCACTGGCATAAACTGAATGGACTGTCAAAAGTGAACTGAGAAATGTTGATGCAACCTAAGGTCTTCACCGATCACTATGGCACAATTCTACACAATGGGAATAAATGAGCTGAAGTCGACCATGTGAGAAATCGTTGGATTACCGGTCAATGATGTATATCGTTAACCAACGCGACAGAACCCATCAATAATGAAAATGAGTTTCAAGGTGCCCCAGTACAATCTAACAAGTGCGAATGAATGAGTTGAAGTCGAACACTTGAAAGAATCTACCAATCAGGAGGCAATGATGAATCCCCACTGTCGATAGCGAAGAGTCTGCCACTGATGACTGCAAACCCTAAGGTACTAACAAAAAGACTCTAGACCTTATTCCCAAAGCAATGAGTCAGAGTCGATGGGAAAAGATCTACTGGAAGGAACGCATTAAGGCATCCCACATCAGTCCAGCGCGAGTGTAACCCGCAGGCCAAGATTTGGAAGGAATCAGACAAAGTAGAGTGACGAACCAAAACCAAAGTACGTTTCCGACATGCACAAGATGAAGCTAGTGCACGGAAGAAACCCTATGAACCAACCAATAATGAAAGCTGACATAGAGGCGAGAAATCCACCGATAGGGTCAAATGGAAATCAAGGTACTGCACGAATCCCAAGTGTGATAATGTGTGCTGACGTCGAACACAGGGGAAACCACTCAGTCAAAGACCCATAATGATGATCAAATGCTGAGCACAGGGTCACCTATCAATGATGGAAATAGGGCCAGGGTGCGGCTCTAGGTTTGCTCTCAGAGCAATATGTCGTAGTCAATAAGAGACAAACCCGCTAGCAAGAAGTCAATGGGGACTCTCAAACCAGCACGAGCAGAAGACCAAAAAATCTGATGTGATAGAACAAGATACTGACAAGACCGGGAAGGCCGACTGAATAATGAGTCAAGAGACATCGCAGAATGGCCGACTCTGGTTAGATTTCCCATGAACAAAAGCACGACTCGTGATGACCATGGCAGTAAAAAGTGACACTGTATAAGTCTGTTATGCAGGAGGCAGAACAAACTCTCCATATGATTGGAAGAGATAACCAACCGGGGGAGGACTGACAAGTGAAACATGGTAAAGGCTGAACCTAGGTAAAAAAACTAAAACCATCCCAAATGTAGGAAATATATATAAGTATATGTGCTTTGTTCAAGGGCGACAAACTGACTCTGTACTGCCATCAAAACAACGAAGATACATCCCGTTCCCGCTCTTTTTGTTATATTTGATTTTTTTTTTGTCTTTTTCATATAATAAGCCTGAAAAAGAATAAAAGAATGCTATGGTACAATGGATAGAATGAGTATCAAGAAACAGATGCACTAGTTCCTAGGATTGGAACGATCCTATGCTCAATGCAAGGTGGCGGAAACTGGTAAGCGATACTCAGAGGAATGTTCCATCCATGGGTAAAAGGGTGTCAAGTCGTGATAGCTAAGTGCATGCAATGGTTAACTTGTACAAATAATCAAGGTCAAAAGTTGGCTTAAACACTGAGTCCAAATGAAGCCGGGTAAAGCAAGGATAAACAAGTAGCCAATATGCAATGCAGTAATACAACTTAACGACACCAGGGAGCCTCTAGGGTAAAATCCAGAAAAAATGATAGTGAGGAAGGAGAAGAATGAAGCTTCAACACATAAGTCATGGCGGGACTAAAGAGGACTCCCGAGCCTACATAGAACGCAGCATGGGCAACAAGTGATAGTGAGGAACTAACTAGGAAGCCCATGTAAAGGAAGGCTCTACCACCAAGTCATGATTAAATAATCGGCGAGTGAAATGGGTGTAATACTCATGACCTGATGGGATCGACCCTAAGGCGAGTGATCAGTATGGAGGCTAGTATGCAAGATGCAATGGAAAGTGATTTCCCTGACCTATATGCCAGTGAAGATCATATACCTGCCGTGACGAGTCGGTAATCATGGATCAGAAACCGGAAAAAATCTCAAAATCGTCAAAATGTACCTGAAAACATACCAAACTGGGCACTTCCAAGCATCCGGGTTATGCAGCTTAAGATAGATCGAAAAAATAAGCATAATAAATTTTTGCAAAAATTTTCAACTTTTTAGCCATAAATAGACAAATTACCTCATCTTTGGTTCATTATTGCATTGCTGATTTGGAAAAAAGTGCTCTGGAGCAAAAAACTTCTTTCGTCAAATCAGGAACAACCGACTGTCGAAACGCACCGAATTTGTCAGGTAGGCTCCTCAATCATCCTTGCAAATCATTTTGTCCCTTTAGAAATTAAAATTTAGTGATTTTCACCATTAAAACCCTTGCTAAAAAACTCGGACTTGCGCACACGCGGGTTGGTAACAGTAAAGTCGCGTATACACACGACTGTGCATAGAAAAAGTCGCGTATGCACTGGCCCGAATCAAAAAATGCATGGCTAATGCAGGATTTATTGAATTTTGACAAGATGACAATCTCATGGAGAGAGCGTGAACACAGTGCAATTGATCAAGAGGTCATGCAAGATCGAGCATCGCAAAATATTCTTCGGAATTGCGGATTGTTCAAATTTTTCAAAATGCCAAATATGAAAAGCAATGTTCGGTTGCTAGAAATGCTCGTCAATTACTGGGAACCGGAAGAGGACTGTTTTATGATAGATCAGATGCCAGTACGCATTGAAGTGGAAGACATATACTTTATCACTAGACTCTCCCGAAGGGGGGAACCAGTAGAATTGCACGGGAAGCCCCTGGGAGGGCTAACCGTGGAAGATTATGTCCACGTGTATTGCGTAGAGGGTTCCAAGAAAGTTGGAACTCAGATTGCGATTAAATATTTAAGGGATTTGCACATGAAAATCCTCCTTTTCACCATTGGCAGAGTGGCAGGATCTGCCTCCCTACATCAGGCGTCCAGGACGCAAATGAGCATAGTAGTGGAATGCTTGACTCATGTGTATGATTGGTGCACAACCCTATTACTGAACATGAAGCAACAGTTGACCTCAATCCGCCAAGCAAAGACCAAACACTTTGGATACGGTACTATTTTGATGACATTCTTCTTTGAGAAGATACCAGCATTGAGACCCAGAGTTATCTCTACCATCAGTAGCCCGAGGGACCCAAGAATTGCCCATTGGGCGGACATGATGAAGAGATTAGGGGGAAGTGAAGTTCCCCGGACCACTTGGGATGATGAGTTCTTCCTTTGGTGGGGAGAAAAAATCATCACTGTGGACGACTATCCCTATGCCGGGATGGACTTTCGTGGAGATCCAGATCTTGTTCTTCCACCAGGCACAGCATGGGGCACAGTCGGTAAGTTTGCAAATTTTTTTGACTTATATAATTTTTTTTGGATTTTTTCAAATATGTATGAAAAAATGAAAAACAAACATGTTTTTGATTGGATTCATAATGACTGACAATTTAAAATGATCATGATTCAGATGTTGGATTAGTTCGGCCTGAGGGTCTCCCGCGCCACAAGCGTCGCAGGGGCGAAACATATACAGTGGATTCAGACAGGACTCTCTAGGCTATGCAGAGGAACTTGGAGGGGTTAACCCGCCAAATACCTATGGCTGTCGTGGAAGACCTGCCGGAAGCCGTCCAGAGACGGGTGGTAGGAGTGCCCCGAGACTGGGTACGATTATTCCGCCGAGTTGCCACCGCGGTCACGTTCTATAGGAACACGACTTCTGGGCAGGGACCTCAGGAGTAGACAGATATTATGTATTAGATGACTGTATATTCTTTTTTGAGACTGAACATGATCGGGGCATAAGCCCAAATTTTGTGTGACCTTATGGATCCAAATTTTGTAAAGTTTTTGAACACTCTGATGATATATATACAGCGATATTTGATGTGATGTGATAAATGTATCAAAATGTATGATGTTTTTGATGATTAAATTTTATTGTATGGAATGATTAATATGCCAATCTAGTGCCTGATTAGCTAATGAGTCTGCCAACCAATTGTCAGCTCGAGGAATATGAATGAAAGTTAAAAAATGAAATGATCTTTGTAACAAACGTACCCTCAAGAACAACCGTAATAAAAATGGATCTCGAACCCGATAAGTATTGTTCAACTGCGACACCACCAGCTGAGAGTCCAAGAAAACTACCAACGAATCAACACCCAAAGATATTGCCTTCGAGAGTAGATGAACAACTGCAGTGTATTCTGCTATATTATTGGAAGCAGGACCAATGCAGACCCCTCTTGATACTAACAGCTGACCGGAAGGATAATGAAGCACCCAAGCCGCGGAAGCTAAGTTCTGGGTGTGTCTACTAGCACTATCGGCGAAACCAAAGTGACTCATGACATCCGACACAACCTGCCAAAGCAGATCAAAAACATCACCAACTCATCAAAGATCGAAAATCAACCAGATATGTACAAAGCAAAACTACTATATACAAAAGCAACATGCCAGGCCAAAGCCTAGGCATAATACTTCTTCAAATAGAGCCCATTTTGGGGCTCCGGCAACTCATTCCCTTCAAAATCAACCAAGGTATATGCTCCTTTCTTAAGGACTTTTTTAACGATGAAGGGGCCATACCACATAGACTTAAACTTTCCTGCCCCCAGGGCATCTTTTTCTTGGGCATAGACCAAATCAAGGTCACCTTCCGAAAAAAACCTAGGTTTAACCGCCTTATCGTACTGAACTTTAACTCGGTTTTTATGCGCTTCATTCATCGTGGCGGCATCCCGACACTGCTCATCGAGATGTTCCAGATGAAGGAGCCATTCTTCAAGACTAGAAGTGTCAGGAAGAAGTTCAACAGCTAACTTAAGAGAAGGAATCTCGCATTCAATAGGAAATACGGATTCCACCCCATGCACTAGCTGAAACGGAGAAAAGCCAGTTGCAGTTTTCACTGATGTCTAGTATGCCCAAAGTGCAGGATATAGCATAATATGCCAGTTGGATCTAGCTTTATCAATTGTCCGTTGAAGAATTATCTTCAAGGATTTATTCAGGGCTTCCACTTGCCCATTGGCTTGAGGATAATACGGAGATGAATGATCTTGCCGGAAACCCAATTTGAGAGCCAACTCAGCCATCATACTATTCTGAAAATGACTGCCATGATCAGTGATAATCTCTCTAGGAATACCAAAACGAGTGATAACCTGGTTGAAAAGGAAAAGAGTTCCAGTCTCACCATCATTCCCAAAAGTAGGCATAGCCTCGACCCACTTCCTAAAGTAGTCTACTGCTACAATAATGTACTTGTGACCTTTAGCCGAAGGCGGGTTACAAGTAGTATAATCAATACCCCACTTTGTAAAGGGACCGACAGTAATGACTGGAAAAAGCGGAGCTAGATGAGCGCGCATTTTTCGATTATAGACTTGACATGGATGACACTTTTTGACCGATTCGATACAATCCTTGAAAATTGAGGGCCAAAAGTACCTAGCACGCAAGATCTTTTGGGCTATAGCAAGCCCAGATAAATGACCCCCACAAGCTCCACTGTGAGAATCATTCAGCACAGCCTCAGCTTCTTCGAGAGTTAAGCAGCGTCTCAGGATTGAATCAACCCCTCGATGGTATAAAGCATCACCAATAATCAAATAATTCTTGGCCAAGTGACACAACTTACGACGCTCATCTTTCGAAAAAGTAGAGGGAAACTTCGCAGTCTAGAGATACACAATGATATCTCCGTACCAAGGATCCTGTGAAGAGATAAGAAACAAGTGTTCATCCGGAAAGGATTCATCATAGATCATCTCTTCCCCACAAGGCAACTCGAAGATCAATTCCGCGAAAACCAATGATTTCTTGGACTTGGCAGACATAAACTCAAGATCAAATTCCTGTAAAATCATAATCCATCTATTGTATTTTCCCCCAATCACTCACCTACTGAGGACAAACTGAAATGGATTGGCTGCTGCCAAAACATAAGTTTTACGAAGAATAATGTAATGCCGGAGTCGCTGCACAGCATGAACTGCTGCTAAGGCTAACTTTTCTATCGGGGTGTACCGGAGTTCAGGTCCTACCAGTCCTCGACTAAGGTAGTAAATAACATGCTCTACAAGAGCATCATCCTCCTGAACCAGAACCATACCAATGGTAGATTCTGCTGCTGCCAGATACAAAAGGAAATCCCTACTATAATTAGGTGGACTCAGTAAAGGAGCAGAGGTCAATGCTTTCTTCAAAGCATCGAATGAGCGTTGAGCGTAGTCGTCCCAAAGAAAAGGAACTCCCTTCTTCAACAATCTCATAAATCCCTTTGTAACTTTAGCATAATTGACGATAAACCTCCGAAGAAAATTAGACTTTCCTTGTAGACTTTGAAGCTGACAGATAGAGTACGGGGGAGGCAACCGAAGTATTGCCTCAACCTTGAAGGGATCTACCCTTATCCCTTCCCTAGACACAATGAATCCCAATAGCCGACCGGATGTAACCGCGAAAACGCACTTGTTCGGATTCAATCTAATCTTATAGAAACGACATCTTTCAAATATTTGCCGGAGGTGACCAGGATGATCCATCCTCTTTCGAGAATGAGTAGCTAAATCATCTAAGTATGCCTCGATAATCTTTTTGATGTCGTGAAAGGCATATGACATGGCCCGCTGAAAGGTAGCCCCAGCATTTTTAAGACCAAAAGGCATCTTCTTGTATGCAAAAGTACCCCAGGGACAAATAAAGGCAGTCTTATGCTGATCTTCAGGACGGATAGTAATCTGATTATATCCGGAGAAACCATCCATGAAGGAGAAAATCTCATTACCGGCACACTCGTCAATGATCTGATCGATAAATGGTGTGGGGTAATTATCTTTAGGACATGCTTTATTTAGGTCTCTAAAATCGATGCAAACTCGAATCGTTCCTTGCTTTTTATCTACGGGAACGGGATTTGAAACCCATTCAGTCAAAGGAACAGGGAAAATGAATCTCGCCTTAAGCAGCTTCTCAACTTCAGCTTTGATAGCTGCTGCCTTCCTAGGATTGACCGGACGAAGTTTTTGCCTCACCGGCTTAGCGTTTTCATACGTCTTGATCTCATGTTGGACAATAGATGGGTATATACCAGGCATTTCCTCATAAGACCAAGCGAATACATCCCTATACTCTTTAAAGAGCTCGGTGTAAATTTGAACCTCTTCACGGGAACATTCCGCTCCGATGAAGACATTCTCGATAATATTGGGATCCCTGGAAATGTTCATCGGGATAGTAGGAGAAATCACAGCCATTTTCCCTTCAACATAAACCTGTGTTGGTGCTAAAGGGTTCAAGACTGGGTGAACAGGACCAGGGGACTGAGGACTTGGAAAGCTTGTTTCAACTTCGTTCAAGTCAGGTAAAAAGTAAGACCGATGATGCAAATCATCCAATGGTCTATCTATACTAGTCATGGCTTCCAGGATGGCCTCTTCAGATGGAAGAGTGGTATCAAGGCAATCCTGGGCCGAAGAAGAACTAAGCATCCAAGCCGGAGCCACATCTCCATCCAACTCTTCCGGTGAAAGAGGAGCTGGACTGGATTCTGCAGAGTCAACAATAGACTGATAAGCAATCTCAGCTGCAGAAATAGGAAATGCCATTCCACCCACTTGACCTTCCGCTAATGTGGCAGTAGGGGAAGGTAAGGTCCAAGGGTCCGAAAAATAATGAGTTCTGAAGAACTCTCTTCGAAGATGAGCCTTGGAGGATGAAATAGCATTAATATGAACCGTAGGAGGAGGAATATCAAAAGTACCCATCAAGGAAGAATACATTCCAACTCCTAAATTCTCAACAGGCGCCTTAGTATTATCCAACTTTGGAACAGATGAGTCAGTAGACGCATTCAGGTCTACAGGAGGACAGTCCAGTTGATCCACTGTAACGATCCTCCCTTCGTGAGGGAAACACATAATGCGAAATAATGAGGATGTAATGGCATCCATCTCATAAATCCAGTTTCTCCCCAACAGAAGGTTGTAGTCCAAGCTTGCATCCACTACCTCAACCTCTATATTAATAGTTTTTCCCCCAACACAGATGGGAAAAGTTGGGACAATACCATGGGGTCTATGAGAATGACCATCGAACACAGTTAGAAGAGTGGTAGATGGAATAGCTTTGGGAGATCCAATTGTCTTCCAACATGTGAGAGACATCACGCATGTGGAAGCACCCTCATCAACAACCGTTCGAAAGATATTGCACTTCCGATATGATGATTTAATATGAAAAGCCATGTGATGGGGGAGTCTCTTCTTAAAATTAGTCATATCAAAAGTAATCAGAAGAGAATTTTTTGGATCAATAGCCCTAATGGCAGTGAGCAAAGCACTGCGCTGAGCCGGACAAGACTGGAGTACCTCTAAAGCTGCCATAGCACAAGGACTCTGTGCCAGATCTTCCACAATCGAGTAGTTCTGGGCAGCCCTAGAATTCGGATTAATCGTTGATTGCTTAGAATATGCTTTGGGCATTCGAGGCATAGACTCGACAGTAGGCTTCGTAATGTGAAGCGGCTCAGTAGCATCAGGAGTATCCTTAGCTTTCGAAGACTCTTCTCTGCCATAATCACGAGATCTCGTAGCGATATCCGCGTGAGCACTCATCATAAAAATGTTCGATGGAATTTCCCCTTCCTGGGTGCCCCCAGAGGAAGCCCCAGGATTTTGGTTTGCGCCAACAACTAATTGTTGCCCTCGGGGAAAATGGTTTGTTAACACAGCCTGGGAACTAGAAGAACCCTGCTGAGCTAACAAGCACTGCACATCATGAATTTTAGGGAAAAGGTGTGTGAGATGGTCTCCAGTACACAACTTGCATGGAAACTTCACTTTCTTTTTCTCCTTTGGACCCTCACCAACATGCTCGTTGGTTTTATTCGCATTACCCTTCCCGTTCTTGCCCTTCTTCTTGTTATTTTTTCGCTTCTTCTTCCCATTGGGTTGTTGATTTCCTTTGGGATCAGAAGCTTGGACAACATTTATGGACAAAGACTGGGAAGGCGATGACTCAGCAGGCACAGCCTGACCAGAAGGAGAAGATTGTAAAGACAACTGCTGCAATTGTGTAAGCAGGCTGGCTGCACCACTATTGATCGATCCAACCAGTCCATCACCATGAGGACCGGGCATATTTTTAGATAAATCTAATTTGGAGCGAGGAGCATTTGGTAGATCTTTGTGGAGGACCCCAGACTGAGAATAGATCAGTTCTAGCTACTGGGCCCTAAAAATGGCCTGCTCCTCAGAAAATACCCCAGAAAGGGATACATCTTTCGAAAATGTGGGTTGCTTCATCCTGCTTAAAATTGGCTAGGAGTTCAGTCCCAGCGTCATATCGGACAGGCAACTGGAAATGGTTCAGAAATGTAACATCAAGTTCTCCAAATGTAGCAAAACTGCCCCCAGTTAGCTCAATATACCATTTGGCGGCGTTTCCAGTTAGGGTGCGTTGAAATAATCTCAACCTAATCGAATCATCGATCAATGAGTTCGAAGAACACCATAAATGGAAAGTGGTAATGTGGTCAGCCGGATCTTCTCCATTCTTACCTTCAAACTTTGGAATGTCTGAAGGAAGTTTGGTGGGAACTGGAGGCCACCCCGGACCATAACGAATTGGATCATTAGTCAACTTCGACAGATCTGGCAAGTTTAACGTTGCCAGAAAAGGTAAGCGAGGTGGAGCCTGAGGATTCCATCCTTGATGGGATGGATTCCCAACATTCTGAAAAGAATACCCTGGATTTGATGAGGCACCAGGTTGCCAAAAGGACTCGTAGAAAAAGGAGAAGAACCTCCTCCCAACGCAGAGTTACCAAAGCCCAGACCAGTTCCCCCCGCTGAAGTATGAAATGAAGAGGAAAGCCCTTGATAGGGGTTCCAGGCATTAGAAAGAGGAGAAAAGGTCTGATAAGCACTCGACGAAGGGAAAGAAGTATTCCCTTGGTGACCAGCGTAAAACTGATTCCCTGCCCCCGCTGTAGTGAACACAGGGTTCCACCCTGTAAAAGTAGTCGAACTTTGCCCCCCAGACCAAGGGTTGAAACTCTGGGTCTGAGAAGTAAATGGAAAGGACCCTAAAGAAGGATTCGAACTAGGAATGTGTCCAGTTCTGAAGGGGAACCCCTAAAAATAAGCTGATCCACTAGCCATGGAGGACATGGGTGTAGATCCAGCTGCAGCAGCGGAAAAGGAAAAAGAAGGAATCCCACTAGTGGGCATTCCGAAACAGAAGGGACCAGAATGAGAAGCGTGTGCTTGGGTGAAACCAGAGCCAAACACAGCAGCACTAGAAGCAATCAAAGATAAAGCAATAGTGCCCCCTCCTTCAACATAAGTAGGAGTCTGAATGCCTGCAGCACTCACAGCAGAAGCCGCATTCCCAGTCGTGGCCATCGAAAGGTACGAATAATACAGAGGATCTTATGGTCTCTCTGACTCAGGTCCGATGTATTGAACAACGAACAGATAATCAGGAGGAAGAGGAGATGGACCTGACCCAGGAGGTTCAGGTAATTCCTCAATTTGAAAATCTTCTTCCTGAGGAAATAAAACTCGCGAGGTGAGCGGAACGCTCCTCTTGGAACCGACACCAGAATCAGCTATGAAACCTTCAGACCCTTGTGGAGGATCTCTCTCCACTGCGTCAGACGTCACAGGGTGGTAACCACCTGCTAAATCACTCCTACACCTTCTCGAAGAAGGCTCTGGACTCTCGGGAGACAACCCCCGGATTCTCCTCGATCGACGAGGCGCTTGATCAGCCACTTTTATAGATTTTAAATTAGACTCAAAAAAGTGAAAAGCTAGGCAAGCTAGGAGCAAAGAGCACTCACTATAAGAAAAATCCCTAGATAAAATCACACAACTTCATATTTCGCTCCGGTGATGAGGACCCCAGGCTCAAAAAACCAGGATAGTGAACATAGACCTCCCGAAAGCAAACACAATTAATGCCCGTTCACGCGAGTTGGACAGACGGCAACAAGCGTTGAGCGCTAATTTCAATGAAAGCTACGCGCTCATAATTCCTAGCCTTCGCAAGGGCACCGCCCGTGGCGACCACGAAAGCAGATGCGACGTCTCGCTCGTGCACGATGGCCTTCATTTACCGTGGGGAACTCAGGAGTGGCAACTATGGCACCAATCCGTGTCGAAGTCGGGCGAACGGTCTTCGAGGTCGATTCAAATTAATCGAGAGGGTATCTCTTTCTACCTCCTTTACCGCGTCGCTTCTTTTGACAGAGCTTTCCCGGTCCACCTTACGGAGTTGGATTTCGCTCAATTAATCAACTTGTATGTTTTGTTTGAGCGGCCTTGGAGAGTTAACTCTCCACTCACCTAATCCAAGGCCCTACAACCTAGCTAGTTGGTGTATGACACTTAGAAAACTTGCTAGTTGATTTTAAATTATATCACTTATTTTAATGGGCTGTTATGTTAAGTCAAAGGGATGCGGAAATGAAACTTATGATGTTTTGACGCAGAAAGAAATTAATAAAAACCAAACTACATGCAAATGCAGTTATTGTCTTTCGATGAAAAGAAACTTCTACACGGGTTCTACGAGATTAAAAATTGTATTTTTTCTTTTCAAATAGCAAACTCACACTCACAAAAACTATGAAAATGACTAAATTCTTAAGTGCACCTGATGCAAATCACTATAAGCATGCAAATCCTAAGATGCAAAATCTCCTAAAGCAGAGTGAAATTTCCCAAAAGTCCTTCAGTTTTATCTCTTTTTTGGTTGTCCAGAAAGCTAGTTCCCAAAATCAAGAACTCTTAATATGAAGACACCAAAAACGCTTAACAACAAGAGGAAGAAATCAATGACAACTCCTTCCAAAATCAAGCCAAAATCCAAAGGCCAGAAACTTCAACAAAGCTTCAAAAGATACAAAGAAACGAAAACAAAAATGCAAAAACAAAAGCAAACAACAAAGCAAAATGTTTTTTGAGCTTTTGAGTTTTATAAAAGAGTTCGAAAAGACCAAGTGAAACTATAAAATCCCAAGCCAAACAACACTGAATTTCAAGCAAAAACTTCAAAAATGCTCCAAATATTATAGGGCTAACTAGTAGCAAGATCAATATGGGCAAAATAAGACAAGAAAACTCAGCCACTCAGCCTAGAAGAATAGTGCAACCTTGCCGCAAACAAAAACTCCAAAGAACCAAGAAAGACTCTTCAAAAGTTGCAACAAGACCTAGCCAACTGAACTCAAGAAAACCAACCAAGAAATAGGCAAAAATCGTAGTGCAAAGCAAAACACAAAGATAGGAAAGAGTAAATGAGCAGGAGCTCTCTGTTCTGATGCAGCAGAACAGCGAAGAATCCCCAGAAAGAGATCTTGGTACTCAAACCAGAAATGCCAGCACAAGAAACAACACTTTGCCAAAAAGACTAGTTTTCAATCAAACGAAAGAGAAAAAAGACCAAAGACCACTTTCTTCACAATCCAGAGGGTACAAAGACACTGCAGGAATAGGTCTCCACAGACAGAAAGGACTAAAAAGCCAAGGAATCCAAAATTTCAAAATTTGCCTAGGTATACGCGACTTCACAGTTTAGCAACAAGCGTGCATACGCGACTCCCTTTAGAAAAACTTGCGTGTATACACAACTGTGTGCAGAAAAAAGCGCATATATAAAGGTAAATAATGAAAAACTAAAAAGGATCAAGCCTGGATAAGAAACCAGGACTTCAGTTCGACTGAGAAAAAGTAAACTGGACTGGAAATAAAAGTTAAAACTGTTGGAAACCTATCAAACAGCTGAAACCACCCAACAGGGGAATCACAAGAATGCGATCCCCAGCGGAGTCACCAGTTCTGTTTCGGGGAAAATCACCCTAGAGGTTTGTTGGGTTTAAACCTCCACAGAGCAGGGCATGCTACTTAAGAAGGACTCGCACAACCATACATGTTCATGAAAAACTAAATAGAGTAGATCGAGGAAGTTACCTGTAGGTCCTACGGTTGAAGCAGATCCCGCGGGGTCCAAACCCCCAGCAACCCTTCTTCCTTCTTAACCTGAAAGACAAGAAGAAACAAGCACGAAGAACTGGTTGTACAGCATATATCTACTCTAAATTTTAGTGAAATCCATATGAAACATTAGATAAACCATAATAAATGCTTAAATAACAACATTATCATATATGCGCACAAAAACACGCATATTTCTTGAACTGCAGATATTCTTTCCGTATTATTTTTAGCATGTAATGTAACAACACGCAGGGAGAGATCACCTGAATCCTTCCACGATCTTCGAGCAGACCGTCGTTCGGATCCGTCCCACCCTTGCCTCGCTAAGATTCCTTCCGAACTGGTGCATACGAGATGACATATAAAGAGATGATCATCTCCAGGAAACAAGGGTTTCCTGTAATGAACTGGGAAGTGCAGGAGGCACGGGAATTCATACTTGGATAGGGAATATCAACAGAGTATAATATCAATAATTTCTCTTTCTCCCTTAGGCCATGCACATGAGGGGCTTTTATACTCCCTCAAAGTAGTTTCAACAGTTGGAAACAGTTGGCCACGTGCTGGGGTGGTTGAACTACCAGAGTAACCATCAACCCAGCCCGAAACTAGGGATTTTTTTATATATTTTTTAATGATTTTAATGGCATACGCGGGAAAGTACATGTGGACTCGCGTATACACGCAGAAAAGTCTGGGCATAACCGCGTATGGGGAATTTAACACTGTTTTTTAGTGAATTTTGTCCAAGTCTGTAGGAATGGGTGCACAAAGCCATAAAAGCAATCATGAATCATATGAAGGTGAGAAATGATGCTATAACAAACATAAGATAACGTTTGCTAAAGAACAAAACACAAAAATAGAGTTTTTCACCATCGATATAAATCTACTAGAACACCCTCTCAGTAAGTAATTACCGGAAGATTTATATCAAAAGACCTGCAATATCGCAATGCAAAGGCAACCCACACAAGAAGTCTTGCCCCTTAGAAGAGTCAAGCTGATTTCTATTATGTTCCTACCAAGCCAAAAATGGAATCTACTAAGAAAGATGTAGAAGAGTGCATAAAATATGCAGAAAGAACCCAAAATGTGTTATCCAAAATATGCTACCTCACATGTCGTAAATACATCGAGTTGCTTAAAGAATTAAGATGTGTTTTCTTTGGGTTATCGTGGATCTGAAGTCCCATGACACAAACATTATTCAACATAACATTCCTCTCAAGGAACCGGAAACCATTCAAGAAGAATTAGAGAAGAATAAAATCCCGCCTTCTAGTGCCTAGTTGAGGAGGAAATAAAGGAAGATGCACGATGCTAGAATCGTTATCTCGCTAAGGTACTCAAAATGTAATAAGTAATCATGGGTCGTTGTTGAGAAATAAAACAAGGGATAATAGGCTATGGACAGACTTTAGAAACTTAAACAAAGCTCCCCCGAAAGACACAACTACCTCATCTCCAATATGATCAGTGGCTGTGTGCAGTAGGCTCCACAATAATATGATTACTTGATGTTTTTTCAAGTTACACCAAAAGTTAGTACTTCCAAGTGATTAGCACAAAACCGCTTTCACTACACCTTGGGTACCTTTCATGTGTCAAAATTCCTTTTGGGTTAAGGAATGCAGGCTACTTTTCAAAGAGCCATGGACATTACTTTTCGAAGACATAGGTTAATGCATTTTGATATACCCTAATGACATCACCGTTCATTCTAAAACTGATGAAGAACACCTAGTCTACCTAAGAAAGATCTTTGAAAAGTGTAGGAGGTATGGTCTATCTATAAATCTTAAGAAAACTCTATTTGGTCTTCTTAAAGGAAAACTTCTTAGGCCACATCATATCCTAATAAGGGATTAAGATAGACCCCAAAAGGATTGGAGGGCATATTGTAGATCAACCACACCAGGAACATGAAGAGTCATAATATTTCATCGGGAAGATCACCCTCCATGAAGGTTCATACCAAACCTGCAAAACTCCCAAGAAACATTACAAACATGGTGAAAAGAGAAATAGGATGAAGTGACCAGGAAGCCAAACAATCCTTTGAACTCTGTAAAACAAGCACTTACCCAAACAATTACCTAACTGTACTGACTTTACCAAGGATTTCTTCATCTTTTCATTTTCATCGAAACACACAAATGTTGTAGTATTACACAAAAGAACATTATGGGACAAGAGAAACCCATAGCTTATCAACAAAGAACTAAGACATGCCTCAAAATATATAACATTATGGAGAAACAATCCTTTGAGTTAATAAAAGACTTAAAAGATTTCAGAGTTTACATCTTGCAGTCACATGTCATTGTTTATTCTACACATACTGTCAAAGACATACCTAATCAGATCCCGATGGTAAAAGGACAAGTGGATTGCTATCATCTTAGAATATGATCTAGAAATCAGACCCACTAAAGTGATCAAGGACAAGGACTTCACAAAGTCATGGCTGAAGCAAACTTTCACATTCAGACATAAACATGACACATTCCTTGGATGAACAAGAGGAAATGGAAATTCCACCCATTGAAGAAGCATTTATGAACTCAATCCGGTATGTCGATATATTGTATGATTTTAATCTAAATGTCTTCGGTCGCTTTTCCAAAAACAAAAAGCTAGATTCTCGACACTAAAGGTTGCAAATTTCTACCCCATAGCAGAGTACTTTGTATTGAAAAATTCTGTTGGTATGTTGCTTAAATGTTTACTTGAAGATGTAATGCATATAGAATCATGCATGATTTTCATGAAGGAGAGTGTGGAGGTCATAAGACTGAAACTGTTCTTAAAAAAATCCTTAGAGATGGTTTCCTATTAGCTTCACTCTATTCTTAACATACACAAGATAGTAGTAATCTTCACTATAAATGCTAACATTTGATGGAAAAGAAAACTACTTCCTTTTCTTTGCATCCTGCTGTTGAAACCCTTTCAACAAAGGTTTAGATTTACCTGATAAATCCACCCCCGCCCTCATCACTAACACAAATGGATCCTCACCCAAGCATCGGGATTAATTCACCAAATGGACAGTAAAGGCTTTCACCCCTTCAAGGAATGCCACTGACTTAGTAATAATCAAATTCTTTGAAACCAACATCTTTCCACGCTTGGATGTCCTAAAAATATCATCACCGACACCCCGCCACATCCAAGAGAGTGGTGGGACTTTGCTAAAAGTGTCACATCACACTAGTGCATTCACAAATCCTTATTACACCTGCTGTAATGGGCTAGTCGAGTCCCCCCAACAAAATTTTGGTGAACATCATCAAGAAGTTGGAAGAGAACAAAAATCATGACATAGGAACCAAAAGGCTGCACTATGGGTTGACAAATTTTGGTCACAGGCAAAGAATCGATTAACATTTCTCTCTATCAACTAGTGCATGGCATGGAGTGCTTTCCAACATCCTTCGGAGTTCAGTGATGAAGCCTTCCGTATAAAGCACCGCAGGAGAATGAAATACAAAGGAGGTCAACCAAACCATTCATTTACAACAATCAAGGAAGAAGTTTATACGAACATAAGTTAGTGAATAGAAACATCAAGAAGATCTTTGACAGAAGAACCAAGGCAAATGACGCATTGGAGAGAAGTGCTAAAATGGGATTCAGAAGATAGGACGAACGAAAGCATGGAAATTTTGAAAATTTAAGGAAGGGTCAATACATCATCCATTCAAATAGAGTGTAACAACAAACAATACCTTACAAGAACTAGATGGAAAAGAGTTATTTGGAGGTCCTTCCAATGCACAGGATGCTCAAACATTACTTTTGTATAAATTCCTATTTTGAAGCTTCATTCATTGTACGTAACATTGCTTGAGTAAAACACGTAAAAAAAAATCACAAAAACAAAGAAATGAAGAAAAAAGGGCATGAAAAGAAGAGGCACAACCCCATACCAAAAAAGAGTATTGTCGAAAGTGCAAGCCTAAATGTCATCACAGAAGAAAATAAAGTCTTGTTCAGTCATTTAGCCTAATAATTATTCAACATGTTTTAAATTTCTGCTGATAGGTTAGTGAAAGAGGATTTGTCAAACCATGTAAACTTGGCTTGTCAGTAGATTAGATTAGGAAAATATATTTGGTTTCAACGCTCAAATCTAAAACAAAATATAAGTGAGGGATGCATAACCAATTCTAAATCACAGCCCTCAAATTTCTAGATTCACTTGTACAAAAATAAATTCTGTGTGCAGCTTGTCCAAAATGCCACAACCCATGACAAATCAGATTTCTTAACCTTGGTTTCATCATGTTTTAAATTTCATGTTAGTAGGTTAGAGAATGAAAATCTGTCAAAAAACTTAACCTTGATAGATTAGTATAGTTGGTAGAGAATAAATATTTCATCAGCCTAATCTAAACTCTTGGAAGTGAAAAGGGTAGAAGTAGATAGTTTTTATGCTTTCAAAAGAAAAAATGATGTCAAGGGTTTTCCAATTGAAATGTAGCCAAGTGAAGAGAAAATTTTAGGCAAATTATGATGGGTAGGCAGAAGTGATATTGAAGCAAACATGTTTTTTTAGAGTTGAGATCATAGCTTCAAAAATAACATCAGCAAGTGAAGGAAGAGGGATTTTCCAAGTACAAGTGAGGTATTGATCTTCAAAACTCAAAGATCTGAACTCTGAGGTTCTAGACACCTCCTGAAAAGGAGTTTCCCTCCCCAAGTGGAGCCACTGTTAGTCATCAGAATTTTTCACTATTTGTAGATCACTATAGATTGGTTCTAGATTTTTGAAAACAACCTTCCTATAATATTGTGAGATTCATAAATCTCACTGCCTTCATTATCCTAATAGAAAATTTTTCACTATTCTATCAATTTTCCATTTCATGGTCACCCTATCACTCCTAAAAGACTCTTTATGGGCTTATGCCTCTCATAGCCATCCTTTTTTCCTGCCTATGACCTCATTACCTTGTTTTCCCTTACCCATAACTCCGCTTTCCCTCTAGGGTTTTCTATAGCCTACTTATTCCCATGTTCCACAGGTCCCTCAAGCATTGATGGCCTCAAAACTATCTCTGTAGACTCTTTAGGTAAATGAAGTACATCGGATTTTGGATCTTCAATACAACACCTTTGACAATACTCTATTTTTCAGTTGAAGCCTCCAAGCCAATTTTTGGTCAAAATCATGTCAAAGAACCCTCCCACCAGGTCAATTAGGGTTTCACATGCCTTAAGGTCATCATTGGTGTTTCAGCCACTGCTTTTCCATTGTTAGAATCTGGCTCAAATGTAATAGAATGTGAAGACATGATTATTCAAGGAATACCTAAAAGTTTCCAAAGAATACTACCTTATTAAGTTCAAAGTCTACAAGGGGTAAATGCAAATGTTGACACTTCTGAAGGACTGTTGAAGTATTTTTCCGTAGAAGGTGTTGGTGAGGTAGGTGGTTTACTCCTGAATGAAGACAACTTGTAGCAAGGAAGAAAGGAAACACTTGTTCTTGTAGATAATTAGGGTTTTCAATCCTTGATGGTCCAGTAGAGCGCCAAATAGTAATCAATTGAAAGAATGACCTAGAGGAGACACATAAAGGAAAACATTAAGAAATTTTGTCAGAAAATATTGAGGATATAAGGAAAAAGGTGAGGTGAACTGGACATAAATTAATCAACTTGAAAGGGCTATAGAGAACTTAGAAGATGACATTGATGATTGTCTTAAAGCACTCCAAACAGTTAGGGTTTTGGGAAAATATCCATAGAAGGTAAAATGATGAGTGGAAATCCATGGTGAAAGAAAAAAGGATTTTGAAGATGTCACTGTTGATTGTCTATAGAGAACTTACAAGACAACACTGATGATTGTCTTAAAGCACTCCAAACACCTAGGGTTTTGGGAAAATAGCCATATAAGGTGAAACAATGAGTGGAACTCCATGGTGAAAGAAAAAAGGATTTTGAAGATGTCACTGTTTTATCAGATCCCAAACTTGTCAAAATGATTTTGTCATGCCTAAATGATCAAAGGATGAGTTGAACTCCATGTTGCAAGCAAAAGAGGATTTTGAAGGTCTTGTTATGAGAAATCCTCCCAAAGGTGCTCAATGAGCTTTCCATATCTAAATGAAAAAAAGATGATGTTGAGCTCCAAGGTTTAAGCAAAAGAGGATTTTGAGGCTGATGCCGTGTCAAAATAAACATGTCAAAGTCTCCAAGATCAAAAGGAAAAACAAATGTCATAACTGCAACAAACTACCAGCCAAGGTGAAAAGATAAGTTGAGTATTGTAATGGAAACCACAGAGGTTTTTGAAGATGTTGCTACTGTGTAAACATATTAAGGTTGTCAAAAGTGAAGTCATCATGTGTCAAGAAGAAAAAGGAAGAGCCACCTCAAGTGATTTGAGTTAGCTGCAAACAAAAGTGTTAAAGGACATCAATGAAAAAGAAAAATACTTGTAAACTCTAGAAAGTGGGTTTCACAGATTAAATCAAAATTTTATGACTATAAAAATCCATATAACACTTTAAACAAGTTATTGTTTCCTTGCAAAATCATTAGAGCACTCAGGAGTGAAGAATTTCGAGCTTCCAAGTCAAAGTTGGACAAATTTTTGTGGCGTTGCACGCCTAGAATCAGGTGCTGCACCCTTGCCCTTTTTCACCCATAAATTTTACATAGGTGTTGTGTGCCTTGTAGTGAGGATCATGCACATTGTAGAAAGTTTCTCCCTTACCTGACAGGCATGATGAAGAAAAATTTTGGCATTTCGCATCGGTGATTCAACGTTGTGCCCTTGTCCATGAAGAATTTCTAAGACTTACAAACAACCAAATCAACTCAAAATGCTTTCAAGCTTCCTCCAAGGTCCCCCAAGGAAATGAAAAATGGTAAATGGATGCCCTAACCACATCTTGAAGAATTTTTAATGATTTTATTAGAAGAAATTGAAACCCTAAGAGGCAACCCTAAGTCTTAAACTTGACATCACTACTTACCATTATTTTCATCTGCTTGTAAATACAATGAGTTATAAGCAAAGGGGTTACATTGTTTGAAATTTTTTCATTCACCTAATCTATCACTACACCCATTCCATTCATTCAATCAGTCCCTCCACTTGCAAAGGCTGACATTCCATTGCCCTCCTTCATCTCAAATTGACATAAGCCCAAAAGTGTTTCAAAATAGAGTTTAAACATGTCAGGAGAGGGTTATCATTGATTTGTCAGCCTCTCACTCATTCTCATACACTCATAGCCTCACTCACTGATATCACTCACTTGAAAAAAATCCTTTTTCATCACCATCCCTTCATCTCATTTCCATTTACATTCCTATGGTTTCTCAAGGCAGGATTTATAATGTCAGAAGGCAGTGGTAGTGGAGGAGAGGCCCAAATTCCAAGGAGGCATGAGCACAAAGGTGGAAAGATCAATGGATTTGTACCCCCCAACAAAAGGGAGCTAATGGCATCTCACCTTACTATTTCATGTTTCAAGCATGTAGGATGCTTTGAATTTTGTGAAAAGGTACAGCAGGTGCAAAACCACCCTGAGGTAACCAGACTTTTTATCATTAACTTGCATGAAAAATAAGTTAACCTTGCAGGGGTCACGTTTGAGTTATCTAGTGATGTTATTTCCAATGCCACTGGGATACCAAGTGTGGGTTAGAAATGGTTCAAGCAAGCCAATCTTGACATGAGCTAATTTGAACCTTCCCTAAAGCCTAAATATAAAGACCAAAAGAAATCCATCTTTCCCTTCTCACATTTGCTTGTTATATATGCACCTATGATGAGAATAATTATGAATTATTTTACATGTGAGGGAAGGTTCTTCCGTCTTTACTCCTACCACATAATGTTGCTTATGCATTTTACTAGTGTGAGGATGCTGCACATACCTTATTACATCTATAGAAGAATTGACAGAATGTCCTATATTGTAAAAAAGAGAGATTATCCTCAATAGATGCAAAGCTGTTTTCATCATTCTTTGATCAAAATGGTTGTTATGCACCAGTTGTAGCAAAAGGGGATTCCTTGGGAGACCTTCATTGCCAGTGAATAATTTACTTCTCCACAAGACCATCATCAGCCAAATGCACCTTCATCATCTCATCCTCCTATTCCTACTCCTCCATCACCTCCTATTGATCATATTTCTCCATCCACTCACATTCCCTCACCCCATGATAACTCTCCTTCATCTCCTTCTCACAAAATCTCACCATCATCTCATGGTACTAGTGCATCAAATAGTGAAGAAGGCAATGAGTAAAGTGAGGGCAATGAGGCACATATGAGTGAAGAAGATGGAAATGAGGGAAGTGATGGCAGTGAGGCACATATCAGTAAGAAGATGGTAGTGAGGCACATAAAAGTGAAGCATATGGAAATGAGGAAAGTGAGGGAAGTGAGGCACATATCAGTGAAGAAAATGTAAATGAAGCAGAGAGTAGTGAGGATGATGGCAGTGGGTTAAAGAGCCATTAGAGCAGCTATGATACCAATGATAACAGCAGTGATGATGGAATTAAGACAGATGGCACTGAGATGAGTAACATTGAGCCTTTTTATTTGACCTACAAGAGGGGAAATAGGCATGTGTTTGCTATCCTTAAGAGGTAAGGGGCCATGCCTTTTACATCAACCAAGCAGCTTGAAAAAGTTAAGAAAAAGGTCATTGATGAAGAAGAAGAAGACAAGCATGAAACTGAACAAAAGTTTCAACTTATTCACCTTGACAGTGATGATGAAAATGAGCATAGGATCAATAAAATGTTGCTTAAAAACAAGGATTCTCAGATTAGGTATCTAAAAGAAAACATTGGTAGGGTTAAGAATGTGATCCATTTCCTTGAGGTTGAAAACAAGCAGCTGGAGACACAAAAAGCCATATGTGAGATCAGAGCTATCAAGCTCGGAAAGAGGCTTGAAGAGCCAAGGAAAATCTAGATGAGGTCTTGGGCACTCATGATGACACTGAAGAGGAGGAATAACAGCTTCCTAGGAGGAGGCCAAGGACAATTGGTTTGAGAAAAGCCTTAGCCAAAGAAAGAGAGCAAGTGACAACATTGGCAGAGCATCTCACTCCAAGTGAGCTGCTTGCCATGGAAATAGACTATGATAGGGAATATTGGCTAGAGAAGGAAAATGTGCACTTGGAGGATCAGTTGGAGAAGACCAAGAGAGATCTTGACATGCAAAAGAAGATGTTAAGGCACTATTCCTTAAGACACAAGATTGCAAGGGCCAAGCTCAAAAGAGCCCTTGCAAAGATTTAATCCCTAAAGGAGGAAAAATACAAAATAAAACTTGAAATTATTTCTGATGCATCCCTACGAGCATCCCAAACATGATCAGTGATACAAATCCAAAATTTGGGACATTTTTGAAGATTTTGAGTTTTTGACTGTTTTGAAGGGCCAAGCACGCAGCGCCACTGGCACTACGCTCACTTTTCGGGCACCCAATGGAGGAAAATTTTCCATTGTTCTATTCATTAGGCCAAGGAAATCACCCACACAAATTTTCAAGTCATTTGGAGAAAAACCAGTCCTCCATAAGTGCCAAAAACAAGCAACAAATCACCTTTCTGCCCTGTTTTCAGCACTCGCGTTGTGCCCTTAACAATCTTGGGAGAATGGATTTTTGGGTAGGTAAATGGACTCCATTTTGAAAAATAAAGGTATACTTACAAAATTGATAGGATAGGATTTCCAATGAGCTATCATGGAGCCCATTTGGACACCGGGAAGGCCTCCAAATCGCAGCTACAAACAGGTGATTTTCCCAGTGTTAGCGTTGCGCCCTTGGCCTGGCATTGCGCCCATGAACCTTGGTGCTATGACCTTGCCTAAAAGTCAAAAAAACACACAAGGAGTTAATGGAAAAGATATCTTGATGGCTTCATAGAAAAATATCTCTAGAGTTAGCTTAGAATTTATGATAGAATTTATTTTTGCAGTTGGGATATTTGTGCCCTGGGCCTTGCATGGTCACAATGGTCAAATGAATTTATGATGTATTTGATGACATTTTGGAACCCTATCTAGGGTTTTAACCCTCCTTTTAAAGTTAAATACTGCATGAGGGACTCATTATTATGGTTGGTTGATTGTTGAGCTGAGCATAGAGTCTGACTTTTAATGAAGTTTGGCTTTGGAGCCTTGTAAATCACTTGGACTGAATATCAATGGAAAAATCACATTCCTAGGATTCATGAGCTTTGTTATATGGTGATTTTATTCGAATCTTCTCAATTTTTTCCTTTGTTTACATTATGTTCATGGTTTCTCTGATAATTAGACATAAATTTTAGAGTTGGATATGTTATCTTGGCACCCTACTTCTGTTTGCATCCTTTTATCTCCA
Source organism: Pinus albicaulis (assembly GCA_034641835.2). Lineage (NCBI taxonomy): Eukaryota > Viridiplantae > Streptophyta > Pinopsida > Pinales > Pinaceae > Pinus > Pinus albicaulis. The sequence continues at coordinate 524,323,432 of CM076570.1, forward strand.
TGTTTTCTTCTTTGAAGTTTAATTAAAGAATCCTTAAATGCTCTTTAGTTTCATTGAAATTTTATCTTAAAAGTTCTATTTGTCTGAAAGTAATATTTAGAGAATTCTTAACTGCTCCCTAGGATTATTTGATTGTTGTTTTGAGGTTTGTCTAGTGAAGTCTAGTTGAAGAATTCTTAACTGCTCTTCAATTTTACTATGCTATCATCCCAAAAGTTTTTCTTGTTCTATTATGTTGAAGGATCCTTAATTTCACTTTAAACATACTGCATTCACAACTTCATGTTCATTTCACACTAACTAAACCTATTTAGATCCATTTGGCTTTGTTAACTTGCCTTATGAAACACCCTTGACCTGTTGTTGTACTTTTCGAGACCTTTTGCAGACTCCATAGCCCAATGGTTTGATTTTATATTACTCTATTTTCTCTTGAAAACCTACCCAACCAAACAAAAAAAACAAACAAACCCTAATCATTATAACTAGCCTAAAGTCAAAACCCTAAAATCAATTAAGTTACATATTTCACACAAATAGAAAGAGATCCCTCTCTGAGTCCAGGAAGGCTAGGTACTAGGACTCCAAATATTGTTCAGATGTTACCCTTGTACATTTGGTCTTGCCAATCTGAAAAATTATGGGGACCTAACAGCGTTTATGTAGTGATTAGGAGTGAATGGCGGATTTTGTTTTTGATTTGATTTGTCATGATTAGCTCTTAGCAATAATGTTTTGGAATTGGTGGTATAATTACCATATTATTCATACACTAGTTTTTAAACCCTTATTGTGCATAGGGTCTTGGATAGATGTTGATCAGGTGTGTTTTTAAGGCACTCCTTGTTGTTAAGTGACTGGTTCAATTGCCAGCCCCAATCAGGGTGATTTATTTGGACATGATGAAGAAGATAGGTCCTACCTAGCTTACAAAAAAAATTTGTTTAAACCCTCATAATAAAATTAATTTTTCATTTGAATACATTTTAATTGATTTTTCTAATCCCTTGTTTATTCTTCCCTTGTTTTCTTTGTCTTCTGGTGCCTTCAGTGCTAGATCACCTTAATTCTTCAGTTTCTCTAGTAAAAAAGGTTCATGTCAAACATGAGCTGCAGAAATCTGTTAGAGCTACAAAATCTCAGTAATTATGTAGTTTTCTTTATTATAGAAATAAAATAAAGCGATGCAAAGAAAACGATATTTTTTAAACAGATAAGAAGAAAATTTAAGGTGAAAAAAGAAAATTCTTGGTTTTTACCTTAGATTTTATATAAAAACATTCCAACAATTATTGGTTTTCATGTTTATAATTTTATTTATTTATTATTATTATTATTATTATATATATATATATGCATTTCCTATTTTTGTTTTTTTTTTAGGAAAGATAAAAGAAAAAGAAAATTTTAAGTTGGAGGAGCAGAACTCTTCTCAAACAACTTCAAATCAGAATTATTTTGAAATATTTCAAAAAATTCATCATTTGTTAATGGCTTGTGATAGATCCTTAGTTGATGTCCATTTACAAGGAGAGAGAATTTTTCTTCATCAATGGTCTTGATCTTGACTACTCTATTATCAAAGACTTTTTCAATCTCATAAGGCCCAAGAAAATGAGTCTAAAATTTTCCTTGAAAATCCTTGAATTTTGAATCAACGAGTAATGCAAAATCTCTAGATTGAATATAATTTCTTTGATATATTTATCAAGAAACTTGGAGCTCTGTTTCTAAATTAGACTGTCGTTTTGAATAACATCTTGTATTATTTCATCAAGCTCATTGAGTTGTTCCATTCTATGACTTTGTGCTTCTGATAAGTCAAGTCCCAATTTAATTGTTGTCTTGAAAGTTTTTATTTGGAACTCAATAGGAAATAGGACTTTCTTCCCATAAATAAGTTCATACGGAGTATGTCCTATAGTGCTTCTCCATGTAGTTCAATAGGCCCATAAAGCTTCTGAAATATTTTCTCCGCAGTCCTTTCTAAGCAAATGTACAGTCTTGGTAAGGATTGATTCAATCACTTTGTTAATATATTCTACTTGTCCATTTTCTTGTGGATGATATAGAGTAGACTTTATATGCTTGAATTTGCATTACTCTACTATCTTCTGCACCATCTTGGATGTGAATTGAGTACCCTAATCTGTCAAAATTTCCCCTGGGACACCAAAATGAGTAAAAAACTCCTAAAAAATAAATAAAACTACAAAATTTTCAGTAGAAAAAGAAAGTGCTTTAGTTTCTGCCCATTTAGTAACACAATCAATGCACACAAGAATATAACTCTTTTGTCTTGATGGTGGATTAATTGGTCTGACAAAATCTAAATCCCACTTTTCAAAATGTTCAATAAGTACCTGAGGTTGTAGAGGCATTTCATATGAAGGAACATGTTTCCCCATTCTTTGACAACAATCACATATGTTAATATATTCTTTGGCATCATTAAAAAGGGAAGGCCAATAATATCCCAAGAGAAGGACTTTATAGGAAGTTCTTTGATTAGAAAATTTCCCTCCACATAGTTAATCATGACATGCTTTTAGTATCACAGGTATTTCATCTTCTCTTACACATCGTCGAATGATGATATCTCGACTTCTCTTCCACAATTCCTCATTTATCCATGAATAAGATCCACTCGTTTGAATTATCTTTCTTCTCTCTCTAGGAAACAAATATGATGATACTTTCCCTGTAGGAAATTAGTTAGAAATATCTGCAAACCATGGAGATTTAATGGATAGTTCAAAGAGATATTCATCAAGAAAATTATCTTCTACAGGTATATCATTGCTATCATTTTGAATTCTAGATAAAAAGTAAACAACTATATTTTGTTTTCCAGGTTGATCCAAAATAGTAATATTAAATTCATGTAACAATAATAACCATGTTGTGACTCTATCATTATTAATTGGTTTATTCATTAGATATATAATGGCAGAATTCTTTGTATGAATGAATGTTTCATAGCAAGTGATGTAATGTTCGAATTTGTTAATGACATGGACAATGGCTAAAACCTCCTTTTCAGTAACAATATAATTTAACTCCGTAGGAGTCCAATTTTTACTTGTATAGTAAATGGCATAAGGAGTCAAGTATTTTTGTCCCAATATAGCTCCTAGAGTTGTATCAGAAGCATTAGTTGAAATATGAAAAGGCAATTTCCAATTTGGTCCTCTCAGAATAGGTACTTAAGAAATCTTCTCTTTCAAAGTTTCAAATTCTTTTTGGAAATCAATATTCCAATTGAATTCACAATATTTTGTAATAAATTCGAAGCGTGGAGATGAAATTTTTGTGAATTTTTCTATAAATATTATATAGTATCCAACGAAACCAAGATAACTCCAAAAATATCTTTGAAAATTTGGAACTGATAACTAGAAATAACTTCTACTTTAGATGAGTCCGCCTTAATTCCATTTCCTAAAATGTGGTGTCCTAAAAAAATCCTCTTAGCAAACATCATAAAACATTTTTCATGACTTAATGAGATATTTTCTTCTTTACATATTATCAGATTTTTTTTTAAATTGTTAAGAGCTTCTTCAAAAGAATTTCCATAGACTGTAAAATCATCCATATAAACTTCCAAACAATCATGAAGTAGATCAGAGAAAATACCCAATACTGATCTTTGGAATGTTGCTAGTGCATTAAATAACCCATAAGGAAGTACTCGATAAGCATAAGTTCCTCATGGATAGGTAAATGTGGTTTTGTATTGACAACAACCCCAAAAAGTCTTGTTTTTGTTTGCACTCCACCACACATTGAAGCTCTTATTTAAAACCCTAGAAAGCTCATATCTTTGTTTAAAGGCCATAGCTTGTTTAGTATTGAAAATCCGTGGTTTGAACCACGCAACCCTGCACTCCTGAACTCTTCACCTACCTGCCTTAAATGCCATCCACTAGCCATATATTATCCCACCACTTGTTTTAAGTTTGAATGTCCCCATGTTAACGTCTTTGGAGCCCATGACTCCACGTCTCCATCCCTCAACCAATCACGCACCGTTTTCATCCTTCTGAAGCCTTGTCACCATCTCCAAACCACCATGATAAAACATGCCCCACCACCTTTACATGTCAATCATCGTCGACCAATGGGAGGCGTATCGCATAGTTTTGTGCATACGTCACACCAGCATTCAAACCTTGTGATAAGTTCTATCTCACCATCGCCGAGTCACCAAGCCTCTGACCAACAGTGCTCTTATCGCATTGTTTGAGTGCACAGTCAGCAGCACCTCAAATGGATGCGATAAGTCTTTAAAACCTTTTACATAATTTTTGAAGTCCGTGGAATTTATAAGGTTTAAGACCTTAGGTTATGATTTAATGTTTTGTTTTATTTCTTCTTTATGCGTCGCGATGTAATAAGGTTTCAAAACCTTGGTATAAACGTTTGTTAAACATGCGACATGTTTTATTTTTAAGACTTAGCGTTATATACATAGTTTTATTATATATATATATATATATATAGATATATATATATATATATATATATATATCATAAACATTATATGTTTATAACATATATGGAGAGCAATGCGAAATGATGTTTAATGTGTAATATATGTAGCGAGTGCATTGACTGTGTGTGCATGCCCAAAGGCTGAAAATACAAAGAGCAACAAGCACTGCGTTTTATAGCAGTAAAAAAAAAAAAAACAATCTTTGCATTGTAAATCCAGAACAACAAAAGTTCTGAAGAAAGTTTTATTTTTGTAACAGTGTTTTGTTTAAATGAAAAAGAGTTTCTAATCTATCTGTATCCACATTTTTCTATTGATTTCTCTATGTTAGAAGAGGAATATTATTCCCTCTCGGTTGTTAGGAATAACCAGAAATTCCAACATGGTATTAGAGCTAGTTAAGGCTCTTTGAATTTTCCAAAGAAGTTGAAGGAAGAAGAAATTTGTTGAAGCTTTTGACCAACAGTGCGAAAGTTCAGCAAAGTCAAGTATTTATCAAAAACAAATTTTTGTTTGCTTAAAGAATAGAATCCAGAGAACTATAAAAGGAATTCTTTTAGAGACAGAGTTTATCTCTCAACAATGAGAAGGTTTGGTTATAAAACACAATCAAGTTTTTAGCATAGTTCTTTAAGCTAGCTATGGCAGGAGCCAACACAAGCATGAGTATGGTAAATAATCAACTCCCACAGTTCAATGAGAAGAACTATGACTATTGGGAAATCACAATGAGAGCCTTGTTTGCCTCTCAATATTTATGGGAGCTAGTTGAAGATGGTTTAGAAGAACCAGCAGATGAACAAGCATTTAATGCCTTAACACAGGTAGAGAAGGATATTATGAAGAGAAATAGGAAGAAGGACTCAAAAGCCCTGTTCAATCTCTATCAGATAGTGCATGAAAGCATATTTCCAAGAATTGTAGTAGCAAATAAGCCTAAGGATGCATGGGATACCCTCAAGACAACCTACCAAGGTATGGAGAAGGTAAAGACATCAAAGCTTCAATTAATGAGAAGAGATTTTGAAGTTATTTTCATGAAAGGGTATGATACAATAGACTCATTCTTCACATTATTGATTGGGTTGGTCACCCAAACGAGATCTCATGGAGAGATAAGAGAAGAAATAAGAATAGTGGAGAAAGTGATGAGGATATTACCCTCAAGATTTTATGTGATAATAACAACCATTGAAGAGACAAATTATCTCTCAATGTTTACTCTTGATGAGCTTCATGCATCATTGATGACACATGAAAAAATACTGAGAAGAACATCAAACTCATCTTTGGAACATGCCTTCAAGATTCAAATGTCCTTTGCATGGAAAATTTTAGGGGCTAATATTCGCAGGTGGGCTAATTTTCCATGGTTTTCCCAAAAAAAAGATTCGCCAATTTCCATTTTTTTATAAAAATTATTCGCCCAAATTTTACAATACAAAATTATTTTACTTTAAAAATCGCCAAAATTATATAGGAAATATATATAATATCATTATAAATTCGAATAATTTTACAAATACATCAATAAATATTTTATAGTTTTCATATTACAGACTAGTGAGATTCGCCAATTTTTTAAACTTCAAGATAATTTTCCATCCTTAAAATTATCCCTAGTCCTTTGCAAGAGGAAGAGGTTAAGGCAGATCAAACTATAGAGGAAAAGGAAGAGGCAGAAGCCAAAATAGAGGAAGAAATAGCCTTGCAAATACAACTGGAAGGGACAGCAACCAAAGTCACAATCAAAGCCAAGGCAACAACCAATGAGGTGGACAAAATCAAGCACATGGACAAAGGTATTATAAATCCCATGTCCAATGTCATTACCGTAAGAAGTATGGGCATTATGCCAATTAATGTAGGAAGAAAAAATATGACATGGGTAGTAGAACCAGTGCTAATTTTACTAAAGAGAATCTCAGTCAAGAAAATTTGTTTTTAGCATGTAATATGGCTAAAGAAAAGAATGAAGATATATGGTTTCTAGATTCAGGATGTAGCAACCATATGACTGGAAACATTTCTGTGTTTTCCATGAATGATGAAAATGTGAAGTCTCAAGTAACATTGGGGACAGATAGTAAAGTCTCTATCATGGGAAAAGGTAGAGTAAGTGTTTTGACAAAGAAAGGAGAAAAGAGAACAATATCATATGTTTACTATGTGCTTGGTATGAAGTGTAACCTTTTGAGCATTGGACAACTCAGTCAGAAAGGCTACAATGTTTTCTTTGAGGATGATGTATGTACCCTCATGGACATACCACCAATAAAATAGAGGATTGCACAAGTGAAGATGAGAGGAAACATAATTTTTCCTCTCAAGATGAGAGCAAATTTGAAGAAAGGAGCTACAATAGTAGCAATGACATAAGAGACTTACCAAAGAGAAGAAAAAGAAGAAAACTGGTTATGGAATTTACAAGTAATGATCCTCATAGATACTTTTAAAACAGTCATGAAGGATGAATTTGAAATGATTGATATGGGATTGTTGAGATACTTCATAGAAATAGAATTAGAGAAAAACAAAAATAATATTTTTTTTCCTTAAGCTAAATATGTGAAAGAAGTTCTAGAAAGATTTAACTTGCAGGATTGCAAAGCAGCAATTACTCCTATAGTGATGGGATTGAAACTGGGCAAAGAAGACAACAGCAAGGCTTTTGATCCAAGTTTGTATAAGAGCATAGTTGGTAGCCTTATGTATTTGACTGCAACTAGGCCAGATATTATGCATGTTGTAAGTTTAATCTATAGATTTATGGAAAGGCCAAAGGAGGCACATTGGTAAGCATCAAAGAGAATTCTGAGGTATGTGAAAGGAACAAAAGGGTATGGAATTTTATACACCGCTTCAGAAAATTTTGAATTGATTGGATATACTGAAAATGATTGGGCTGGAAGTATAGATGAAAGGAAAATCACCTTGGATATGTTTTTCATATGGGATCAAGAGCCATTTTATGGGCTTCTAAGAAACAGCCAATTGTGGCTTTATCAACAACAGAGGCAGAGTATCTGGCAACTACAGCAGCAACGTGTCAAGTAGTATGGATGAGGATAACGTTGAGAAGTTTGTATCATGAATAGGTAAAAGGCACAATAGTTTATTGTGATAATAACTCAGCTATAGCTTTATCCAAGAAGTAAATTTTTCATAAGAGGAAAAAACACATTGATGCAAAGTAACACTGCATCAAAGAGTTAGTGAGCAATGGAGAAATTGTTTTACAACACTATAGAACAAAAGAGAAGTTTGTTGATATCTTAACAAAACCATTGGGGTAGAAGAGTTTTAATTATTTAAGAAATTTTTTGGGTATGCAAGAAAATAGTAGTTGTAATTAAGGGGTAGTGTTGGAAATTAATTCCAACTACAATCTGTGTAGAAGGAAAATGAACCATTAGTTTTCAATTTGAAGGCAAAGGAAAGCAACAACAGAAAGACTTGTTTTTGTTTGCACTCCACCGAGCATTGAAGCCATAATTTAAAACCTTTCAAAGCCAATATTTTTGTTTAAAGGCCATAGCTTGTTCAGTATTGAAAAGCCATGGTTTTAACCATGCAACCCCGCACTCCTTAACTCCACACCTACCCGCCTTAAACGCCATTCACCAACCATATATTATCCTGCCATTTGTTTTAAGTTTGAACATCCTCCGCATTAACATCTGTGGAGCCCACGACTCCACATCTCCATCCCTCAACCAATCATGCAGCGTTCACATCCTTTTGAAGATTCGTCACCATCTCCCAACCACCGCAATAAAACATGCCCCGCCACCTTTACACGTCAATCGTCGTCAACCAATGGGAGGTGTATCACACAGTTTTGTGCATACATCACACTAGTCTTCAAACCTTGCGATAAGGTCTGGCCCGCCATCACCGAGTCACCAAGCCTCCGACGAGTAATGCTCATATAGCATTGTTTGAGTGCACAGTTAGTGGCACATCAAATGGATTTGATAGGTCCTTAAAAAATTTTGCATAATGTTTGAAGTCCGCGAAATGTATAAGGTTTAATACCTTAGGTTAGTATTTAATGTTTTGTTTTATTTTTGTTTTATGCACCATGACGTAATAAGGTTTCAAAACCTCCGTATAAACGTTTGTTAAATCCACAACATGTTTTGGTTTTAAAACTTAGGGTTATATACATAGTTTTATTATATATATATATATATATATATATATATATATTAAAACATTATATGCTTATAATATATATAGACAACAATGTGAAATGTTGTTTAATGTGTAATGTATGTTGTGAGTGCATTGACTGTGTGTGCATGCTTGAAGGCTGAAAATACGGAGAGAAAGAAGCACTGCATTTTGAAGCAGTAAAAAATAAATAAATCTTTGCATTGTAAATCCAAAACAACAGAAGTTCTGAAGAAATTTTTATTTTTGTAACAGTGTTTTGTTTAAATTAAAAATATTTTCTACTCCATATTTTTCCACATTTTTCTATTGATATCTCTGTGTTAGAATAGTAATGTTGTTTCCTCTCTATTGTTAGGAATAACCAGAAATTCCAACATGATTATCCTTTTCTTTTTCTTGAATATCAACAGTTGCTAACTTCTTTTCTAATATTCTACCAGATCTAAGTTGAACATTGTTAAGATATAATGGAGTTATCATATAAGTCTGGAAATTTTGTCCATCCATGTTAATAGGTTTTGAATTTGTATTACTTGGGTTTGGAAGTGCTTGAAAAGGTCATTGATTTGGTCGTTATGGAAATGGTAATAAATTTTGTGGATTTTGATTTTGAAATTGAGTTTGAGGTAGTTGATTACACTGAGGAAAATTTTGTGGTGGGATGTTTGGATAAGGTTGTGGATATTGGTGATATTGAGAATATCTACCATAATTATTTTTCCATCCTTGTGTCCAAGCTTGAGATTGAGACCAAGGCTTCCATATCATTGGTGTAATCCAGTTATTCTGTGGGGGTTGACGATACATTTGAGTGTTGAATTCTTGATTTTTTGATCCTTTACATGGCCTTATACCAACAAAACAAAGATTATATATTACAATTGGAACCACTTCCTCTTGGTAGAAAACTTTAAGACATGGTATTGAAGGACATTTTTTTGTATCATGAATTTTTGTGCATATAACACAAGTTTCTACACTTTTCAAATCAAGAGGACATTCTCTCAAAGCATGCTTCTTTCTGCAGTTAGGAAAAAAGATACATAAGGCATCAATTTCAACTATTTGATTGATTTGTAATTCCAAGGTGTCTATTTATTCACTAAGACTCCCAAAAATTTCAATTTTAAAAGCATCAAGAAAATTTCCTATTTCAACCCTACTTACTCTTCGAGCTACAGATTTATTAATTCTAGAGATAACGGGGCCTCTTGAACTCGTTCCAACTCTTGACTTACCTCTTGAAATTTGTATGCATAATTCATAAATTTCAATTAATGATGTTAGCTTGAGGGGTCGTGACCCAGGTTCAGAGTGTTTTGCGCAACCAACAAAACCCTACAACTATTGGCCCTTTCGGCAGTGATTTGCTTGTGCAGAACAAAGTCTCACCCGAAGAAGTACAGGAGCGTGTTGGAATTAGGTTTCCTCACTCTAAGGGAGTGTATGATGTGGATCGTATCCCTTCTTAACTGATCTAATGGTTACTGCCCTACGCAATGGATTCCTTAGCACAATTCACATCTAACACAAAAAAAACCTTAACTGTAAGACCGTCATGTGCGAAATCAACCATTTTCCTTATTCAGATCTACTCAACAGAAAAATGAATAGATATTTGACAATTATAGAGATATATCCTTTAACAAATATCATAATCAATCATTCAATAACTGCACAAAGATAGGAATCTATGAACATATGTGTAACTTCAGATAAATGTACATTCATCAACAACAACAGATATATAATTAAATAGATGCATTACACATAAATATATAATCACATAAGTAGATCAAAATTCATCAAAAATATTCTCTATATTGATATATCTTAATCAGAACAATAGTCTTTTTCTGCGCACACAGGAGCAGGGCCTTTGCACACAGCTCACGACTAGGTCTCTGTGCACATAACCAGGAGGAGCCTATCCAACCGATGATAACACATATTTTCTAAAAATAGATCACATAAGACAGTTCATTCACAGGATAATATATAAGATGATTTCTAACTTGACTTGATCCATACACATTTATAGGAGTAATACGCGCAAATACCATGGTCTCAAACCGTGGTTTGAGCCCTATGTTTTCCATTTAACTCACTACAACTATAAAGGAGCTTTAACCCACCCCAAAGTTCCTTTACCTTTCTGCACCCAGCCTGTTTAAAAAAAGCTTAGCTAAAATTGTACCCAAATCATAACCCTAGGGGACCCTAACCCAATAGGTCCCCAGCACAATCTAGTGACTCGTCCTCGAATCAATCTGGTCCATATTCCTGCATCTTGGCCCCCATCACTTGGATGGATTTCTTGAATGGCTGAATGATCTCGATGCTTTGCGTTGCGATGCTCTAAGCTTCCCCCACAAACTTCACTGTACTCTTCTTTTCCACTTATAGATTGATGCTTCGCTGTGTCTACCGGAGATCCTTCAATGCATTGTCAATGGTTTGTGATAATTTTAGCACTTCCTCGGACCATGGCTACATCCTAGCTTCTAATAGCTGCCCCCGTCAGCGCAACGTACCAATCTTGATCTGAATCAGATAGCCTTACTCCAGGTGGGCTAACCTTTGAGATGGTACTAGGGTCATCACAGCGACTCTAATTTCATTGAAATATTTCTCCTTCACGTGTAAATCCATCCTCATCTATTGAATCACATGGTCATATTGAATGAACGTAGAGATGCCCATGGCATCCTCAAAAAGTGTGTTGCATTCGTCAACACCCACCATGATACTTGGAGTGGATTCCTAGACTACTATAGCACATTGTGCCCTAACCTCTGGGGGTGTTTATGGCTACAATTTTTCCTGTAAATTTGAAATATTTTTCTCTAACTCAATATGCATAGTGGCTATTTTTGACCTTGAGGCTTTCAGTGCGACTTCCAGACTCACAAAATTTGTAGTAGCTATGGAATTAATAGGTATTGTCAAGTTTGGGATCTCGAAGCACAACTGACTGATGACTGACTCTAATTTCTCATGCTGACTCTTTACCCTGCTTTGGGCTTCTTTGGTAAACAAATGCCACTTATGGAATGTTTCAACCTGCTTCTGGACCTCAGCGATGTCTTTCAATTCCTTGTAATCCATATATTGTATCTCATCTTTAATCATGGTATGCATGGAATGTATCTTTCTACTAGGTAAAATGTCCAAGTCAATTCAGACCTCGAGCCTTGCAAGAATCGATGTCTGCAACACTAGATTTTCAAGGTGAAGTGCTACTCTCGGAACATGAAACACTAAGCTCTCTGAAGCAGATGGGTGTCGAATGAACAACACGCTCTCTTGTTACACACTCGCTTGAACCACGCTCACTTGTATCTTTTTCGCTTGCATTCAACTGATTGAGTCCTTGTTGCACATATTTAAGGACCGATTTGTATTGCGCATCCATGTTGCTCCATACATATTTTGTTATTGTCTTTACTGTGTTATCAATTTTAACCATATCTCCACCTGTGAGGGTTAATGGCTCTATCCCAGTATTCTTAGATTCTTTTGGTTTTTGGCGTGGACCTGACGGGGATTCATGTCCTCTCTTGGTGCCTCGATTTGTGTCTGTCGAGGGTGTGTCTGCATTTTCACCTTCATGGTCACCCATGTCTGCATCACTTGGCACATCCACCGTACCCGTGGGTGGGTTCTCTACAGGGAAAATTTTAGGGGCTAATATTCGCAAATGGGCTAATTTTCCATGCTTTTTTCCAAAAAAAAGATTTTCTAATTTCCTTTTTTTCAAAAAATTATTCGCCCAAATTTTATAGTATAAAAATGTTTTACATTAAAAATATCCAATATTATATATAGAGACTACATAAAATTATCATCAATGTGAATATTTTTACAAAACTATTGCCAAATTTTTTACAAATTGCATATTATGGACTATTTAGATTCGCCAAGGTTTCTAAACTTTAAAATAAATTTCCATCCTTAGAATTTTCCCTGGTTCTCTATCTTTGTTGTGGTATTTGGTTCTTACATGTCCTTATTCTGTTCTTTCTTTGTACGCCACTTATATGTAGATGGTTCTGGTAGGGAAGATGAAGTCACACCAGCATCTATCACCAAAGTAACCCAAACAGGGGGGGCATCCTGTCATTATCAGCACAAGATATTCTTTTATCACCAATTATGGCATATCATACCAGACTCCTGCAATGTCCCCCTTTGCATGAATGTGGACATTGTGAAAAATTGCCTTGAAATTGGAAATATGCTTGTACCGATCGTACAAGGCTGCTAATAAGTGTGGTTTGGATTGATGTTAGCCTCACTCTCAGGTGAGAAAAAAAATTCAAAGTACGAAAATAATTAAATTAATTAAATCATGAAAATTAGGAATTTATTCTTAATTTTCTACATTCAGTTTGTTCCTCTCAATTAGGAGTCAGTTTAGATCTAGTTGGATGAGAGATTCTCTCCAACTAGTTATACTCCTAGATTAGTGTTTTGTTGAGATCTTTGATCAACCAAAGTGTCCAAGATAGATGCACTATCTTGAGACAAATATCTTCTTGTATTTATATTTTTATTATACACATTATTTGAATACGGAGAATGAGAGGAATGGAGTGAGGCTCTCAAGCATTTTCCGCAATTTTTATGTCTCCCATAATTTAGTGTGTTTATTAATGTTTATTTAATCTCCTTCATGTGGTATGAGAGTGAGGTGAAAAATTGTGACATAATTGTGTGTTTTTAGTAGACGCTTGGGACTCGTAATTGAATAGCTAGAGTTGGCATTGGGTCTATTGTAAGGTTCCTTTTTCGGGAATTTCTGCAATATGGTCCTCAAGGATGCTGTATAAGGGGGGCAGTGTAAAAATAAGCTGCAAGGGGGCTTGGATCCCCTTGATAACTCATAAAAACTTATCTTCCAGAATATTATCTCAAATATATAACTCTAGATGGGTTATTCAGATCTTCCCAAACTAGATCCCTCAAAAGAATGCTCAAAGAAAGAGACTACAACAACATATGACCATAATCATGAAACTCTGAAAATCTATACATGTGAATAAATGAAAGATAACACAGCCATAAAGTTATTAATATATCAACTACAATATACAGGAATATCTTGAGGGACAAGCCACTCAAGCTACCCGAATCAATCTCCAATGATCAAACTATGAAATACATGAGTTGTTGCAACTGCACAAAATGCCCAAGAGTAGTGACAGCACTATCTATATTATGGTAGCTACTGAAATAGATACAGATACATGAAATACGGCTGAAATATATAAATAAATTCCCAACAATAGAAGAATGGGCTCCAATACAAGATTTCTAACCAATCTAGGAGAGATTGCTAGAAATGTCCGAAAATGTACAATGTGACAATCTGACTTATCACTGCAACTAAATCAAAATATAAAATGAGGCTGAAGCAGATCATAAATAGTGATTCCCTTCTTTGATAGTGTATCTAAGCAAAATGCTGATCCTTTTACTGAGAGAAAACTCCTCCTGATGAGCTCAAATAACCCTCCCAACAACTGCTAGCCAAAATAACGCATATCAAGATGGAAATTGCGCTGTGAGGGAAGCTAGATAGTTGGATTTATGTAAATTATATGGAAATAAGCCTGGGAGTCCTCCTTATTGATCCTCCAAGGAATATCGTAGCCCTCCACTAAAAAATAGGCCAAGGAACAACTCAATAGATCCTCTGTTGCTGGACCCAACAACACAAATTTATCCTGCTCCAGGAATAATGTTGTGACTGAAAGAGCTAGCTTTGGCCAAATGCCGGAATGAGTAAATGCAGCTCTAGAAACTCTCCTTCCCTGAGGATGAGGTATGGATTCCCGACTGGGAACACCCTAGTTCTATGCAGCACTGCACTCTTGCTAAATAGCAAGAGGAGCGAAGTCTCAACATGCCAAGAAAAATAATAATCAAGAATGAAGAAATATGGCTCTCCTCCTCTTCTTATATAGCAAGTGCTCCTCTCAACCATGGGTCCCATCCACATGTGCCTTCCAACTCATGCATGTGATCCTCCTCTAAAACTTTGCAGTCCATCAAGGAGATACATTGTATCTAGATAGTGCATGTGGACTTGGTCAAAATGTCTATATCAAGCATGATCCAACCCTGTTCACACCATGTGGTGCTCAATTTAGCTACTTTATTCTTCCTCATTTCTCATGAGGAGTGTTTATTCTTCCTTCTCAAGGGTTATGGGGCCTTCTTACACATTTTATTTAATTAAATAAAATACTGCTAACTATAATGTTCATTTTTAGCTTGAAGCTAAAAATTGGGAACATTACAGTCCTCCCCCTTCAAAATGTTGCTTGTCCTCAAGAAACTGCAAGGTAGAGAAAAATTTTCCTCCTCCTCTTCTTATGGCCTCCTCATCATAGACCCCACCATAGCTCATAAAAATGTGCAATGGATCTATCCTCCAAGTATGTAAAACCAAAGTATACATCCTGAGACAATAGAAGGTGCAAGTGGAGATCTTCTTGTTGTTAAATGGCCTCCTCAAGGTAGGAGTGATGGTAAGCATGGGAAGTATTATTCCCAATGAGTGACTCCTTCACCCATGCAATCATCCAAATTAAATAAGCCATACTAGGAAGCTCATCAAAGCAATCCTCATCCCCGGATCTGTGCAATATGTTGGGGCTGAATGGAGAGTTTAGATTTTCCTATCCAAGTAGTTTCTCCCTCCATTTATGATAAGCGTGAGGGGGTTGCTGATATTGGGCTGAAATTTCATGGCCTTTAAAATTGGCCCAAGCCTCCCCACAAAATTAATCAACCATGAAGTGCCTCCTCCAATAACGCATTTTCTCCCAATAGCTCCTCCTACATAGATAGAAAAGTAGTGATATGGCAATCATGGTGTGCCCATTGTTTCTCCTGAAACATACAACAAGTGAAAAGGGGATAATCACACTCCCAATGGGCATCTTCAACTCCAATCTCACTCTCCAAACAAAGCCTCCCATGAGTATACAAACTTTGGTAACATATGGAAGCAAAATATAATGAAAACAAGTTTCCACATGGCAACTAGAGAGTGAACCATAATTCCATATGAGGAACTAGCAGAGTGCATTCCATGCCTACCTCAAAATAAAAGATAACAAGTTCTTTACTAGCCACTTGTTTGCTGCCACAAACATCTCATAAGTTGGAAACATGTAAGTATAATTTGGTGCCAATGGTACACACTAAGAAGTATGTGGCTTCCCCCACAAACCACCATTAAGGTAGCCAAAATCAATGCTACAAGTAGCTACAAGTACATCATACAAAATGCAAGAGGGGATGATCCTCCTTGATACAATATGTTGCTCATATAAAGTAAATAAGTACAGAACACAATGTGAAATTATACCTTCTCTACCATGTACTTGAGGCCTTGAGCTGAAATGGCTCATCTAAATGCTCTCCCTCACCTCCAATAATCACGGAAGTGGTTGTACCAACCTCTCAAAAATCATCTGGGCTATGAATCTTTCCATATTCTGATATAGATCATTATGAATGCCCTCCCAAGTGAACTCCTCTAGCAAGGAAAATTATGCATCCAAGTGCATAGCTAGAAGGTCCTCATGTGCTGCATGCAATAATTTCTCTTTGAGACTAGAAGCTCTAGTCAAGAAGATCCTGCCATCGGTATAGATGACCATCTCATCAATCATGTATCTGTCATCTCTGTCTGGGTCATCTAGAGTCATGCATGCATCTATATCCTGGGAATACTCTACCAAGAGCTGAGTCCTCCAACCTCGATCTACCCTCATCATAGACAACACTGGTGATCTACAATGTGCTTCTCCCCTCATGCTGCTGTCAGCTACTTTGACATTCCCCATGCCAAAGTCATCCTTCAATATGCTGCCATGCCTATCCAGCTGCTCATGCTCAAAGAGTACTGGTGTCCCTTGGAAGTTGGCCCCCAATGAGAAGCTGTCATCCAAAAGGAATCTCCTAATCCTGGTCAGTGTAAGCATGAGTGACCTCCATCTACTCCCATGTATGAAAGAGTCCTCCCTCAAAGGAATTATCCCCTTATATCTCCAAGTTTGTGGAGTAGTCATCCCGTGAAACCTTCACCTCTCCTGAATCCAGGAGTGATGAATCCCAAAGTAATATGCCTCTCATCAATGTCGGGTCCAGTGGCCTCCCAGGTGGAATGCCTCCCTTTAGTGAGACATCGAAATTGGAAGTAGACTATGTATATAAGAGGAATGGATGGTCCCTCTCTCCATTATGCAGTTCAGTCTCCCTCCTATGTGAAGAAACTCTCCTCAAAAGATAAGGGTGAATTCTCATTCCCCCGGAATGTTGATCCCTTTCTCCTCCTCCATCCTTCATTTCACAATCCTCCAATACTACTGCATGCTGCTCACGAATTGTGACTAGGTCCACACATGTAGTACCCCTTGGAATTCCTTACATAGGCACAAGGACTCCTCTCATGGAAGCAATGGATCCCATCTTATCTCCATGTGGTGATGGGTTTCCCTCCAATGATACAGCACTGTGGGTTCTTCTATGCATCTTCTCTTCATCAATATGTGAGTATGCCTCCTCCTCAAGGAGAGACCATGGATTTCGGTCTTCTTCTGAAAGATGGATTTTCATGTTATCACAAATGGAGGAGTGCCCTTCATACAATGGGGGTTTTTCCTTTAGCAAGTCATCATTCCAATTTTGTTCCCCTCTAGCAATGTCGAGTGGAGTTTGTTTCATGTCTCCTTCCAATGTATGCAAAGTGTTTGAAGATATGATGCATGATGATTCACATTGACTCCCATAAAATTTCTTCACCAAACCCTTAGTGAATTCATCATAGGTTTTTACATTTTCATAATAACATGAAACATAAAT
Source organism: Pinus albicaulis (assembly GCA_034641835.2). Lineage (NCBI taxonomy): Eukaryota > Viridiplantae > Streptophyta > Pinopsida > Pinales > Pinaceae > Pinus > Pinus albicaulis. Next base: position 524,340,989 of record CM076570.1, read on the forward strand.
TTTAAAACACCAATCATGGGCCATAACATTGAGATGCAGTGCTGCTATAGTGATGGTCTCCTTGGCTGCAACTTGGTGTAGCTGAAAATAGGCATCAAGCTCCTCCACCCAAGTTGTGGCTTTGCACCTTGCTGATCCATCGAAAGTGGATAGAAATAATATATCTTTCTTTCTCCCTTTGTAGTTGTTGGATCTTGCTCTCTTGAGTCTACAAAACTCTTGGAATTCCAAGTGCACTTCGAATCTCCATGATTGAGATTCATACTCCCAAAGAAAATCACTCAAGGTCTCCTCCCTTGGTGACTCCTCTTCCTCCATTCTCCCTGCATTAGATGTGGGAAATGTACTACACTGTGGATCTGCATGTGTGGCTAAATTCTCACACCCAACGTGGTCACAACTAGGGCTTGATTTATCCACAAACCCTCTCTGGAAATTTCTCGAGTTTTCCCTTCCTTTCTCCTTAAGATCTTCAATGATACCCTCCAGGGTCTGGAAAAGAAGAAGGGAAACCTCCTCTTCCGTCATTCCTCTTTTATTTTTTTCTCTGTACATCTCCTCTTCTAAATGAGGATCTTCTCCTTCTAATGGAATTTTATCTTGGGCTGAATAACTTTAAAGTTCCCTTCTCAAGAATATCAAAATTCTATTCCAGAGATTGACTGCAGGGGCATTTACTGGATATGTCACCTTTGAAAAAAGGATGAGATCCAGAGGCTACCTGGCCATCTGCAAACTCTGTCTATATATCTTGAAATATCCCCCTTCAGGGATTCAGCACTTTGGCTTGAAGCCACAGGCTGAGCCAAAGATCATGCTCTGATACCACTGTAATATTCCTTTTTCGAGAATTACTACAATATGTTCCTCAAGGACGTTGTATAAGGGAGGCGGTGTAAAAATAAGCTGAAAGGGGGCTTGGATCCCCTTGCTAACTCATAAAACACTTCTCTTCTAGAATATTAGCTCAAATAAATAACTCTAGATGGGTTATTCAGATCTCCCCAAACTAGATCCCTCAAAATAATGCTCAAAGAAAGAGACTACAACAACATATGAGCATAATCATGAAACTCTGCAAATCTGTACATATGAATAAATAAAACATAATACAGCCATGATTTTATTAATATATCAGCTACAATATATAGGAATATATTGAGGGACAAGCCACTCAAGCTACTGGATTTAATCTCCAATGATCAAACTACGAAATACATGAGCTGCTGCAACTGCACAATATGCCGGACAGCAGTGACAACGTTGTTTATATTATGGTAGCTACTGAAATAGATACACATACATGAAATGTGGCTGAACTATATAAATAAATTCCCAAAAATAGAAGAATGGTCTCCAATACAAGATTTCTAGCCAATCTAAGAGAGATTGCTAGAAATGTACAATGTGACAATCTGACTTGTCACTGCAACTAAATAAAAATATAAAATGAGGCTGAAGCAGATCAGAAATAGTGATTCCCTCCTCTGATAGTGTATCTAATCAAAAGGGTGATCCTTTTACTTAGAAACAACTCCTCCTGATGAGCTCAAATAACCCTCCAAGCAACTGCCAGCCAAAATAACGCAAATCAAGATGGAAAATGCACTGTGAGGGAAGCTGGATGGTTGGCCTGATGCCAATGATATGGAAATAAGCCCAGGAGTCCTCCTCATTGATCCTCCAATGAATAGCTGAGCCCTCCACTGAAAAAAAAGCCAAGCAACAACTCAAGAGATCCTATGTTGCTAGACCGAGCAGCACAAAATTATCCTGCTCCAGGAATAACGCTGTGATTGAAGGAGCTAGCTTTGGCCAAATGCTGGAATGAGGAAATGCAAATCTAGAACCTCTCCTTCCCCGAGGATGAGGTATGGATTCCCTACCAGTAACACCCTATTTCTATCCAGCACTGCACTCTTGCTAAACAACAAGAGGAGCGAAGTCTCAACAGACCAAGAAAAATAATAATCAAGCATGAAGAACAATGGCTCTCCTCCTCTTCTTATATAGCAAGTGCTCCTCTCCGCCATGGGTCCCATCCACATGTGCCGTCCAACTCATCCATGTGATCCTCCTCTAAAACTGTACAGTCCATAAAGGAGATAAATTGTATATAGACAGTGCATGTGGACTTGGTCAAAATGTCTAGATCAAGCATGATCTAGCCCTGTTTACACCATGTGGTGCTCAATTTAGCTGCTTTATTCTTCCTCCTTTCACATGAGGAGTGTTTATTCTTCCTTCTCAAGGGTTATGGGGACTTATTACCCATTTTATTTAATTAAATAAAATAATTCTAACTATAATGTTCATTTTTAGCTTGAGGCTAAAAATTGGGAACATTACAGCTATATTGTAGGTGCACAACTATTCTCTTGAGAGAAAAGTGTGAAGCTCGTAGGTTGGAAGGATGTGAGGGTTGTTTGAATATTAAGGAGAGTCGACATGTATTTAGATGGCGTAAGGAATACACCATATTAAGGGCCTTTTATTTACTATTTGTATAGTTATTCTTTGTGTTAGTGTCCCGTGATTTGGAAGATTGGTAAACCAAATGATAGGGTAGCATCAGACCAATCTTTGGAGTCCTAGGACCTAGCCTTCCTAGACTCAGAGAGGGCTCCCTCTATTATGCACAAAGGATGTGAACTTGTTTGCTTTGGATAGTTGATTTTAGCCTAGTTATTAAGTGTAGGTTTGTTGTTTGTTTTGGTTTGGGTAAGATGATCAAATAGGATAGGTGGAGCGAGAGGTTGTCAAATCAATTGGGCTATGGAGTCTATGAAGTCTTTGATATCTTGATAATGAATCGGGGTACATCACAAGGAAAATCTAGTGTATTCAATGGATCTTTAAGTTTATGTGTGAGGTGAAATGGACATTAAGTTTGGGAACCAAGGTAGGGCAAAGGGTAGTTAAGAATCCTTTGTTTGAGGATGTAGAATTATCTTGAAGTTTAAAAAATTGGCGAATCTCACTAGTTCCTAATATGCAAACTATAAAATGTTTATTGATGTATTTGTAAAATTATTCAAATTTATAATGATATTATATATATTTTCGATATAATGTTGGAAAATTTTAAGGTAAAATAATTTTATATTGTAAAATTTGGGCAAATAATTTTTATAAAAAAATGGAAATTCGCGAATCTTTTTTTGGAAAGACCATGGAAAATTAGCCCACCTGCGAATATTAGCCCCTAAAATTTTCGATGCTCTTCTGAAATATTGCAATATAGAAATATGGACATACGGAAAAAAATAAAAACATGAAAATATGAGAGATACATGACCATTAACTAAATTCAGGGATCCTGCAAGAAAGCCTTCATCACAATCAATCAAGGCAAATCATCCACAAGCTCCACAACACTAAATTGTTCTTCAACCTCCAAAAGCCATGTATTTCTCTTAAACACATCAAGTGCCCAATTATTTATAATGAATCCTCATGCCTTATATAACAAGAAAGGAAGAGTAAAACCAAAGAGAGTATATAGAAGCCTATTGGCCAACAAGAAATATCCTAACTTGTCCTTGAGGCCTTGCAAGGCCGAAGGCACAAAAATATCTAACAAATATCTTTTCGTATCAAAAATAGCAATTAAATTGACTTTTAGGCCCTAAAAATCATATGAAAACTTTTCAAATGCACATTCTACCCAATCATCTATAGGAGCGCAGCATACTGTGTCAAAACTTGAAATTATGCAAGGAGCGGAGCACAAAAATAGGCCTTTTTGCAGCAGTGCTTTGGAGGCCTTCCCGATGTCGGAAAAGGATTTGAGATGGCTTGTTGGAAAGCCCTTGAAGTCGAGTTTCCAGATATACCTTTAGTTATTCAATATAAACTCTGAAATTTTCCCAAAAAGTGAAAAATCCAAGACTTCCAGGAGCGCAGCACATCCTCAGAAAAGTGGGCAGAAAGGTGAAAAATTGAGTGTTTTTTACCCTTTTGGGGGGTCAAAACAACTCCAATTGAGCTGAAATTTGGTGAGCATACTCCTCTAATGATGAGGAATCCAAAAATGTAAACCTATCCTCTTTAATATCCCCTTGGAAAAAGCACAGCACAGGGTGTGTTGCGCTCCTAGCCTCAAAATTTGAAAAAAATAAAAAGTTTTTCAATTTCCCTCAAATTTTGTAGGTAGGTGCGTCATGGGTCCCTGGAGACCTTTAGAGAAGCTTGGGCCAAAATACCAAGCCTAGATTAGTATTTTTCATCTTTTGGTGTTGGGCCCTCATTTTGAGCAGTTTTGAGTTCTTTCTTTGCAAAGTGGTTTCTTCATTTATAGCGCTCAGTCATTCTCCTTTGCAAGTTCAAATCTTTGTTGGTCTGCTCCTGTTTGAACTCAACATGTATGTTGGCCCTTTCAAGCCATGATTCCCTATTATGCTCAATTTCCATGGAAATGAGTTTAGTGAGCGGAAATTGTTGTGCTTGGGCTGATTCTTTCTCCCTCTCTCATGCCAAAGCCTTTCTTAGACCCATAGTTCTAGGTCTTCTTCTAGATTGACCCTCCTCATCCTCATTTTCTTCATAGTCGCCCATGTACTCCTCTAGCTTCACCTATTTTGTTTCAGCCTATTTCCGGTATTTGAGCACCCTTGCTTCATAGATGGCCTACTGGCCACTAATTTGTTTGTTCTGCATTTGCAAGAAGTGAATGACATCCTTAGCTCTCTCTAATTCAGCTTCCAAATCCCTGATCTATGCATTCCTGTCTTGTAGAAGGGACTTTGCAATTCTTGTTTCATTTTCATCATCACTGTCTATGTGGATGACTTCAAATTATCTTTCCTCATGGTTGTCTACTTCCTTCTTCATTTTTTGTTTACCTTTTTCAATCATTTGAGTTGAGGAGGATGGCATGGCCCCTTGCGCTTTGGAGGTAGCAAACACATGCCTCTTTCCTCTTTGATAGGTAATGGGGAAAGGTGCAACAAGTTTCATTAGCAAAATTTGATCATTAGTGACCTTAGGAGTATTTTTCTCCTCATGTATGATCTCTGTGTGCGCATATTTTTCATCTTGCTCTTGACTGCCCTTTTGATAAGCGTCCTCACTATATCTTATGCGATCATCACTGTCAAGACCCTTAGGACTGTCATCCTCTGTTTTTGCAATGATAAAAGTGTCTTTATCGTTGCTTGATACATCTTCATCTTCACAAATGTCCTCTTCTTCATGCTTTGACCCACTGTTTTCACTGTCAAACTCAGCCTTTGTATCATTATTTGCACTCTCTATGGGGTCACTGTCATTGGCAATCTCATCAGTCCCTCTTATACTTTGATGGTCAATTTCTTCCTCACTAGGTGAGTTTTCCTGACTTCTCTACCCACTATCCTTGTCTTCAAAATTTTTCCCTTCACCATTATGTACACTGTCCTCTTGGCTGAGTTCTTGCTCACTATTTGGTTCATTACCCTCATTATTGGGATCATGATATTCATTTTTTTTCCCACTGAAATCACTTTCAAACTCTGTCTCTTGGCTACTTTTTCCGTCTTTGCCACTGTCATCTTGATCTTCTTTACTGCTGGCATATGCCTAAGCTCCAATGTCCCTTGTATTTTCAGTGTCACTTTCTTCATCATTTACTTCTTCTTCTTGACTGTCATTTTTTTTTTTACTATCATTAGGCTTATTGTTTTCCTCTTTTCCTTGCTCACTATTTTCCTCTTAATAAGCTACCTCTGTCCCTGTATCCTTGGAGTAATCTTCTTCATCATTTGACCCACTGTTTTGGCCTTTTTGCTCATCATTGGGCTCACTTCTTTCATCTCTATTTTCTTCTTCATCAATACTTCCTTCTTGGTCACTGCCTTTATTATTTTCCTTTTCCTCTCCTTCACTGATTTCTTCATTTTCATCTTTCTCTCCTTCACTACTTTCTTCATTTCCATCACTCGTTTCTTCTTGGTCATCTTCCTCTTCAACACTTTCTTCTTCGTCACTACCTTCGTCACTTAATTTTTCCTCTTCTTTACTGCTTTCTTCATTTTCTTATTTCTTAGGGGAAGGTGAATGAGCAAGGTCTATTTGAGGAAATGATTCATGTGAAGAGGATGAAACAAGGTTAGTGGAGGGTGATGGAGGTGTGTGAGGAGGAATTTGAGATGATGATGGTAGAATTTGTAGAGGGATAGGTTATGGAGTTTTGAAATCATCATGGGCAATGAAAACCTCCCATGGGATGCCTTGTTGTTCTAGTTGGTGTGAGACAATCACTTTGATGAGGGAATGATGAAAAAGGCTTGACATTTGTTGGGATGGAAGCCTCTTTTGCATGATGGAAGACATTTTCTCATTAATTTTACAAAGGTAGTAGGGAAAATGTAGCAGCTTGGTTTCGGTGAAATGCATGAGGAGTCTTATGTGGTAGGAATATACTCTAGAGAACCTACCCTCACAGGTGAAGTATTTCATAATGATCTTCATTAGGAGAGAATATTTGTCCAATAGATGAGAGAAGGGGAACATTGTTTTTCAATTAGCTTGACAACTTGGTTTTAAGAATGGGTGATAGTGGCTTAGGTCCAGATGCATTTGTTTAAACCACCTTTCTCCTATGCAAGGTATTCCAGTGGCCATAGATATGGCATTGGTGGTTAGCTCAAACTTCACCCCAGCTACGTGTACTTGGTGGTTATGAAGGTTTAGAGCAAAAATCTTGGTCAACTAAGGGTGACTCTGGATCTTTTGTACTTTTTTACAAAATTCATAGCATCCTAATTCTTGAAAATAGGAAAATATAGTAGGAGAGGCTATCATCTCTTCAGTGCTTATAGGATCAAACCTATTTGGCTTCTCACCCTTTCTTTGATGCTCTTTAGGTCTTTGAATTGCCTCATTAGTGTCAATATTTCCTTCCCTAGGCATTTTGTCCCTCATACTTCCCCTTGAAAAAAAAACTTGATCTATTTTCTCTATAGAAAATATGCATATGGTAGGAAAAAAATTGAAATACATTTGAATTCCTTCAGTTGGAGAAAAAACTAATAGGAGCGCAGCACGAGGCAGTCATGCCCTTCTGCACACAATGTCAGGCAGGTTCTGAATACATTCAGGTCACCTCGGGCAGCCCTGAACACACTTTCGTGCGGCTTCTGAATGGAGTCTGGTCACCTTGGGTGGCCCTGAATGCACTTTCATGTAGCTTTTGAATGGAGTCGAGTCACCTCGGGCGGCCCTGAACACAATTTTGTGCAGCTTCTGAACAGAGTTGGGTCATGTCGGGTGGCCCTAAATGCACTTTCTTGCAACTTATGAACAGAGTCGGGTCACCTCGGGTGTCCCTGAACGCACTTTCGTGCAACTTCTAAACGGAGTCAGGTCACCTCGAGCGACCCTGAACCCTGTCGTGTAGCTCGGGTGGAGTTTGCATGATATATCCTTTCTATAGTCATGCATCAAAGGGGTCGGGCCCAGGTACAGGCAGTAGGGTAACCCTTCTATAGGCACGCAACAACTGGTGTTGGGCCTCCAGTGGAGGCTGCAGGGTTGGGCGCGCAACACACTATCTTAGGCCCAGGTAGAGGCTGCACGATGACCTTTTCTACAGGCACAAAACGCCTCTGCACAGGAACACAACATCCAATAGATAAAATCATAGGGAGACGATACAGGAGTGTAGTGTGGCTGTTCAGGAGCACAACGCGATAATTCCTTCGCCTGATAACTTAGCCAGAAACACTTTTTTCAGTGCTTGGGGCCTTTTTTCCCTTAATTTTGCATAGGAAAATGATTTGAATGATAATTATATCCCTTATACCCATTCGAAAATATTTGAAGATAAAACCCACTTTACTAAGGTTATTTTTGACCTTTTTCCTTTTTCTAATACTCTATTTTCCTTTTGCAAGTGGTGTTTATAAGGAGCAATTCCTTTTTGATCCTTTTATTTCTTTTGATAATACTCTCCTTTCCTTTTGCAGGTGGTGTTTATAAGGAGAATTTCATTTTTTATCCTTTTATTTCTTTTGGAGTTGGCACATTGTTTTTAAAACCCTTGGCAGACTGGCGATTCTGCTTGTTTTCTCCATTTTCACATGTTGAACCTATGCAACTCTCTTTGTCTACTTGATGGATGTTGAATTTATTCACGAGTTCCGTGTCCCTTCATACTAATACCCTTTTCATCATTTTCATCTTTTTCAACTTTTTAGAAGGCTTCTTTCAAAGTCCTCTGAAAACCCTTTGTCTCTTTGATGGAGTTGTATTACCCTTTGTTGTAGTGAAAGAATAATATGGCTTTACTTCATGGTGTTGATACATCCCTTTTTGTGATTTTTTGCATAGATCTCTCACTATTCAGTCACCTATTGTGCTTAAAAGATGTAACTCCACTAATACTCTTTGTAATTTTGGACTTTGTTGTAGTGAAATGATGTTGTCCTAGCAAACCTTAGAAATTATTCCCTGACATCATCTTCTAATCTCTGTATGTATTCATCGAGGAGGCTTTCCATTCTGGGTTTCTGTTTACTGAATCTTTGACTAGTGTGAAACTGTGTTTATGTGCTACTGTCTTCAGGACCTCATGCTTGGGCTTTCTGATGGGAAACATTTCACAACAATCTATCATGAGATCATGATCTTCCTTGTGAACTTAAGCCTGTTGTATCTCTTTAATTTCTATGAATGCCCTTATGAGTTTTAGGCCTCTTACTTTGCATCTCTTCTGCTGTTAACCATTATAAAGAATTCCTGCAGAAATTCTTGAACATGGGCGAACTATATTTATGCGGACTTAATGCTTGGTCAAGGAGATACCTTTGGAGGCTTTTGATGTCTTTGGACAATGCTAAGTTTCACCCTTGCTTTTACTTTACTTCACCTTTGAATATTTGTAGAAACAGTGAATTTAGAACCATGACAATGCATAACCTAAGAGACTCTATATGACTTATTGGGATGTCCTTTGGAATAGGTTTTTGACTCAAAATCTTGAATCAGGGTTTGGTGGTGAAGACAGGGTTTAGACACACTTTTATGCATTGCCCTTCTAGAGAGCTAAACAACCTTGATTTACCTAAAGATCTTAGAAAGGGAGTTTAAAATCACCATTTCTTGAGGCACTTGGTGAGTGGAGGAAAGGTTTGGGTTACTTGGCGAACCAAGGTGTGAAAATAGAGGTCTTAGGAAAACAAAGATAGAGTGTTATAGGTAGAGGGGGAAAGCATAGTGAGAGTGAGGGAAATCCATCTATGATTTGGTCTTCTCAGAGTGATAGGATGGCCATGCATTGACATAGTAGCAAGATAGTGAAAAAATTATCTTAAGGATAATGAAGGCAGTGAGATTTGTAGAACTCACAATACTTCTATGAATTTTTTTTCTAGAAATATTGGACAAGCATTCAGTCATCTAAACAGGTAAAAATTATTGCTGACTAACACCACAGTAGAAAGTTTTCTACTAGGCTGCAAAATAAATGGGATGATCCAAGTTACCTTATCCAAGTTGGGTCAAGATAACTCCTAAAGAAATTCTTGATTCATCTATGTGTACATGGAATTCTTTAGTCCAATCCAAATAAACCAATATTGGTGTGCTACAAGATTTTTTTTCAGGGTATAAAATGTTGCGTCAAATTCAACAGTCCAAGAAAAATGCTCAAAATTCTTTAATAAATTTTCCATTGGTGCAGTGATTAGAGAATAATTATGGATGAACCTGTGATAGTATTTTGCATGTCCTAGATTTTACCTTAAATTTTTAACAATGGTCGGTGGTGGAATGTTTAATATTACCGTAATCTTGACAATATCTACACATACTCCTTCGTTACAAACTATATGCTCGAGAAACATTCCAAAAGGGATAGCGAAAACAAAATTCTTCATATCTATAATTTCCACAATATTTTGAAGTCTCTTATTATAACATTTTCACCCTTTACTTGGAGAGGAGTATACAAGGAGGATTACTTCATCAACTCTAGGTTCAAATTTTCCAAGTTTATCATTGTTTCTCTTTATAAATCATTTTCTTCCAAATATTTTAAAGTATTTAAGAGTTCTGGGTTTTCCATACTAGAGTTCATGATATGTTTTTTCATTTTTCACTCGTACATGGGCCTTGTTGAAGATATAAATTTCATTTTATATTTTTTCTCCCCAAAAGTTGTGGGATACTCCTGACGCATCAAGCATAACACTTCCATCTATTGAAATTTTGTGTTCATTCTCTCTACAACCCTGCTTTGTTGAATAGTTTTAGATATGGAGAATTGTCTTTTAATACCGTGTTGTTCAGAAAATTTTCATAATTCATTTGATATAAACTCTCCTCCTCTATGATACCTAAGACATTTAAATTTCAATTCCAAATTAATTGTCCACCATAACCTTGAATATTTTAAACTTTTCAAAGGCCTCATCATTAAAATTCAGTAATAAAACCCAACACATCCTAGTGAAATAAAAAATAATAACATGAATTATTGTTCACCTCAAGGAGACTTATTTATCATTATTCCACATAAATTTGTATGCATTATTTCTACAGGCTTACCTCAAGTATATGATTTATCTTTTGACTGAACTCTTGACTACTTAACATATTGGCATGATTTATAGATATTTTTTAGGTGGTATGATTTTTTTCATTTCACGAGTATCTCCCTTCTTCCTCAATTTATATAGTTGAGAGAAACTAAGTCATTCCAATTGTTTATGGCATAGATAGCTTTCCTTGGTTTTTCTCTAGAAGCATTATTCATTTCCCCCTTCAAGAATATATACATTGAAAAGACTTATGGTTTGTTTGATTATTATCTTACCTATTCCAAATTATTTTACTAATAATTTTTTAGACATAAAAACAAGCTCATGCCCTTGGTCACACATTTTGTGAACACTCAACAAATTATGTTTTAATCCATCAAAAAACAATACATTCTTAGCATTGATTCTCTCTTTTAAGATCATAGATCCCTTTCCTATAATAGTAGTTGGTGGGTTGTTACTAAAGGAGACATTATTTTCTTTCTTAATTCACTAAAAGTAACAAAATTATCTTTGTCACTTGTCATATGTTTTGAGGAACCGTTTTCAATGTAACACATATTATCTTTATTTCTTGCGTATAAGACTAGATTTTATTTTTTAGAAGAAGTGATCATATTTTTCCAAATATTAGGAGACTCTGAATTCTACTCGTGCTGATAATATGGGATCATTGTGCTTCTACATTTAATTTCTTCATGTCCAAATTTATTGTGAATAGTGCATTTAAATTTATTTTGAAGAGGGAAGAAGAAATTATAGGAAAAATTCCTTGACTTGTTCAGATTATGTTGATTTCTTTCTTTTCTAGTCATGATATTTTTATAAGCGACATAATGAATTTCCTTGTGACAAAAGCCATGGAAAGTAAATAATTAACCACTGAAGTAAGAATACCTGGGAGTGAAGTACTTTCTTGAATATATCATACTTTGATCATGGAAAGAAGGTCCTATTGTTCTTGGTTTTCTTGCTTGAGTATAGCTTGATCTTTCCTCCTTTTGCTGAGTTTTTCTATCTTTACAGTTTCTTCCTGTTAGTGTCCCGTGATTTAGCAGATTGGTAGACCAAATGCATAGGGTAACATCAAACCGGTCTTCGGAGTCCTAGGACCTAGCCTTCTTGGACTCAGAGAGGGCTCTCTCTATTTTGTGCAAAGGATGTGAACTTGTTTGCTATTAGGGTTTGATTTTAGGCTAGTTGTTAAGTGTAGGGTTTGTTGTTTGTTTGGTTGGGTAAGATGGTCCAGTAGAATAGGTGGAGTGAGAGGTCCTCAAATCATTGGGATATGGAGTCTATGGAATTCATGGATATCTCAACAATGAAATAAGATGCATAACAGGGAAAATTTAGCATGGTCAAATCGATCTTTAAGGTATGTGTGAATTGAAATGAACAATAATTTTGTGAACATAGTAGGTTTATAAGGGCAGTAAATAATCCTTAAACAAATAATTTTAAACAAGATAGTCTCAAATACTGATCAACATAGGGACATAATCATAAGATAGGGCAAACCAATAGCTCTTAGATTACACTTTAAGAAAATAAGCATTCAAGATGAACAATTCCAATGAAATATAGAAGGGGAGAAACTCATTTAACTTCTAGTGATTTCACCTTCAAGGTCAGAAAACATTCAAGATAAAAAATAACTTTAATCAATTAAGAGGGAATGCCTAAACATCAATGATCAAGCTACAAAAAAATTTAAGGAAACTTCTTAAGCATGGACAAAGGGCATGATCAAAACATGGCCTCTTTGGCTAAAACCTAACAAGTAATATTTCAAAGAGAGATTCCAAAACAGAGTTTAAATAGAATCAAATAGGTAGGGCTAACCATAAAACATATTTGAAAACTACTATATTGAAACATTCATGGAATAAAAAAGCATATATAGATCTAAGGAGTAGCTAATAATTCCTTAAACAAACCCAGTAGAAGAAAAAATAAAGACAATAGACAACAGGAAGGACTAAGGTGCCTCCAAAAACATTTCTTAGCCTATACTCTTCTGTTCTACTGCAACATAGAAGGATGGAAACATAATGAAAACTTGAGAAAACAATAAAATGAAAGAGAATAACTTCACCAATAACCAAGCTCAGGGGTCCTGCAAGCTATCCTCCTTCATCATCAATCAAAGCAATCCATTCAGAAAATCCACAAGACCAATTTCTTCTTCAAACTCAAGAAAACCATGTATTTCTCCCAAAACTCATCAAATTCCAAAATTTACAATGAAGCCCTCATGCTCTATTTATCTTAGCAAGAGTGGGAAAAAACCCTAGATAGGGTTGGAAAATGTCAAAATCACTCATAAATGTCATAAATGACCAAGAGACCATGCAAGGCCCAAGGCACAAAATATCCCATGAAATAAATGCCAAAATAACTTCTAGCACCTAATTCTAGAGTGATTTGCCTTAGAAAATAATAAAATATGATTTTTCAAAGGATGAGTGTGTTTTGTTGACTTTTGGCACAAAAAACACAGTGTTGTCCATAAGCGCAGCACCACTTTAGGCAGAAAATAGGTCCTGTTGCAGCCATGTTTCGGGGGCCTTCCTGATGTTGGACTTTGCTCCGTGATGGCCCGTTGGAAAGCTTGCTGAGTCTGATTTCCAGATATACCTTTGGGTTTCTGATTGAGCACATGTAACCTGTTCAATAATTCAAATCCCCAAGACTTCTCTGAGCGTAGCCCCAGGCTCGAAAAGGAGGTAGAATGGTAAAAAATGAGGTGTGTTTTGACCTTTTGAGGGGTCAAAAGTGCTCCAATTGCTTTGAAATTTGGTGAGCATAGTGTAATAGTCATGAGAAATCCAAAAATTTATATTTTTCCCTCTAAGGATGCCTGAGGGAAAAGCATAGCGCCAATGGCATTGCGCTTATAGGCCTTCAAATTCTCAAAAAACAAAAAACTTGTCCAAATTACTTCAAAATTGGTGGAGGTCTCCTTTAAGGGGTTTGAGAGACCTGTTGGGAATCTGATGCCAAAATTCCAAGTCTAGCTTGGTCTTTTCCTCCTTTTAGTTCCTGGATCTGGACTTGGGCCTTCTTCAGTTTGGCTCTGGAAACTTGGTTTCTCCGAGCATAACGCTTAGTCATTCTTCTTTGGAGGTTAAGATTCTTGCTGGCCTTCTCCAATTTAGCCTCAAAGTGCATGTTGGCTCTTCCTAGCCAATGTTCCCTATCCTGTGCTATCTTCATCACCAACAGTTCATCTAGGTGGAGCTGTTTTGCTAGGGCAACTTCTTGTTCTTTTTTCTTTTCCAATGCCTTCTTTAACCCCATGGTTCTAGGCCTCCTCCTAGATTGACCTTCCTCATCCTCACTCTCTTCATAAGTGCCCATGAAATATTCCAGTTTCACCTGTGCATTTTGGGCTTCTTTTTGGGCCTTAATGGCTCTAGCCTTGTAGATAGCAATCCCTGCTCCTAGGTGCCTGTTTTCCAAGTCAAGGGTATCAATCACACTTCTGGCTCTATTCAGATGGGCTTGGAGGTCTTCAATGAGTACATTTTTGTTCTGGATGAGCAAGTTTGAGATCCTTTACTCCTCCTCCTGATCACTGTCCACCTAAATGATTACAAAATCCCTTTCCACCTCATGATCCTCTTCTTCTTCTTTTACCTTTTGTTTTCCTTTGTCTAGTGCCTGAACTAAGGTAGATGGCATCGTCCCTTGCCTCTTGGAGGTAGAAAACACTAGCCTTGTACCTCTTTGATATGTGAGTGAAAGAGGTATGATTGTGGTCTTACTGGTGTATTTTTCATGGTTGTAATCATCATTTAGACTATGAGCCTCTTCCCCTTTTTCACTGTCATCATGACTAGGATTACCTTCATCTTCATCTTCTGCACTTCCATCATTATCATTATCACTAAGGGGTTGATTGTTGTCATGACTGTCATGACTATTTTATTCTTTGTTGTCCTTCTCATCACTGAGGCTGGCTTCATTTTGGTCACTGCTGCCTTCAATTTCTGCATCTTCCTCACTGTCATCCTCTTTGTCATTGTCATCTTCTTTCATGCCTTCATTATCTATCGTAGCTTCATCATAATTTTGTGTCTCTACCTCCTCAATTTTTTTCTCTGCCTCATCATTCTCCTCTTCTTTCTCTGCCTCTATACCCTCTATTTTATTTCCGATCTCCTCTTCATCAATCCTCATTTCATTTCCACTTTCAACGTCCTCATATTCTTTATCATCCTCTTCCATTTTGTCACTGTTTAGCTCACTGTTTTTCTCACTGTTTTCACCTTAATCACTGTCATGCTCACTGCCCCTTTCTTCATCATATTTTCCTTCTTCTTCCTCTTCATCAATTTTTGTCCCTGCTTCATCATTTCCCTCTTCCTCCTCATGATTTTCGTCTTCTTCCTCATCATCTGCCTCTTCCTCATTTGATGCATCAAGAGGAGGGGAAGAAGGGAGTTTTCTTGAGATGAGGGCACTTGTGTAGATGATGAGGGCAATCTAGGTTGATGCGGGAGTTGTGGGCTTGTGAAGACTTCATGTTCTATGAATACCTCCCAAGGTATAACCTGCTGTTCCAAATGATCTAATACCACCATCTTGATCAAGGAATGGTGAAATAAACTCTACATTTATTGGGAAGGACTCCTTCTCCAGACAATAAAAGACATTTTTTCCATACTTCTATAGAGGTAGTAGGGCATGTTGAGCATATTGACCCTTGCGAAATGCATGAAGAGTCTAACATGGTAGGAATAGAGCCTCAAGTACCTCCCTTCATAGGTAAACTACTTCATAATGAATTTCATCAAGGGTGAAAATCTCTGTTTGAGGTGTGAGAAAGGGAAAAATTCCTTGCAGCCTTCTATGTACCTAGTTTTGACGAATGAATCATAATATTTCTTGTCCAATTTGGCTTTCTTAAACCATTTCTCACCAAAAAAAGTTATATCTATAGCATTAGAGATAGTATCTACTGATAATTCAAATTCCACTCTTGAAAGGCTTGATTGTTTGTTGTGTAGGTTAAGAATGAAAAGCCTTGTAAGCTCTGGGTGGCGTTGCACTTGTTTGACTCCCTCACAAAATTGGAAACACCCTACATTATGGAAACATGAGAGGATCATGGGAGATGTGGTAATATCTACAGTGCTCTGGGGTTCAAATATGTTCACTTTCCCTCCTCTGTGGTTTGGCCTCATAAGCCCTTGGCATCTGTCACTATTGCCATTGTCTTCTACCCTTGACATGGTGATTAGGGCTGATGGTGGGAAAAATTGGGAAAGAGGATTAAAATGAAAATGGTGTTGGGTAGCTCTTGAAAATCAGGGTTATGGAGGTTAGATTTACGATTCAATTGCCTTGAGCTTAATGGGGCTTAGTATTTGAACATGAAGTGTAACTACCACAATTGACTCCCCTTAACTGATGATTTTAGCTTGGAGGTCAGAGGAGAGTGGTAATTATGAAGACTTAGGATTTGTTTTGGTACCAGGGTTTGGTAGCTTCCCCTTAATTATCAAAACACAAAAACACTTGGAGGATGATGAGAACAAGATCACTAACCTCTTTATCTTGCTTGCAAGGTTTTGAGACCAATTTGGAGGACTTCCTTTGAAACCTTTGGCACCTTCTCTGCAATTTTGAGGGTTTTTGTCGTGGACAGTGCTGAGCGGGTCAGGCCTCTGTCTGAGCACATCGTCAGGTAGAGTCAAGTCTTGGGCGTGTTGTTTTGCTTGTGCATAGCGCCACCTTCTGAGCGCAACACCATCCAGTGTATGTGCATCCCCGAGTAAATTTTACATTGCGAGGACCTGTATTAGTGCAACGCCAGGGTCTGTGAGTGTAGTGTCGGGGTATTCGCGAGCGCTAGTGGCTTCGCCCGGGATTTGTCCAAAATCTCAGAAATTTCTCCAGTAGGGTTTTCTTACTTTTCTTGCAAATAGAAAATGCACAATAAGTCAAGTGTTTAAATGAATTTGACTTTTATGGACTTCGAGATGCAAATTTATTTTTTCCTAAACCCACTTTCTAATGTTTTTTAATCTCTTTTGTCATTTGACTAATATCCTTTTTGACCTTTTGCACGTGATTTGAAAAATTTTCAAAGTGACTTTTCCTCTTTTGGTGATGGCTTACTAGAGAGATGAAAAAGGTCCCTTTAACCTTTGAGGGTCTTGGCACTGTAAAAAACCTATTTCTTCTTGCACTGATAAACTGAAAACATGTTTTTATCCCATTTTTTACATTCCTGAGTGTTAGTGAATCTAAAAACATGTTTTTCTTACCCTCTTACTAATTTTGACAGTGATGTATCGATTTTGATAGAGATTATAAATTATAACTGCTATGTCTCCTCTTGGCCACTTCTGATTTGTAGTAGGTGCCATGACATAGATGTTTTTGGCAACCTTTGTCATTCTTGGAGTTGGACCACTCAGTTGCTCAACAGTAAACTCATATTAATGTTAGTTTTTTATGCTATAACCCAAAACCATAATTTTATTCCTTTGACCCTTTGAAGGCAATTGTCTGCACTTGAAATCCTGACCTCCCTCATACTAATATTGCTTTGCATTTCCTCCCTTTGATGCAATGAAGCACTGTTTCCTTGGAAAACCATGAAGGTCACCTTCTGATATCTTCTTCAGCCTTCTACTATCATGATGGAGGCCCATAGTCTTCATTTCACTTACTTTTCCTATCTCCAAAAACTTTAGGTTTTATGGCTTCCAGAAAAGAATAATTACTGTTATCTTCTAAGTTCTCTATAGCCCTTTCAAATTCATTCATTTCTATTTAGTTCACCTCATATTTTTCCCTTCTTCATTTATAACTTATAAAAATCTTCAATTTGGTGCTTGGTTATGTTGATGTCCCTTTGTCTTTATGGCCCTTTGCATTGACTTTTTTCTTGGCAACACTGTTTAGCCAATCAGTCCTAAGAACCCCGATTCCCTTCAAACATAGGCATGCTTTCCTTTCTTTGCTATGGATGTCCTTTAGTGAGGATTTTTCCTTTCACCTTACCTCATTTTCTGCACGATAACCATCTTAATAATTCTTGCAGAAATGTTTTAAGATGCATAGTCATACCTTTGCAGAATGTTGTCTTGACCAAGGAGGCCTTCCTTGAAGGATTCTTGATCTATTTTGGAAAATCAAGTGTTGACCCTCCTTTCCATTTGATTTCATCTTCTTGGCACATGTAAAGAAGTGATTCAAAACACCAAAAAAATCCTATAACCTGTGAAACCCTAAATGACCTAGTGGGAGGCTCTTTGGGCTGGCCTTTGGCTGAAAACATGACTTGGGGTCTCTAGGTGTAAAACAGAGCTGATGACAAACTTTATGCATTGCAGACCCAAAAATACTGATTTTGATCTATCTAAAGAGCCTATAGAGGTATCTTGAGACCACCAATGCTTGAGGCACTTCGCGAATAGGGAAAATGTTAGGCCACTTGGAAATCCGAGGTGGAAGTGGAAGGGTTATAAGCAGGAAGAACATAGTATTGAGGTCATGAGTCTAAAAATGGGACAAACATGAGTGGCATGAGTGCATGATGGGTCTTATGAGAGTGATAGGTTGACCATGACTTGATAGAATAGTGAAATAGTGAAAAATTTATCCTAAGCATAATGAAAGCAGTGAGATTTCTAGGACTCACAATATTCATGAATTTTGTTTCTAGAAATTTAAGATAAGCATTTAGTCATCTATAAAAAGGAAAAAATTATTGATGACTAATAGTGGCTCCACTTGGGGAGGGCAACTCCTTTTTAGGAGGTTTCCATAACTTCATATCTCTAGTTTTATGAAGACCAGTGCCTCATCCATTGGGAAATTTTTTGTTTCTTTTCATTTTCTGATGCTTCTTTAAAGTTGTGACCTCAATAATATGAAAAACATGATTATCTCAACTTCATCACTACCTATCCAACCAAATTTCCTAACATTTTTCCTTCCTTGGGTGAACTTGAACTGGCAAACCCTTGACATTTTTTTTTCTTTTGAAAGAAAAACAAACTATCTACTTCTACTCTTATCACTTCTGAGAGTTTAGATTATGCTAGTGAACTCTTTTAATTATCTACCTAGACTATTTGACTGCCAAGATTAAGTTTTTTGGTATACTTCATTCTCTAAGATATTGACATGAAAATGAAAACATGGTTTAAATTAGGATTAGGAAATCTGAATTACCATGGGTTGTGGCATTAGGACAAACTGCACACAAACATTATTTTTGTAGAAACAAAAATAGAAAAGCAAGGGCTATGATTTGTCATTTGGTATGCATCCCCGTCTTCCTCTTTGGTTCAGTTTTGAGCATGTGGAACTAGTATCTTTTATTCCTAATATATCCTTTTTGAAAATTCAAGTTTGAATGGTTTGAAAAGCTATCTTTCACTAAATTATCAACAAAAAATGTAAAGCATGTTCAACCATGATTAGGCTAGATGAATGAACAATATTTTCCTTTTGAACAAGTAGTGGATTTTAGGATTGCACACTTTCATTACTACTATTTTTTGGGTATGGGGCTGTACCTCTTTCCAAATCTTCCCTTTTTTTCTTTCTTTCTATGTTTTTCTGTTTTTTCTGATTTTTCTCATGCAATGTTATATACAATGAATGGAAGTTCTAAACTAGGACTCTTGATAGAAATAATGCTTTAGAATCCTACCATCAATAGTGTCTCCAAACAACTTCACTCCATCTATTTCTTGTAGAAAATGAGACTCATTACCTCTAACTAAATGAGCAATGTGGGGATCCTTCCAGAGATCTATATACTTGCAATGTTGGCCTTGGTCCTCGCCCTTTGAAACCCTCTTTAGAAATTTATCTCTTTCAAATACTTTCCGCAGGTGGAGTAATTATGCTTCATTAGTTTTAAAATAGATAATGGTGTCATCAAGGTATAACATAGTGAAGTAACCTAAATCTTTAAGGAAAACATTGTCCATGGTTTCTTAAAAATTAAAACTTTCCTTCATCAATGAAGAAGGTATCTGGTCATATAAGTAGGAACCCTAAGGTGTTGTGGAAGATGTTTCATGTTGATCAGTTGTGAGTACCATCCCCTAATTGCAACCTGAAAGACTATCAAACAATGACATTTCCTTAGAAACCACCACCCTTGGCAACATGTGATCTATTTGAGACAAAGAGTAGCAATCTCTCATGGAAGCTTTTTTTAAGTTCCTAAAGTCTATACATAATCTACCCTTCCCCATTTAATTTCTTATTGTCACCAAGTTTGGAAATCCTCCTGAGTATCTAAGTTCGATTATGGCAATAGTATTGCCTATTTCCTTTGTTTAATTTTCAACTAGAGGTCCCAGGATGGGGTATTTTCTTCTCATTTCCCTTTTTAACAATTTTTGGTTTGTCTTGAGAAGAAACCTATTTCAAATAGTATCTGTGTCATGGGTCCTAAAGTGCTCATCACTATCTGCTGAAACATCATCAAACCTTTTGAACAACTCTATCTTTTTTTATTTTATGTGAGATAAGAGAGTTTTGTATAGTTTGATTATTTTGGTTTCTTCTGGGCTATATAAGATGCATTCTTCTATACCAGTAGTATGAGGCAACTCTGTTTTGGATGCTTTCTCTTTATTAGGATATTTTTGTTTAGATTCTAAGCTTAGTTTTGGTTTTGAAATTTTACTTTCAAGTTGTAGAAAATTAAGTTAAGCTTGGCTATCATGTAGCTGCTGGGGGCTGCTAGAGTTTTGTGAGGGTTGGAGAGGGTTTTTCTTAATTTCCCACTTGTTCATGAATGTGTGGTAGAGGGAAGGGAGATCATATATGTTGTTAGGAGTTAAGATTTTGAACCATTTTCTGGCTTCTTCTCCTAAGCATTGGGCAAACATCCTCCTTTCTATGGTCTCTTCTTCAAATTCCATGTAGTCAAAGGCATCAATCATTTTATCCACGTGTTGTTGGGCAGTGGTAGATTCAACTCCGGTAAAGTGGGGAATTCTAGATTGGTAGTCATTTGGTAAAGGAACTAGAGGTTGTGGTAGTACCAAGGGGGAATACCAGGCTGCCATGATGGGATCTAATGGAGGATTTACAAGAGGAGGGTTTGTGAGAGGAGGTGTAGGATGAAGTGGAGTGGTTTGCACAGTGGTGGTATGGATGGGTGCAGTGGAAGTACTTGGACCAGAAAACTGATTCTGAGTAGATTTGGTATGGAAAGAGATAAAGTGATGGAGAAGCTAAAATTCAGGTGGAGTTGAAGGATACGCTTCTCTACTAGAACTTTGATGCAAATCTATGGGCTCAAGGTCAGTCTGGTCAATATCACTTGGTGACCTGGTAAAAGGTTCTTTGTGTGGTGAAAGTCAAACTAGGGATCTTGAAAGGTTGTAAGATGTTCAGGGACAAAGATTTCTCTATGAATGGTCCTAACAGTAGTTAAGTTTCCAGATTTAAAATTTTGCCACAATTTTTTTTTTGGGTCATCAACTATGGTGGAAGGGTTTGGGTCCGAATGAGATCTAGTACTGATCATTTATGAAGCTAGATTTCAAACTCAAAATGCAGAGAGGCTAAAATTTTAGGACAGTTTTTAGAAGGCCGACCTCTCTTAGTTCTTGGTAAACTCACATAGTATGGGAATAGGCTTCTAAACCTCTTCGGGCATATTTGACACAATCCTAGGGAAGTCTAATGAGAACTAGTGAAGTAATAGGCCTACTAGAGGTTAGTGGAGTTGCCAGGCGGATGCTTTTAGTTGTTTTGAGGATATGTGTGTATGGTCCACCACCAACACTGACAAAAGCCAATCTAGGGATGTTTTTGGGGTTTTTTGAGTTCCTTTAGGGATAATGAGATTGTCACAGACTCAAAGGTCCCATCATGATCACCATTATGTTAGTGATAGTGATGAGGTGGCTATAAATCAATGGATACTCTTTAAAAAGGGTTTGTGATGTCCTAAGGGGTACTTAGATTGTCACTGACTCATAAGGTCCCACCGTGATCGCCAATATGTTAGTGTTGGTGATAAGGTGGCAATGAATCAATGGATACATAATGTTTTAGCTTGTGACTTACTCATAAGGTCCCACCATGATCGCCAATATGTTAATGTCACATGATTTAGCAGATTGGTAGACCAAATGCACAGGGAAAAATCAGACCAGTCTTTGGAGTCCTAGGACCTAGCCTTCCTAGACTCAAAGAGGGCTCTCTCTATTTTGTGCAAAGGATGTGAACTTGTTTGTTGTTAGGGTTTTATTTTAGGCTAGTTGTTAAATGTAGGGCTTGTTGTTTGTTTGGTTGGGTAAGATGGTCCAGTAGAATAGGTGGAGTGATAGGTCTTCAAATCATTGGGCTATGGAGTCTATGAAAGTCATGGATATCTCAACAACGAAACAAGATGCATAACAGGGAAAATATAGCATGGTCAAATGGATCTTTAAGGTACATTTCAAGTGAAATGAACAATAAGTTTTTGAACATAGTAGGTGTACAAGGGCAGTAAAGTATCCTTAAAACAAATAATTTTAAACAATATAGTATCAAATATTGATCAACATAGGGACATAATCATAAGACGGGGCAAACCAATAGCTCTTAGATTACACATTAAGCAAAAATGCATTTAAGATGAACAATTCTAATGAAATATAGAAGGTGAGAAACTCATTTAACTTCTAGTGATTTCACCTTCAAGGTTAGAAAAAATTCAAGGTAACAAATAACTTTAATTAATGAAGAGGTGTAATATTCCTAATTATCCCAAGCTAATAGGAATATACTATTTTTTTTTTTCATTTTCTTGTTGCAAGAATAAGATTGTAAAGGAGGATAAATTAAACTCCTAAAACAAAAAAATAAATCAATGCCCATGTGAACAAGGCTAAATATGGGTTGCCTTAATAAAACTCCCTTATGTCTAAAAGGGATTGTGACAATTGACTGGGTCAATAGTACCAAATTCACAGCACTCTCCAGATGCAATGTACCTCCTAGATGCACAACGCAGATCAAGTTGGAGGCTACACATGTGAAAGGAGCTAAACCTTTGAGATGGTTTATGGTTTTGCAAGGCTTTCATCCTATAAATGAAAGAGGAAAGCAACATGAGAAGGTTGTTGAACATATTTTATTGAAAGTATATTTCTGTTTAGACACTTCTCATTCTCTAGCTGTTTAGCTGAGAATAGTACTGCTTAGCACTTGGGTGTTCCTAAGAGAGAACCCCACCTCCTTCCTAGAGCATATATTGGAGGAGTCTTTCATTTCTTGTCCACTATCAGGCATTTGGCTAGGCTCTTCTTCCAACTACAACTCAGATCTTGTTGAGGGTTTGGTTTTCCTTGTAGGCAACAGAAGTGGAGGCTAGATCTATTCAGATCTAGGCCATACTAGTGCCTCTTTTCAGTGCGAAATACTTATATCCCATTGGAAATAGTGTATTAGATGATTGGAGCTTCAGATCTACATCTTGGAATTAGGCCAAACTCTACATCAAGCCTACTAGGAAGTTTATCTCCCTAGACTGCATTATTTGCAAGTGAGAAGTTGCAGGGTGTTTGGTAACTATTTGGAGGAGAGATATCTGGTGTAAAGGAGCCTTCCTTACACTGTGGTGATCCATGGATTAGCCATCTAATCCATGTATGTTTCATATGTTATCTATTCATTGATGTAATCACTTCAGAATTTCTGAATCATTCTGCAGATCTACTCTTTGTGCTTCATGTATTGCTGAAAACCCCAAGGGGTCCGTAAAACAGAGATAATCTAGTGTACATATATGATATAGATCTAATATTTTGTACACAAATATGTCTTATATCTGAGTTTTAGCCTATAGTTTCTGTTTACTCATGAAAATAACGCTTTGAAGGCTTTGGAGTGAAGTATATTGTTGCAACACCTCTTTTAGCAGGTTTTTCTTCATAAAAGTCTCAATCTTTCTCTTGTACACTGAATGGGCTCCATTTTAAATATGATTTAATATTTTATAAGCTATTTTTGATCTACCATATTGTTCTCTTGCTACTTCTATCTAAAACTGCGTTATTTTCTGGGCAGTGTTCTTTTGTATTGTTGCAGTCCCTTCTTTGGTTAGTTTTCAAGCCTTACTAGGTGTAGGAGGTCTGTTTAACCCACCTAGTTTGATTTTTTTTTGATATCCTCTTGGAATTGGGTCTTATATTATCAGATATAAGGGATCTAAGGGCTTATTCCAAGTGATGTAGCATCCATTCCTGAAAAATGTGTTTTTCAGGCATGCCTTGCTAGAACTCCCGATTTTGGGATATTACAATGGTAACAAAGAAACTATCTTCGCACAGCCTGTGCTTTGCTTACTGGAGAGCCAATATGTATTTTCATGGAAAGAAAATACTGATGAAGAAGTGTGATTACACTGAAGACA
The DNA here is from genome assembly GCA_034641835.2 of Pinus albicaulis. Taxonomy (NCBI): domain Eukaryota; kingdom Viridiplantae; phylum Streptophyta; class Pinopsida; order Pinales; family Pinaceae; genus Pinus; species Pinus albicaulis. Next base: position 524,364,905 of record CM076570.1, read on the forward strand.
TAGAAGTAAAGATTCCAAACCCTTTAACTAGAATTTTGGAGAGAGAAGAGTTTTCAAAAACTCTTTCTCAAGCTATGTATGCACTGAAAGAAGAAATCTGGGGAATGAATAGGGAGAGACATGCAGATCCCTCAGGAATATTCTTACATTTATAAATCCCCAGTACTTCTTACCATGTGTGTGAGAATTCAGCCACACAACCTGATCTGCAACGTTGGAACATGCCTACTTTCTTGTCAAAGAAATAAGGAAAAGGAGGAACACCAAAAGAGGAATCTCTTGGTGATTATCTCCGAGAATATGAGTCTCTATCTGAGATATTCAAAGAGCATCTTAGTTTCCCAGAGCTCTTTCAAATCAAAGAAGCAAGATCCAACACCTATAATAGAAGAAGAGGGTGCCTTCAGCACACTTTGGGTAGATTTTGTCTACCTACTTTTGATGGATCACCTGAAGACTCAGCCAAGCCTTGGGTAAGGAAGCTTGACACATACTTTCATCTGCATCAAGTGTCAGTATAAGAATCCTTGAGAGTAGAAGTGCTGCATCTTCAAGGAAAGGCTTATGCTTGGTGGATGTTTGATTCCTCTTCCTTGAAAAGGATAAACATATCTTCTTATGCAAGATTCACTGGGAGACTAGTGACAAGATTTGAGGTGAGACATTCTGAGACTTCCTGGGAAGAGAAAATCAAGCCCAAGAAATCTGAATCTCTACATAATTTGGAAGATCCCATGGAGCCAACTCTAGTCCTAAACATTGTTGAGGGAGTTGAAGATCTGCTGCACAATTTTGCAGAGGCAAAATCCCCACTACAACAAGATCTCTTTTCTCAAAGAGAAGACATGAGGGTTCCTTCCTCACTAAGAGATCAAGAAAAAGGATCTCTTGAAGATGAAGCATTCTCCAATGATGAGGATAAGGGAGAGGAAGAAAATATAAGATACTCCAGCACTGTGACAGCAGGAGGAGATCTATTTTCATTTGGAGATGGAGATGAAGCAATGGATTCCACTAGAGGGGTTCTTGCACCTTTACAAGGAATTCCTAAGGATATTCCATATGGAGGATATGAGCAGCATGTGTCTTTGCTAAAAGGAAATGAGACAAATCAAATGAGGGATCACATCATTGATCCATTATCAGAAGATGGGTCAATTTCTACAATCAGAGGCACTCTTACACCACTAAGAGGGCTCTCCGAATTTCATGAGACTTCCACACATAAAACAGAGTTGAAATTGCGTAGTGGAAGCATGTACATGAGGATCTTGTCCATCATGCATATGAGAAATGTCCCTAAAATCTCATTATCTAGTGGAAAACCACCTGGGAGGCCACTTGATATAGATTTTGTGGGGGAGACCTCACAATTTTCTGCTCCAAACTTAGATACAGGACGGTTTGGAGCACTTGAAGACAAAGCTACATCGCTGGGAGACTTGGGTAAGCTCAAGGAGGAGGGAAATATTTTTCCACTATCATCATAACCCACTCTCTTTTCTGATCCTGCATTGTGGGAGGAGAAGAAGGGAAGGAACAACCTTCCAACACACATCTTTGGCACGGGAGATGTCAATGGAAGGATCAACAACATGATAGATACTTTGGTTGATGCATCATCAACACTGTCATTGTTGAGCAGTGTAGATCTGTATTGGAGATCCCAACTGCTAGTAGATTATTCCAAAGATCTGCACACATGTGTGATACTTGATGAAAAGCTGCATGAAGAGGGCTACTTAGTCCAAGGAGAAGTCATCTATCATAATGGTAGAATATTTTTTCCTAGCGCTTCTAAGATCAAGCATAAGATCCTACAAGGAGCCTACAAGGAGTTCTGTTTCAGCCATCTGTATTCCATGAGGATCTACAACATCATCATGAGGAGCTTTGATTGGGAAGGCTTGAAAGAGGAACTATATCATCATTTTCAAGAATGCATGAGCTATGTGGAGTTGGGGCAGCCATTAGACTCTATGCAAGAGTCATTTCAGCCATCTCTTCATTCTTTGGAAAGAGGGGAAAGATCCATGCACAACTCCATGTGTATGAGAAACATTGATGGTAAAGGATGTGTTCATGTAAAACAAGTCTTACTTTCTGATTGTACATGTTCTTTTACCATTTTTATGCAGGCCATGACTCCTAAAAGGAGCAATGTATCATGTAAATCTCATGGCAATTATTGGGCCACTAAAAATTCTGAATTTAGCCACTCCCTTGATGTGCAAAGGGAGATTTATTTTCATGATGGGTGCTTCCCAAAGGCACCAAATATATCTCACATTTTCTGAAATAGTGAGATGACTTGGGAAGCAAGTAAGTGGTGGGAAAACCACTTGACATATTTGAATCTGATGCAGGGCGAAGATGCTCTGCGCTGGTTCCACATGTGGGACTATGACCCACCTCCATATGCAAAAATTGTTGTTTGTATGTACATTGTTTTGATTCCCTATCGGGATGATGTACTTGTATTTTTCGTAGGGATGTATGGAGGAAGGAGGGAAGGCATGCATGTGCCCTATGGGATGACTACACTCCCTATACTTTATGTCTTATATTTCATGGAGGGCATTGGGCAAACCATGACTGCTTCATGTGATTTATTGTTTCCTCATGGGATGAGTTGTTTGCATTTCATGAGAACATTGTTGGAAGAAGTCATGGATGGAAGGTTTGGTGAACACTTAGCTTATGAGAGAACCTTATCCTTTGTGTCTGTCACCAATGGAGGAGGAGATGAGTTGCAGAACTCACCTTATCAGTTTCTTGAGGAAAAGAAACATTTTGGAGGGGAGGACTGTAATATTCCTAATTAGCCCAAGCTAATAGGAATATATTATTTTGTTTTCATTTTCTTGTTGCAAGAATAAGATTGTAAAGGAGGATAAATTAAACTCCTAAAATAGCAAGATAAATCAATGCACATGTGAACAAGGCTAAATATGGGCTGCCTTAATAAAACTCCCTTATGTGTGAAAGGGATTGGAAAATTGATTGGGTCAACAGGACCAAATCCACAGCATTTTCCAGATGCATTGTACCTCTTATTTGCACAACGCAGATCTAGTTGGAGGCTACACATGTGAAAGGAGCTAAACCTTTGATATGGTTTATGGTTTTGCAAGGATTTCATCCTATAAATGAAAGAGGAGAGCAGCATGAGAAGGTTGTTTAACATAATGTATTGAAAGGATTTGTTTTTTTAGACACTTCTCATTCTCTAGATGTATATTGAGAATAGTGTTGCTTAGCACTTGGGTGTTCCTGAGTGGGAACCCCACCTCCTTCCTAGAGCAGCTCTTGGAGGAGTCTTGCATTTCCTGTCCACTATAAAGCATTTTTCCAAGCTCTTCTTCCAACTAGAACTCAGATCTTGTTGAGGGTTTGGTTGTCCTTGTAAGCAGTAGCAATTGGGGGCTATATCTATTCAGATCTAGGACATACTAGTGCCTCTTTTCAGTGGGAAAGCCTTATATCCCATTAGCAAGAGTGTATTAGCTTATTGGAGCTTCATATCTACGTCTTGGCATCAGGACAAACTCTACATCAAGCCTACTCCACATCTTATCTCCCTAGACTACGTTATTTGCAAGTGAGAAGTTGCAGGGTGTTTGGAAACTATTTGGAGGAGAGATCTCTGGTGTAAAGGAGCCTTCCTTACACTATGGTGATCCATGGATTAGCCATCTAATCCATGTATGTTTCACATCTGATCTATTCATTTATGTAATCACTTCAGAATTTTTGAATCATTCTGCAGATCTGCTGTAGTAGATCTTAGATCTACTCTTTTTGCTTCATTTATTGCTGAAAACCCCAAGGGGTATGTAAAACAGAGACAATCTAGTGTACAGATCTGATATAGATCTAATATTTTGTACATAGATCTGTCTTAGATCTGAGTTGTAACCTACAACTTCTGTTTAGTCATGAAAATAACGATGTCAAGGCTTTGGAGTGAAATATATTGTTGCAACACCTCTTTTAGAAGGTTTTTCTTCATAAAAGTCTCCATCTTTCTCTTGTACACTGAATGGGCTCCATTGTAAATATGATTTACTATTGTATAATCTATTTTTGAGCTACCATATTGGTCTCTTTCTACTGCTATCTAAAATTATGTTATTTTCTTGGCAGTGTTCTTTTGTATTGCTGCAGTCCCTTCTTTGGGTAGTTTTGAAACCTTACTAGGTGTGGGAGGTCTGTTTAACCCAACTAGTTTGATTTGTTTCTAATCCTCTTTTGGATCTGGGTCTTATATTATCATATCTATTGGATCTAAGGGCTGATACCGAGTGTTGTAGCATCCATTCCTGAAAAAATCGTTTTTCAAGCATGCCTTGCTAGCAATCCCAATTTTGGGATATTACAAGAGGGAATGCCTAAGCATCAATGATCAAGCTACAAATAACATTAAGGAAACTTATTAAGCATGGAAAAAAGGCATTATCAAAAAATGGCTTCTTTTGCTAAAACCTAACAAGTAATACTTCAAAGAGAGATTCCAAAACAGAGTTTAAATAGAATCAAATAGGCAGGGCTAACCATATAACATATTTGAAAACTACTATATTGAACCATTCATGGAATAAACAAGCATAGGTAGATCTAAGGAGCAGCTAAGAATTCCTTAAGCAAACCCAACAAAAAAAAACATAAAGACAATAGACAACAGGAAGGACTAAGGTGCCTCTAACAACATTTCTTAGTCTATACTCTTCTATTCTACTGCAGTATAGAAGGATGGAAACATAATGAAAACCTGATAAAACAATAACATGAAAGAAAATAACTTCACCAATAACCAAGCTCAGGGATCCTGCAAGCTATCCTCCTTCATCATCAATGAAGGAAATCCATTCAAAAAATCCACAAGACCAATTTATTCTTCAAACTCAAGAAAACCATGTATTTCTCCCAAAAATCATCAAATTCCAACATTTACAATGAAGCCCTCATGCTCTATTTATCTTAGCAAGAGAGAGAAAAAACCCTAGATAGGGTTGAAGTTTATGTCAAAATCACTCATAAATGTCATGAATGCCCAAGATACCGTGCAAGGCCCAAGGCACAAAATATCCCATGAAATAAATGCAAAAATAACTTATAGCACCTAATTGTAGAATGATTTTCCTTGAAAAACAATAAAATATGATTTTGCAATAAATGAGTATGTTTTGTTGACTTTTGGCACAAAACACACAGTGTTGTCCATAAGCGCAGCACCACCTTAGGCAGAAAATAGGTCCTGTTGCAGTCAAGTTTTGGGGGCCTTCCCGATGTCATATTTTGCTCCGTGATGGACCGTTGGAAAGCGTGCAGAGTCTGATGTCCAGATGTACCTTTTGTTTTCTGATTGAGCACCTGTAACATGTTAAAAAAGTGAAATCCCCAAGAGTGATATGAGCGCAGTGCCAAGCCTGAAAAGGAGGCATAATGATGAAAAATGAGGTATTTTTTGAACTTTTGAGGGGTAAAAAGTGCTCCAATTGCTCTAAAATATGGTGATCATAGTGTTTTAGTCATGATAAATCCAAAAATGTAGAGTTTTCCCTCTGAGGATGCCTAAGGGAAAAGTGTAGCGCCAATGGCGCTGCGCTTATAGGCCTTCAAATTCTCATAAAACAAAAACTTGTCCAAATTCCTTCAAAATTGGTGGAGGTCTCCTTCAAGGGGTTTGAGAGACCTGTAGGGAAGATGATGCCCAAATTCCAAGTCTAGATTGATATTCTCCTCCTTTTAGTGCCGAGATTTGGACTTGGGCCTTCTTTAGTTTGGCTTTGGCAACTTGGTTTCTACGAGAATAATTCTTAGTCATTCTTCTTTGGAGGTCAAGATTCTTGTTGGCCTTCTCCAATTTAGCCTCGAAGTGCATGTTGGCTCTTTCCAAGCAAGGTTCCTGATCCTGTGCTATCTCCATGGCCAATAGTTCATCGAGGGGGAGTTGTTCTTCTATGGTTGCTTCTTGTTTTTTTTTAACTTTCCAATGCCTTCTTTAACCCCATGGTTCTAGGCCTTTTCCTAGATTGACCGTCCTCATCCTCACTCTCTTCATAATTTCCCATGAACTCTTCCAGTTTCACCTGTGCCTTGTGGGTTTCTTTTTGGGCCTTAATCACTCTAGCCTCATAGATAGCAATTCTTGCTCCTAGCTGCCTATTTTCCAAGTCAAGGGTATCAATCACACTTTTGGCTCTATTCAGATTGGCTTGGAGGTCTTCAATGACTGTATTTTTGTTTTGGATGAGCTAGTTTGAGATCCTTGCCTCCTCCTCCTCATCACTTTCCACCTGAATGATTTCAAACTCCCTTTATACCTCATGATCCTCTTATTTTTCTTTTACCTTTTTTTTTCCTTTCTCTAATGGCTAAACTGAGGTATATGGCATGGTTCCTTGCCTCTTGGAGGCATAAAACACTAGCCTTGGCCCTCTTTGATATGTGAGTGAAATAGGTATGATTTTGGTCTTACTAGTGTCTCTGTCATGGTTGTAATCATCATTTATACTATGAGCCTCTTCCCCTTTCTCACTGTCATCATGACTAGGATTACCTTAATCTTCATCTTCTGCACTGTCATCCTTGTCATTATCACTGAGGGGCTAATTGTTGTCATGACTATCATCATAGCTGTCATGACTATCATGACTATTTTATTCTTTGTTATCCTTCTCATCACTGAGGCTAGATTCATTTTGTTCACTACTGCCTTCAATTTATGCATCTTCCTCATTGTCATCCTCTTTCTCATTGTCATCTTCTTTCATGTCTTCATTATTTGTCATGTCTTCACCATGATTTTATGTCTCTGCCTCCTCACTTTCTGTCTCTACCTCATCATTCTGCTCTTCATTCTATGCCTCGGTATCCTCTGTTTTATTTCTGATCTCCTTTTCATCAATGCTCATTTCATTTCCACATTCAACCTCCTCATATTATTCATCATCCTCTTCCATTTTATCATTGTTTAGCTCACTGTTTTGCTCACTTTTTTCACCTTTATCACTGTTATGCTCACTGCCCCTTTCTTCATCATCTTTTCCTTCTTCTTCCTCTTCATCAATTTTTATCCTTGCTTCATCATTTCCCTCTTCCTCCTCATCATTTTCTTCTTCTTCCTCATCATATGCCTCTTCTTCATTTGATGCATCTAGAGGAGTGGAAGAATGGAGGTTTTCTTGAGGTGAGGGCACTTGTGTAGATGATGAGGGCAAGCTAGGTTGATGAGGGAGTTGTGGGCTTGTGAAGAATTCATGTTCTATGAATACCTCCCAAGGTATACCCTGGTATTCCAAATGATGTAATACCACCATCTTGATCAAGGAATGGTGAAATCAACTCTGCATTTTTTGGGAAGGACTCCTTCTTCGGAAAATAGAAGACATTTTGTCCATACTTCTATAGAGGCAGTAGGGCAAGTTGAGCATCTTGACCCTTGTGAAATGCATGAGACTAACATGGAATGAATATAGTCTGCAGCACCTCGCTTCATAGGTAAATTACTTCATAATTACTTTCATCAAGAGTGAAAATATCTGTTTGAGGTGTGAGAAAGGGAAAATTGCCTTGCAGCCTTCTCTGTACCTAGTTTTGACAAATGACTCATAATATTTCTTCTCCAATTTGGATTTCTTAAACCATTTCTCACTAACAATAGGTATACCAAGAGAATTAGAGATGGTACCTACTGATAATTAAAATTCCACTCCTACAAGGCTTGATTTTTTGTTGTGCAGGTTAAGAATGAAAAGCCTTGTAAGCTCTGTGTGGCTTTGCACTTGTTTGACTCTCTCACAAAATTGGAAACACCCTAAATTTTGGAAACATGAGAGGATCATGGGAGATGAGCTAATATCTACTATGCTTTGGGGTTCAAATATGTCACTTTCCCTCCTTTGGGGTTTGGCCTCATAGGCCCTTGGCCTCTGTCACAACTGCTATTGACTTCTGCCCCTGACATGGTCACTAGGGCTGATGGCGGGAAAACTTGGGCAAGAGGAGTAAAATGAAAATGGTGTTGGGAAGCTCTTGGAAATGAGGGTTATGGAGGTTAGGTTTATGATTGAGTTGCCTTGAGCTTAATGTGGCTTAGTCTTTGAACATGAAGTGTAACTAGCCCAATTCACTCCCCTTAACTGATGATTTTAGCTTGGAGGTCAGAGGTGAGTGGTAATTATGAAGACTTAGGGTTTGTTTTGGTACTAGGGTTTGATAGCTTCCCCTTAATTATCAAAACACAAAAACACTTGGAGGATGATGTGAACAAGGCCACCTAACTCTTTAGCTTGCTTGAAAGGTTTTGAAACCAATTTCGAGGACCTCCTTTGAAACCTTTGGCATCTTCTGTACAATTTGAAGGGTTTTTGTCTAAGCATAGTTCCCTTCCCGCATTGTCAGGTCATCTTCTGTGCACAGCGCCAGGCGGGTTGGGCCTCTGTCTGAGCGCAGTGCCGTGTAGAGTTGGGTCTGGGCGTGTTTTTTTGCCTGTGCGTAGTGCCACCCTCTGAGCACAGCGCCACCCAGTGTATGTGCAGCACCGAGTAAATTTTACACTGCGAGGACCTGTATTGGTGCATCGCCAGGGTCTCTGAGCATAGCGCCAGGGTATTCGCGTAGTGCCAGTGACTTGGCCGAGGATTTGTCAAAAAACTCAGAAATTTATCTAGCAAGGTTTTCTTGCTTTTCTTGCAAATAGAAAATGCACAATAAGTCAAGTTTTTAAATGAATTTGACTTTTATGGCCTTGTGCATGCAAATTTATTTTTTCCTAAACCCACTTTGTAATGTTTTTTAATCTCTTTTTTCATTTGGCTGATATCCTTTTAAACCTTTTGCAGGTGATTTGAAAATTTTTCAAAGTGAATTTTCTTCTTTTGGTGATGGCTTACTGGAGAGATGAAAAAGGTCCCTTGAACCTTTGAGGGTCTTGGCACTGTAAAAAACCTATTTCTGCTTGCACTGATAAGCTAAAAACATGTTTTTATCACCTTTTTGACATTCCTGAGTGTTAGTGAATCTAAAAACATGTTTTTCTCACCCTCTTACTGATTTTGACAGTGATGTATCCATTGTGATAGAGATTATAAATTATAACTGCTATGTCTCCTCTTGGCCACTTCTCATTTGTAGCAAGTGCCATGACACAAATTTTTTGGTACCCTTTGTCATTGTTGGAGTTGGACCACTCAATTATTCAATAGTAAACCCATGCTCATGTTATTTTTCTACCTTATAACCCAAAACCATACTTTTATTCCTTTGAACCTTTGAAGGAAATTGTATGCACTTGAAAGCTTGACCTCCCTCATATTGATACTGCTTTGCATTTCTTCCCTTTGATGCAGTGAAGAACTGTTACCTTGGAAAACAATGAACGTCGCCTTTTGATGTCTGCTTCAACCTTTTTCTCTCATGATGGAGGCCCATAATCTTCATTTCACTTACTTTTCCTATCTCCCAAAACTTTAGGTTTTAGGACTGCTAGAGAAGAATAATTAGTGTTCTCTTCTAAGTTCTCTATAGCCCTTTCAAACTCATTCATTTCTGTTCAGTTCACCTCATATTTTTTCCTTCTTCATTTAGAACTTCTAAAAATATTCAATTTGGTGCTTGGTTGTGTTGATGTGCCTTTGTCCTTGTGGCCCTTTGCATTAGCCTTTTTGCTTGGCAACACTGTTTATCCAATTAGTCCTAAAAACCATGATTCCCTTTAAACATAGGCCTGCCTTCTTTTCTTTGTTGTGGATGTCCTTTAGTGAGGATTTTTCCTTTTACCTTACCTAATTTTCTGCATGATAGCCATCTTAATCATTCCTACATAAATGTTTTAAGATGCACAATCATACCTTTGCATAATGTTGTCCTGACCAAGGAGGCCTTCCTTGAAGGATCTTTTATCTATTTTGGACAATCAAGTGTTGACCCTCCTTTCCATTTGATTTCATATTCTTGGCACATGTAAAGCAATGATTCAAAACACCAAAATAATCCTATAACCTATGAAACCGTAAATTACCTAGTGGGAGGGTCTTTCAAATTACCTTAGTAATTTCATCTAAGGTTTCAAATCATTTTGAAAATATGAGATTTAGATTCAAATGTTCCTTTTTTTTCTCAAGCTCTTTTCGTAGTCCTACAACTTCAAGTTCCATATTTTCATTTTGTTTTTCATTTTCTTGGACCTATTTCTTTAATGCTCCCTCTTCAAGGAATACTTTTAGCTGTTGTTTTTCTTTAACTAGGCTATTTTCCTTATACCTATTGATTTATTTTTCTTGATTCTTGTTTATTATCCCCAGTCTATAAATCTCCTTTACTGCATAAATTAAATCATCGCAATTATCAGAATTAATTGCAGATTTGTCTTAAAAGGCCATAAGTAGTTTATATTCTTGATTATAATCCTCATCCTCATCATCAAAAGACCATTTACTATCTTCGTTTGTATAAAAAAATTCTTCCTAGTAAAACTTCTTTTGACATTCTTCTTGGAGACATTATTTCCTTTTTATTTCTTATCATGATTTTTTTTGTAAGGACACTTAGCAGCATAGTGACCTACTCTTCCATAAGAAAAAAAATTAAAGACTAGTTTACCTTTGAATTTAGCAATCCCTGTTTGAAATTTCCTAAAAAATTTTGATTTTATACATCTAAAATGTAGTTTGAATCATCTGGTTCTTTCTTTTGTGTCCCTTTATTTGTAGCCTTCAAGGTAAATTCTCTAATTTCTGAGGTATTCCCTTTTTTCCTCATTTTGTAGCGTATCAAGATCCCATGAAGTTGTTATAAAGATAGTTGTTTCAAATCTTGTAATTCCTTAATAGCCAAACCTTTTGCATTGAACTTATGAGTTAGCCATATCAATATATTTTCAGGCGTCATAACATCTTCAATCTTATCATTGAAGCCCTTCATTTTATTGAAAATTCATCCATTCAGGAAAATTTTTGCAATGATCTCATCATCATGCATTCTAATATACTAATACAAAATTTTTTATCATTAAATTTTGCCACTTTTAAGTTAGCGTCACCTTCATATATTTGGACAAGATTATCCCATATTTCTTTTGTGGTGTTCAACTTCTTGATTTTCATGAATTTAGATTCTACTAGTCCTCATTTATTATATTTTAAATTTTCTCATACTTCTTATTTATTGAACCATATCTGGGAATGGAGGCTAGATATTTATATCCACTTTCAAGAGTTTCCCACACATCATCCCTTATAGACTGCAAATGATATTTCAATATGATCTTATAAAGCATGGAGTTATTTCCATTAAAAAAAGGTGGCTTGGTAGAGAAAGTTCTATCCTAATTGCTCATCGTTTATAATCTCCCTTCAAGTGGTTAGGCTTCTTGTAAAGGTCATGCTCTGATACCAATTATTAGAAATACTCAGAGGGGGGTGGGAGGTGAATCAATATTTCACTCTAATTCAAATTGTTTTTATGTTTTTATCTTCTTTGACAATCAACACATTATATTGCAGAACATAAAAGACATGAGAAATATAAGAGCTAGTAATAAACACATATAAACACATAGGGACACCAATATTTTAGTTGGAAACCCAATATGGGAGAAAAACATCGTAGTTTTTTCTTCTTTGTCTTCTTATTTTTGAAGAAATATCTTTTACAATTTTACAATGGTGAAATATTTTACATTGTGCAGGCTCCTACTTGGAGAAGGCTCCAACGTTCACTAATTTTTCCAGCTACTACAGAAAGGAAGAAACCACCCCCTTTTACTTCTAGGTATCAAATTTTCATAATGTTTCAAATTTGGATCATCTATAAATAACACTAAAAAAGTAGGTATTTGGACCCACAATGTAACCAAGAAATATCTACTCTTAAATTCATTCAATAAAACTAACAATCTTCATCAAACTGAGATAATACATATGCATATAACCAAGCATAAATAAATAATCAAATATATAAGAAAGACAACGGATACATGTTATGAATTTTGATTCATACACCTTCAAGAAATATGAATAAATAAATGAAGTAGTGGTACTTCTTCATCTAGAAAATTAAAATCATGTTCTCAGTTATAGAGAGAGTTTAAGAAAATCAGACCTCCCAATTTCGATGGTGAAACTAAAGAAAGAGCAAAGGCATGGCTCCTCAATGATGTCAAATATTTTTAGGTGAAAAACTATCCAAGTAATCTTAGGGAAATATTGGCCACATACCCATTGAATGGTAATGAAAATTTATGGTGGGAAGAAACTAAAGTTATTAAAATAATTAGAGGCAAGGATCTAGCTTGGAAGTTGTTTGAGAAGGAATTTAAGAAGAAGTAATTTACTGAAAAGAACTTTGATGAAAAATCTAGGGAATTTCATGAGTTGAAATTATGACAACTCACAACGGAATATTATTTCAATAAATTTATGAGTATGTTGAGGTATGTCCCATACTTTAAAGAAGTAAAGGTGAAAATCCAAATATTTTTCTATTATCTACCTTTCTCATACAAAGAAAGTATAGATTTTTTCCAACCAAAAATAGTGAATGAGGCTATTAGAAAATGAAATTTGTTGTTCAACCAGAGAAAAAAAAAGGAGAAATTTGTAAAGGATGGATATCAAAGAAGCCTCAGAAATTCAACAACAAGAAAAGAGGGTTTAAAATTCCAACTTTTGCAAAAAATGTTAGAAAATTACTAGATAGGAAGGATGAACTATTGTAAGCAACAAACACTTTAGTGAATTTATGATACCTGATGGGCATCCAAATTAGAAATAAATTAAGGTGCATCTGACCATACTTAAACACATTAAATATCTCTTTTTCCATTAGATTCCATATTTTTAACTTTAATATTTTGATTAGGAAGGTTTAGAAATAATCACATATTTGTGCCTAATATTATTAATTTTTGTAGAATATTGTGAGAATATTGTGAATATTATGAATATTTAGAGTAGTATCTAATCTAGGAATTTTATACCTACTATAGGAAGGTCAATATTGGATGGTAAATGAATAAAATATCATGAAATTATTGACAAATTTTGGAGCTCCAATGATTGAGAAAATATAGGAATATGTTCCCTGTCATTTAATGCAAATTCCTAGTGTTGGGAACTAGATCCATTTTTTGAGACATTTTGGAGAAAGATAAATCCTTTCAAGGAAAATGTTTCATTGTCACTTTTTATAAGTACCAATTCGAATTTTCCTCTAGAGGCATGCATTTCTTAGTCTTCTTGTAGAGAAAACTTCTGATTTAGCAGTTCAAATTTTATTTCTAATAGGAATGTACTTGGATTGGTTTACTTGTTCATAAATCAAGAATTTCTAGAAGCCTCTTGTAGCAAAATAGTAGTAATTTTATACTATATCTTAATGCATGTTAACAGGGGTACTTTTGCAGGATTCCACTTGGAATGGGGTACTAAGAAATATTAATTATTAATAATAAAATCTAATTGCATTTTCATTTGATTTCTTTCGGCATTCCGCAATTTATCTCACTCGTGTACCATTCTTGTGGAAATTTGTTTTTGGGATTTTCCTTGCCTATATTCCCTCGAAATTGATGATAGAAGTAGGTTTATATCTATTGGAGCAGGGTCCCCTGAGGCACAAGTTCCAAAGATATATTTTGTATGTTCGTATGTGCGTGCTACGCAAATGAAGTCAAAGGGATTTTATCCCCAATTTTAGATATAAAAAGTTTAAATGTAAACTATGGCCCTCAAACCATGGTTTGAGACGATATTATCTACGTGTTAGGTGTATTATAAATAGATAGAGTATGTCTAAAATATTTAGTGATACATGTGCTATCTGATAGTATTTGCGTCTGTAAGGGGATTTTGGGTTAGGTGAAAGGCTCATGCTGGTTGTGTGCGCGGAAGGGATTATAAGGGTTATTGAAAGGGTTTTGGTAAGATAGTTAATGTATTGACATATCTAAAAGAATAATCGAAGGAATTGTTTTGGAAAACTCTCTGTGTTATGCGTGTATGTTTACTATTTATGCTTTGACGAGATCTCATTGTCTGTGTACTTATTAATGAATGTGCAAAGATATTTGATTTGTTTATGCATGAGTATTTAATAGTTGTTAAGTATGATAGTGATTGAGATCGAGATCTAGTTCTGATTACTTATCTGCACTAAGAAAGGCATTATTTCTATAGTATTATGTTGATAATTGTGCATGTTCTGTAATTCTACTATAAAATGGCAACATGCATCTGTAAAAGTTCACTTAGGATTTTGTTGAGGAACACTTCATTAAATTCTCTCTCAGGGTGTTGAAACCTCATTCAAACACCCCCCTTACTTCTTTGAGTGAGACTTTGGTATGCGCGAGTAGATCATTGCTGAAAGGGCCAATAGTTGGAGGGTTTATTGGTTTATCCATAAACTCTGAACCTGGGTTAGGACCCCTCAAGCCAACAAATGGTTTCATTGTCGGGACTGAGATCATCATTTTGAGGGATATTTAATATTGTGGCATCTGTCATGCAACAAAATACAAGATTGGCTGGATAGAAAGATCCTTGAATTTGCATTGCAAGGGAATAAAAGCGCTAAATTTTCTGATGAATAGTGAGTACAAAACTATACCTATACAGAAGTGCATGAGATTTCATTTTGTTCCTTTGCGCATGAGTTGCAGTGGTGGCTGCTGTGCTTGGCCGAATTCCATCACTGCATCAAGAATGACGTAGTTATTGAGTGGACTCCTGAATTGATCCAGCAAGTAGAGAAGTTTTATAATAAGATCACTCATGTGGTAGATCATTGGATCGTTCGCCTTCTGGGCAGATTTGTGACTGAATTTTTTGTTGACCAATTTGTGTCATATTCTAAAGCAGAAAGGAAATTTTTCAAAGGCCATAGAGGTAATTTTTTCTTCTCATTGACATTACTAATAAAAATTCTTTTGTGTGAATGCGGTTGTCTACGTGAACATACTCCTTGAATACATCAAAGAGGTTCAGTTAGGCACAGTGGAATAATTTACCGAAAAGACTCTCAAAATGCCCTTTATAGTCCTCTGAAGCATAGATCTGATAGTGAAGTTGAACCAGAAACTGAATCTAAAGAAGAAATCTCATCATATCGAAAGCCCTTGAATTTATTTCCCACTCCATTCACCCCACTTCTAAGCTCACATCACATATCACGTACCCCACCATGTAGTCTGCTTCCACCTCCACCTCCACCTCCACCCCCTCCTAGAGTAGATATGGATGCATCCATGAAATTACCCTTTTTCAGAGGCATTGTAAATGGGGACTGTTATCAAAAAATCTGACCCTGATAGGTTGCTCATGAAGTAGACTCTGATTAACTCTTTCAAACCAATCTTTTGGCTGAGGCTTAGCCTCCTCAACATGAGAGGGCTCTCTCAATCGGTTTAAGATTTTTAATTAATGATTAGATGGCTAACTCTAGAAATAAAAATGGAAAAAAATTTATAACTGGTTGAATTACATATTAGAAAACATCTATTGGGCCATGGAGTCAAAGTAGTCTTCAAAAAAAAATCATGATCAGCTAAACATGGAATTCAGGGCACTTGGAGTTTATGTTTATAAGTGAAACAATAACACAGTGAATAAACACAGTCTAAAAGCATGTGAAGGAAGTTAGAGAATTATCCAATGAATTCTAAGTAACACATGCTCATACCACTGCAAATAGGTAATTGAAAAAGGCCATAGAAATATCAAACACATAAACCCCTTGTGAATCTTGAGTAGTAAAGACAATCTCTGTATTAAGTTGAAACAAAACACAGTCTGCTACAATAACATAGCTTCTTTTGCTAATAAAAATGACAACCCTGATGAATTCAATCTAATGATTCATATAGAGCCTTTACGATATTGGATTCCATGATACACCACTAGGAGAATTTTAATTCCCATACATGACACCTAATCTAACCATAAAGAGTCCTAATCCAAATAGGAGTGAAACTCCTAAATATTCTTGCAACGACCTTATCTAAAAATTAATGCTTCCTTTTCCAGCTGCAATCCCAAGAGGTCAAATTTGGATGATGCCTCCACCTTTGATGTATTCATGCTGATCATGACAAAAACTGCCCTAAAAATTACGAGACAGATTTCCTGTTTTTTAGCCCTTATCTTCCATGTTTATCTTCAAGCAGCTTGTTAACATGATGACTGTTTTATATGTGTCACATGTGCTAATATACCATTGAAAATTGAATCTTCCACTTATGAAAAAATAAATATTCGAAAAAGTGTAAAATGAGATGAGATATGACCATGCTACGAAAATAGCCTGTTTTTGTAGCGCATTTTTTATATCACTATAAAACACTTCTTTAACCATTCTTTTTGCTGCTTTGGGATCTGATTCTTCATCTGTGATCTTCATATTTCAACCAGAAGCATCAAAAATTGAAACCCAACAATCCTTACCTCAAAAATACATATGAAAAATGTCAAAAACTCATCTTCAGCAGTTTCGTAGTGCGCTACGAAACTGCTATGTATGCTCCCTTGAACACAGTTTTCAAAAATTTACAGTTTGAGGATATTTAACGTTCTTCAAGGATTGGTGTCAACATCAAAAAGCATAAAAAATTGAATTTAAAAGTGTTTTACCTCAAAATTGGTCTTCTTCTTAATGACAAACTGATTTAAGATTTATCATTTTCTGCACTTGTTCCATTTCCCTGTTTTACTGTTTTTACCTGAAAAATAGGTGTTGAGACAAAGCTTTTATTTCCTCATCCAAAATGTATTTTTAGAAACTAAAGGCGGATTTTGGAGAAAAATCTATCTTGAACAAAAACCTCTCTTTGTTTTTTGAAATACCTCTCCTACTGCCCAAAAATTGTCTTTGAACAACATCTATAAAACTGGAAAATTCTGATTTCTGAAAATATGGCTTCACAGAAAGCCTTGTACCTCCCAACTGGTAACACTTGTGAGAAAGTGAGATAGGTTATTGTAGCTGGAGATTTTATGAAGAGAAACTTCCTTCTGAATTCCAAAATACCTTTGTTGTGGCCATAAAATGATCTTGAAGTGAACTACTAAAACTAGAAAGAAGAGTTTTTCTCTCAATGACTTTCACCAGTTTCGTGGTGCAAGTTGAGTCATCAATTTCTCCCACCTCATAATGCATTTGAAGAAAGTGAAAGAGGTTTTTTTATTTAGGTATGCTAGGAAGAAAAACCTCTTTCCATTTTCAAAAATTCGTTTTCAGTTTCCCATAAAACTCCTTGGAAATTTACTACTAAAACCAGAAAACATAGTTTTTTGATGAAAAGGGCTGCTTTAGTGGTTTCCTAGTGCACTACGAAAATAGCTTCTTTTCATAGTGAAAATCACATTTTTTGAACTAGCTACACTACGGAACTGCGGATTATTCTATTTTTGCAAAAATTTAACTCCAAAAGGTTAAAACATAACTTCTAAATGAATGATGGGACTTTTTAATCATGGAGTGGACCTAAAAGACTTTATTTGGAAATGAAAATGACATTTTGAGATTTCTAACCCTATCACATATCCTTTTAAGAATGAAATGACTCAAGGCCTATTTAACACCATGACTAAAACAAGGTAAAATTTCAGATTTTATAGATCATGGAGTGGACCTATGACCTTTAAAACTTATAAAATTATGACCTACCCTTTACCAAGACTTAAAATGACTTTTAGACCTCATTGAAATCATGACCAAAAGCAGCATTGACACAATGATGTTTTAAGAATTTTTGGGTGATAATAGTGGCTCCACTTGGGATAGTGTGCCCCTATGGTAGACTAAGAACTAGTAGCTCTAGTGATGCTATCCATTTTCTTGACCAAAACAGAAAGAATTTTGAAATTGCCAAGGTTGCTTTAAAATTTTATGGCCCTCACCTCGTGCTCAAGTTCGATGATCTCTGCAAGAAGCACTCAAAGTGTACCTACTAAAAAATGGTCAGTCAACCTTGAGCTTATTTGCATACTCCTACCTACCCTAGTAGCTGCAATTTCCACTTTAGCTCAGGCAACATGATATTTCCAATAAATCCAATCATTTTTATTTTCTGATATTTGAGGCTCTTGACTGCATTCGACCACAAAATAACCATGATAGTGAGATGACCAATGCCACTGAAAATATATCTGATCTTCATAATAAAAATGAAGCTGAAACACTGGAAAATAAATTTCTTCCATGTATTCAGCTATAGGGTCCCAGAAAACATGATCAGTTTGATGACCATCATAACATTCTATATCTTCAGAAAACTAATTCTTATCCACACAAGATTCCTTTGATATGCTATCCAACTGCTTTTCAAAAATGATTCGCACAAATAATGTAATTTTCCTCATTATTATGATCATTCTTTGATGTAAGTTGCTACAAAGTATGACATAAAAAATCAACCTTTTCCTCTGCCTAAGGGTTATAAAAGCTATCTTCCAATATTTCTTCTTGGTGTTTGCAATGATTTTCATACTCTTGATCAAAATACTGGCAAGTTTTTTACATGTTTACATCAATATCAGAGGATGTAACATGGTATTCATAAGTAAACCCCTGTTGATTTTCATGTTGCATTTTATGGGATGTTATCCTTTATTCTTGGTGTTGAAATGTATTGTTATGAAGAGCCTCTAAAATTTCTTGATCAATGAATTCATCATCATGATAACAATCTTCCAAATATTGAATAAAACTAACAAAATGTTTACATCAATCTTTAACCAGAAATAAGGAGGGATGACACTCTTTATACATCATGGAATTTAGCAAGAGAATACAATGAACCATTTTCCAAACCTTTATACCAAGACCATGCTTTTCCTTCTAAAGTGGTCATAAACATCTTCATGAAACAATCTTTAGGGAACTGAATGTTAAGACTGTGTACATGCATAAGGAACCTAACCAAATGAAGAGCAACATTGTCTTTATTTTCATCTTTAAATATTGGAAGATCATCTAACCATTCAAACTTTTCAATGGGATTTGGAAAACCAGGGATATGAGATCTATTCATAGGGGCATACTTGGCATTAATTCTTGTAATGGAACTCATCTTGAAACTTCATCAATCCATTGATCTTTAAGCAGTGGAGTCACCTTCCAATTTGATTATTCGATGTGTGGAGTCACCAAGGTAGTTATGTAGCCTCGAACAGATTTTGAGCTCCTGTTACCTTCAGAAGTTCAGCTTCTTGATTTCGGGAATGAATAATCTTCAGGCTCTCGGCAGACGCACCAAACTTTTATGACAAAATCTGACCTTCATTCATCAAGTAGACTCTGAGTAACTCTTTCAAACCAATATTTTGGCTGAGGCTTAGCCTCCTCAACCTGAGAGGGCTCTCTCAATAGGTTTAAGATTTTTAATTATTGATTAGATGGCTAACTCTAGAAATAAAAATGGCCAAAAATGTATAACTGGTTGAATTACAGATCAGAAAGCATATATTGGTCCATGGAGTCAAATTAGTCTTCAACAAAACATCATGATCATCTAAACATGGAAGTCAAGGAACTTGGATTTTATGTTTATAAGTGAAACAGTAACACAGTGAATAAACATAGTCTAAAAGTATGTGAAGGAAGTTAGAGCATTATCTAATGAATTATAAGTAACAAATTCTCATACCACTGCAAATAGGTAATTGAAAAAGGCCATAGAAATATCAAACACATAAACCCCTTGTGAATCTTGAGTAGTAAAACCAATCTCTGTATTAAGTTGAAACAACACACAGTCTGCTACAATAACACAGCTTCTTTCGCTAATAAAAATTCCAACCCTGATGAATTTGACCTAATGCTTCATATAAAGCCTTTACAATCTTGGATTCCATGATCCACCACTAGGAGAATTCGAATTCCCATACATGACACCTAATCTAACCATAAAACAGACTTTTAATTACAAAATGACAAGTAAATAGTCTTTAAAGAGTCCTAATCCAAATAGGAGTGAAACTCCTAAATATTCCTGCAACAACCTTATCTAAACTCTAATGCTTCCTTTGCCAGCTGCAATCCCAAGAGGTCAAATTTGGATGATGCCTCCACCTTTGATGTATTCATGCTGATCATGACAAA
This sequence comes from Pinus albicaulis, assembly GCA_034641835.2. NCBI lineage: Eukaryota > Viridiplantae > Streptophyta > Pinopsida > Pinales > Pinaceae > Pinus > Pinus albicaulis. The sequence goes on from CM076570.1 coordinate 524,385,008, forward strand.
AACTTCCCTAAAAATCAGGAGACAGATTTCCTATTTTTTAGCCCTTATCTTCCATGTTTATCTTCAAGCAGCTTGTTAATATTGATGATTATTTTATATGTGTCACATGTCCTAATATACCATTGAAAATTCAATATTCCACCTATTCAAAAAGAAATATTTTAAAAAGTGTAAAAGGAGATGAGATATGACTACGCTACAAAAATAGCATGTTTTTGTATTGCAATTTTTATATCACTGTAAAACACTTCTTTAACCATTATTTCTTCTACTTTGCAATCTGATTCTTCATCTGTGCTCCTCATATTTCCACCAGCAACATCAAAAATTGAAACCTAACAATAATTACCTCCCAAATACATATGCAAAATTTCAAAAACTCATCTTCAGCAGTTTCGTAGCGTGCTACGAAACTGTTGTGTATGGTCCCTTTAACATCATTTTCAAAAATTTACAGTTTGAGGATGTTTAACATTCTTCAAGGATTGGTGTCAACATCAAAAAGCATAAAAACTTGACTTCAAAAGTGTTTTACCTCAAAATTGGTCTTCTTCTTAATGACAAACTGATTTAAGATTTATCATTTTATGCACTTGTTCCATTTCCATGTTTTACTGTTTTTACCTGAAAAATAGGTGCTGATACAGAGCTTGTATCTCCTCATCCAAAATTTATTTTGCAAAACTGAATGATGCTTTTGGAGACCAATCTAGCTTGAACAAAAACCTCTCTTTTATTTTTGAAATACCTCTCCTACTACCCAGAAACTATCTTCAAACAACATGTGTAAAACTGGAAAATTCTGATTTCTGAAAATATGGCTTCAAAGAAGGCCTTGTATCTCCCAACTAGTAACACTTGTAAGAAAATTGAGATAGGTTATTGTAGCTGGGGATGTTATTAAGAGAAAAATCCTTCAGTATTCGAAAATACCTTTTATTGTGGCCAAAAAATGGTGTTGAAGTGAACTACTAAAACCTGAAAGCAAAGTTTTTCTCTCAATGACTTTCAGCAGTTTCATAGTGCAAGTTGAGTCATCCATTTCTCCCACCTCATAATGAATGTAAAGAAATTGAAAGAGGTTTTTGTGGTTAGGTATGTTAGGAAGAAAACCCTTTTTCCGTTTCAAAATTCGTTTTCAGTTGCCCATAAACCTCCTTGGAAATGTACTACTAAAACCAGAAAATAGAGTTTCTTTATGAAAAAGGTTGCTTCAGCAGTTTCGTAGCCCGCTACGAAATTATCTTTTTTCATAGCGCAAATCACCTTTTTTTGAACTAGCTGCGCTATGAAATTGCTTATTCTTGTATGATTGCAAAAATTTAACTCCAAAAGGTTAAAACATAACTTCTAAATCAACGGTGGGACTTTTTAATCATGGAGTGGACCGAAAAGACTTTATTTGGAAATGAAAATGACATTTTGAGACTTCTAAACCTATCACTTACCCTTTTAAGAATGAAATGAATCAAGACCTATTTAACACCATGACTAAAAAAAGGTAAACTTTTAGAGTTGATTAATCATGGAGTGGACCTATGACCTTTAAAAATTATAAAAATATGACCTACCCTTTACCAAGACTTAAAATGACTTTTAGACCTCCTTGAAATCATGACGAAAAGCAGAGTTGACACAATGATGTTTTAAGAATTTTTGGGTGATAACAGGGACACTGATCACTTCTAGTTTGTAACTGAGGTCGTATGGCAGACTCAACATGTGAAAAATATTGATATTATAAAACTATAACTGGTTACTTCATTCCAAGATCACGCACTAGACTGGTACGTTAGGTATGCAAGAAAACCCTAATACTACCCTAGAAGAAATTAAAGAAACCGTGCAAGAGCAGTTTAAGAAACGTAAATAATACACGCAGCTAGTGACGGAAATGAATGATATCTGTCAAGAACCTAATGAATTTGTATGGGAGGCTGATCAAAGATTGAAGCACACCCTCAGAGATGGTGGATTTGTGATTGATGATACTCAACATAAAGAATGGTTCATTGTTATGTTGCTCTTACATCTGCGCTAGTCATTAGGTAAGAAAAATATTGTTGCATAATTTGAGGCTGTAGAAGCTGCAATGAAACTAGAAGCTACCCCAACACCTATTGCACTGGGAACTCAAAAAATTCAAAATGAGCTGGAAGCCATGCATCTGGAAGTCAAAAATCTATGCAAGGACAAAGGCAAGGAGGTATGTGTAGAGGTATGGTGTATAAAATGCATAGTTCTAGGGGATCATAAAGACCAGTGTCCCGTTTTCAACAAATATGTGAATTTTAGTCCATTGAAGAACCCTGAATGGTGTACTATATGTCAGATTGTTGGACTACATGACATAGATTTTTCCCAGGGATTGGAAAATATTAGCTTGACTTAAAGCAACGATTTTGAAATTTTTGTTTGTCATTAGGGAATGACGAGCAACATTGTCATATCTATGATATGATGTTGGATAAATCTAAAATCTATAGGATGCAGGTTGAACCTACATCACTAGTATCCCCTTCTGGGCACATATGATTCCAAGGCAGAGGAAGAAGCTAGGAGGTGATTATTTTCTATAACTGTGGTGATGTTGGTCATTATGGGCACAACTATCCAAACCCAACACGATAGTCCTACAGGTACTGTAGACAATTTGATCATGTTATTGGATATTTTCCTGTATTAATTGCTAAAATAGAGAACAAGAAGACTCCACAGAATATTCATATGGTTCGAGCAGAGACTCATGAGGAAGATCCTTCTATGAATGTAGTTACTAGGAGTGGTGTAACAACCAATCAAGATAGAGGAAAGCAACCTGCCACTGATGTATGGATCTGAAAATCACCTGAAAAAGAAGAAGACCTTAATCTTCAACGTGAAAAAGAAACCTTTATTGAAGAAAGGAAATAATTTGCAGAAGGAGGTACTTCCACAAGTGGTAGAACACTAAAGGAAGCTGAAGGAGAATAGGAAATTAAGCAATTTTTACAAGAATGCATAAATTTGTTGCGCAAAAAGAACGTTGTTAAAAATTTACAGGCATTGATGGATAATTATGCAAAAAAATAACAACATATGGTAGAATAACGAGCAGCCAACAAAATATATAAGAACAAGTAGAGAATGCCTAGAGAGATGCGTCAGACTGCGCTGATTGGTTTTTATGAAATGAACCAATTCATTCTAGATTTGGGATCAAATGCTAATGTTCTACCTAAACAAACATGGCAGCGCATGGGAGAACCAAATTTGGAATGGTATACTATCCAACTAGGCATGACTAACTAGAAGAAGATCATTCCTTTGGGGAGATTGTCAAAATTTGTGGTCAATATAGAAGGTTTTAAGGTGTTGGCATATTTTGATGTCATACAAATTGTAGATGATACTGATCCCTATCTTGTAATGCTAGGATTGGATTGGGCCATTGACATGGATGCTGTTATCAATCTGAAGAAACGGAGAATGGAATTTGAGAGCAATGGAGTTAGGGTAATCATTCCTCTTGATCCCACAAAAGGTCAAAGGTATACTGAACCAGTGCGTGCTGAGGATGCGATTGACCAAATTTATAAGCTAACTTTGTGCGAGGAATACTGGATCAATCCAATAGTGGATGGGAATCTTAAATGGGAGAAGGATAGTTCTTGTTTCTCAGACTCTGACAAAGAACTAGAGAATTGGCAGAACCGACTACATGAGGTGTCTGCATTGCATTGTAATTGTGTGACCCATTCTTTGCTGTGTAACATCTGAGGTACATGATTTCCCACATTTTGATGGCTCAACTATGTAAACACATTCCTAGGAGAACTAGAAATGTCTGTGCCAGTAGATCAAAGATTCCATGCTTTGGATCTTGGCTTGCGTGCTACTCTAGCAGGATGGTGAGAAACACATAAGGAGAATATGGGCTATTGGGAGGAATGTGTGCAAATTATGACGCTATGATTTAATGCTAATTAATTAAAGAAGAGGATTTAAACTCTGGCAACGAAGGTCCGCGGAGATATCCCAGGAATAAAATATGGGGTGTAGAACCAAGACCTTAATGGGTTCATATGTTTATTCATACACTAGGAAAGGTGCCAAATGGATGATATTTGGAAACAGAACTGCGTAGAGGTACTATTGAGTGGTCTTCGATGATAGATAGTTTTATTCTTACCTTTCGCATTGATAATGGGTTTGATCCAATTGGTGAATATTTTATCAAAGAAATTATTAATGCACCAATAAGGGAGACTGTGCATTGCAGAAAATTGGCACTTCTGGAAGTTAGGGAACCGCACGCACTCACAGGACCCTCCATCCCTTTGAATATCAGACAAATGTGCTCCATGATGAGCTATGTGGGATATTATAGAAGGCACATTCCCTAGTGTGAATTGATTACTACGCCCTTGAATAGATTACTCACACGAGGTGCGACATTCCATTGGGATGATGAACGTCAGAGAATTTTGCAGTTCTTAAGGGATATGGTGGATACTACTCGATAAGCTTTGAATTACCTAGTCAACAAGCATGTGTTGTTGGGGGGGGATGGTCTGTAGGTGGTTATCCTTAGCTATGAACTACATGCATAGTACGGTGTTGCACGGTATCTATGCAAGGAGATAGACTAGTGCACAGAAGTCTCAAGAACTAGCCGTTGGAACAGTAAAACTGGATAAGGCAGATTTATTACCTTTTTTAAGAGCATCCAAGATGAATTTCATGAAGGGATTTCTCCATATTTTGGACTGTTTTTTTAGTAATGGAACCCAAGGAGCGATTGCAGATGCGCCACAAGTATAAATATGACCTATGGGGTTTCAATAGTTCCCTTTATGTCCTAATTGGTTTGTTAGTAATGGAACCCAAGGAGCCATTGTAGATGCACCACAAGTATAAATATGACTTATGGGGTTGCAATAGTTCCCTTTGTGTCCTAAGGGATTTCTATTCTTTGAGCTCTCTATTTTTCATTACATTTGCTGCATCTATGTTAGGAGTCGATCCCATTTTTGAGGACTCATTGCGCCGAACTGGTCTAGGGTACGCAATTCATAACACGATGACAGCCACTAGTCCAAGTGATGACCTTGCTGCACCAGAAGTACCCATTGTAGAGACCCCTGTGCTATCAAAAACAAAGAAGGGTCAAACATCTGGAACACACAAGTCCCCTCAAGAAAATACCCCCAAACTGCCCCATTTTGCAGGAGAGAAAATGAAGAAAACTATTACCTAAATCCCAAAGACTATAGAGGAAGGGGATGATGAAGTGGTAGAGTTATCCCCCTTATAGTGGTTTCCTAGTTATATTTCGTAGGGAAAACCTATTGTTAAAGTTCCGAAAGAATTAGATAAGGTGCACGCAAGTATCCAAGTGCCTCTGATCCCAGAAAACGTATCAATGGAGGGGGATATGATTGCTAAAATCCCACAGCTACGATTTTATGACTAGGACTTTGCAGACATTGAAAATTTCCCCGAGCTCATGCCAAAGCTCTATCTCAATAAAATTACCTATGAAGGAGGCATGATGCACCTCGAACCAAAGAGGGAAATGCTCAATCTACAGAAGGTAGGCATGCTCAATCTATTGTAGATCCCTCATTTTGGGTGCAGTCCCATTAATGATATATGTGTCAGGCAGTTGTTGGCCTTAATTCATGACGATGTGCTCTAGCTGGGAGAGCGCATCCCAATTGATGCAGAGTTAATTCACCGAGTCACAGGTCTATCGAACAACGAGTCCGACCCTATAGCAGATTTTGGAGGTAAAGCGCAGGAGAAAGCGCCAGTGGATAAAATAACAAATAAATATTATGTCACACGAAAATATTAGGGATTCATTTTAGAGAATATTAACGACCCCGTATTCCATATTGGCATGCTCATCTTGGCTTGCAAGATGATGCGCAAGTGTAGGCCGAAGGAAGTGTCTATGCATGTGATAACGCTAGTTGGAAGGTGTGAAAAAGGAGTTATATACAATTGGTGTAGGTATCTCTGCAAATATTTTCTTGAAAATGTGTGCGAGGTCCAGCAGGAGGGAAATACATTCCAATACACTTGTCTCTTATTACTTATCACATTGATTCTATGGAAAAATCCTGAAGACACGCAGTTCCCTTAGCTGCAAGAGACGATGTGCGAAACTACAGGCTACGCAACACTACTCATATGACCCAGTGCGCATGAAGGAGAAAAAGATCTTTTGGGTTTGTATGATGCAAACTTATACCAATCAGTATAGTCCAAGCCACGACTTTCCCCTTCTCTGTATGACCAATACAAGATGGTAGTCGACTTTAAGGATACATTTCACAACATCCACATCCACGCAAAGCGCGTTGTGGAGGGCATATGGTATGAATTTCTTTATTTAGTAATGGAGGATGACCTCATCAGAGTGACAACATAATGGTCATCGTCTTGGTTGAATCCACCAACACATTTGTGCACTCCAATGGGAAAATCAATGGAGAAGGCTACTAAAATCCTGTAGAAACCGTACCACCAATAGTCACAAAAAAGCCAAGTGACAAGGAACCCACCTCGATGACAATATGAGAAACCATTGATACAACCACCGTGCCAGAGAAAAATGGCTCTACACCTAAGGATACTAAAGTAGTAACGACATCAAAAGGAAAAAAGCATGGTTTATCCATAAACTCTGAACCTGGGTCATGACCCCTCAAGCCAAAAATATCCTATTAAGGCTCCGAGGCCACTTTGGTTAAACTGAGACATGGTTAGGCCATCATTTAGATCTTATATTGCTTGCTTCTTGAATGTTGATTTCTGAATTTATTCTAGATTTCTTTTCCGCAATTTACTTTATGCAAAGTGTGGTTTCCTTTTCGCAAGAGTAGACTAGGAATTTCCTTTCCTAAAAAATAGAATATGTCTCATTTAAATTTAATTTCCTTTACAAAAAGATATAATATATGTGTGTAGTTTTCATTATGCTTTACATTTTTTCCAAGAGAATATATTTCCTTCTTGACATTTACTTTCTAAGTAGAATAGATTTTCTTATTTTTATTTATCTTTTGAAACTTAGGATTGGTGGCTTACCTAGATCTTTGTTCATTTGAAGTTGTTTCATTTCCTTCTCTCACTTGCATCAAAGGGATTCAGACTGGGAAGAGGAATGTGTTTTCTACACATGCAGTGTCGACCCATCTTAGTTTTTTACAAACCTCTGGTTGATAATTTAAGTTGATAGCCTCGGGTGTTGTAGCATTCTTGTTGCAATACTAGGGCTCACCGATACCACCCTTAAAATGTTGGGTTTGTGGTTAGAATCACCTGTGGAGAGAATATCCATGGAATCCACTAAAGACGAAAAAAATGCTAAATAAAATTAAGGGGGCATTGATAGTAAATGATGTAGCTTGTAATATACTAAAAATCGACACTCCATCGGTTGGGAGATAGTCAGGTGATCAGTCAACTATTGTAGAAGTACAAGGTATGATATTTGAAAATAATGTGCCTATGTTTGTAGATCCATGGGCTACCTTAAGTTATGTCTCCCATTTTGTAGTTGAGAGATGTAAACCTAGAAAGGAAAAAGAAACATACCCCTTGGTTGCTACAAATACCTATAGAAACTAAAAGAAAAGTGTCTAAAATTTGTAATAATCTCACTATAGACCTTAATGGAATGTAAACTATCCCAAAATTAAACCTTTTACCATCATGAGCTTATGATTCCTTCATAGGAATGGACTGGTTATAAAATATAAAGTGATATCAAACTGTCTACACAAGTCCTTTACTGGTGTGGATGATAGACGAAAACATTACATGGTTCAAGGCATACCAAGAAAAAAAAAATATTTGTCAGGTAAATGCCTGTTGTATAAATGAATAAATATCCTAGGAAAGGGTGTCAATTATTTATTTTTCAAGTGCAACAACTCTCTGAAACTGACCAACAATCATTATTAGTTGAATATATTATACTCTAAATTTTAAATATGTATTTTCAGAAGAAATACAAAGACTTCCTCCAAGGAGGGATATTAAATTTACAATTGATCTTATACTAGGAGTTGTTCTAGTTTTTAAGGCCCCATATAGAATTAATAAACCTGAATTAATGAAACTAAAGATTCAATTACAAGAGCTATTGCAAAAAAATTACATAATTTTGAGTGTGTATCCTTGGGGAGCACCTGTATTTGTTTATGAAAAATAAATATGGAACCTTGAGGTTATGTATAGATTACAGACAATTGAATAAGATGACCAAAAAAATAAATACCCCTTACCAAGAACAAATGACTTGTTTGATCAATTTAGGGGAGCTTCTATATTTTCAATGATTGACTCAAGGTTAAAATACCATCAAATGAGGATCAAGGATGAAGATATACACAAGAAATATTTATGTACCCATTATGGACACTATGAGTTTGTATTGATTCCATTTGGGTTGACTAATGCACCTTCCAGATTCATGTGTCTTATGAAAAATGTGCTAAGGTCATTCCTAGATAAGTCTTTTATTGTCTTCATAGACGATATTTTATAATATTAAAATATTAATGATTTACATGATTATCATCTGAAGATGGCTCTATAAACTCTAAGAGATAATGATATTTATGATAAATTTAGTTAATTCTCATTCTACGAGGAGAAAAATCATTATTTGGAACATTTAATATCAAAAGAGGAAATTGTTGTAGACCCTGAAAAGGTAAAAGGAATTTTGGAGTGGCAAAATCCTAAAATTTTGAAGAGGTTAGATCCTTTATGGAAATAACATTATATTATAGGAGATTCATAAAAGTGTTCTCTAAAATTTCTTTTCCAATCACTGATTTAAAAAACAAGGGAATTTAGTTTGAATGGAGTCCAAATTATGAAGCTAGTTTTCACAAACTAAAACAACTTTTAACAACAACTCAAATTTTAGAATTGGATGATCCCAATAGGGAATTCATGGTATGCACATATGCAAGTAAATAAGGATTAGCGGGAGTTTTAATTCAAGGTGGCCATGTCATTTTCTTTGAATCCATAAAATTGAAGGAACATGAGAAAAACTATGCTACACACGATATGGAATTAGCAGCAATAATTCATGCATTTAAAACACGGAGACACTATTTGATAGGTAGAAATTTCTAGCTAAGGACATATAATTTGACTCTAAAATACCTACTTGGTGATCCTAATTCAAATTCTAGACAAGCAAGATGGTTGGAATTGAGAAGTGAATATGAATTTGAAATTTCACACATCAAAGGGAAAGAAAATAAGATAATTGATGCTTTGAGTAAAATGTTTAACCATAATTGTGTTGAAAAGACAATTAGTTGGTCAAAAAATCTAGCTAAAAAAGTAAAAATATCTGGAAATGTACATTTAGATTATATGCAAATCAAAGATAAATTTCATAAAGTTTAAAGTTTGCAAGTAAAAATATCTGAACCAAATTTTATTGATGTTTAGAGGAAGAATTTACATACAAAATGACATAAATATGGAAAAAAATTTACTGGATGAGCTACATAAAATACCAACAACTGGTCACCCTAGTTAAATAAATCTTATCACATATTTGAGAATGGATTTATTGGCCAAACATGAAAAATGAGATAGTTGAATATGTAGACATATGTCTTGAATTTGAACAAGTTAAGGCACCACATCAACATCCTGCTGGTTTGTTACAAACATTTCCCATTCCTAAGTGGAAATGGGAGACTATTTCAATGGATTTTTAGAATCAGGGCTCGGAATCTCCACAGTTCTCATTTTTCAGTCTATGTTTCGGGTCTAAAGCAAGACCCATCATCAGGACAAATCTGGAAAAAAGAGAGACAAAAAGTGTTGAATAAATAGTGGAACAATGACAAGAAAAGGAGCCGACCAGTTATCCATTAAATGGTTTAGTTTTCTAATTTATTTTTGTTTTATTATAATTGGTCATTTTGTTTTTTTTTTAAATATCAAAATCATTATTATGATATTTTAAGTTGTAAGCTAATAATGTTTTAAAGTTTCTAAAAATTTAATATTCCTATTAATAAAGTCTTATGTTTATCTTATTTAAGGATATTTAATTTCTTGCTAAGTAAAATCAAAGTGTAGTAAATATATTCATATCTTAATTGTGAAGAGGGGTCCTAATATTCAAATGTTAGATTGATGGCTTGATTCTATTAGTTTTATATGACCTTATAAATTAAAATCTGTTTAATATTATTTAACCTTTAAAAAATTCTAAAGTTTTATAATTATATTTAAGAAATTATACTAATAGTTTAAGTTTTTTTATATATTTAAAGAAAAGAATTTAAAATGGTAGCTCTTAAAATTACAGTACTATGATTATACTAAAAGATTAAGGATTTCACTCTATTAATATTATAAGGTCAAAAGGAGATTATAATTATTACTATTTCATTAATAAGAATCAATGATAAAAGTCCTAAGCTTTTTATCCTCTTTTAGCTAAAGTTTTAGATTAATGGATTTGTTTTAAAGAAGAGAAGTATTATTAGATAAGTTTTAGAGTTATAGTATCCCCTTATACTAATATTATGCTAAAATTGTCATATGTGCTTTATATTATAATAACGAAGATGGAGAAGATATTAGAATGGGATAGGAAAGGTCAATTGGTTTTAACCCATAGATAAGGATTGTAACCAATTGATCCAATAAACTAAGTATGCAGAAGGTATGGGTTAATTGGCAGTACAAGGTTAAGAAAGGGAATTCAAAGGATAGATTTTACAATTAAGTTTTTAAAGAAGGGTAGAATGGTAAGGTTAAGGAGAAGGGGAAGGGTAAGGTGCAAAATAGAGGGTAGAGGAATAGGTACAAGGTATAGAAAGAGAATCATAAAGGGATGAAGGAAGGGAGGGGTTACAAGGAGACCATTGATTCAAGAGAGCAAGAAGCTTTAACTGGACAACACGTGGACCCAATTTCTGCTAATTTCTAAGCCTCCATCTCTATTAAGGTTATGTGGGTGCTTTAAGATTTCCAAGGCTTCATGTATTTTGCGTTTGAAATGATGTTTTTCCTTGGCAATGATTACTACTTCTTCTAGGCATATGTGGTGACATGTTTTGCTCGAATGTTCAGCCAAAGCTGAGGTTTTAATTCTTCCAAGCCTAATGTCTGCCCCATGTTCTTTAAAACTTATTTTAAAGGTTCTGCCCGTTTCCCCAATATAGAAATCTCCACACGAACAATTGATTTTGTAGACACCTTTTTGTTGGAGATGATCGGGGTCATCCTTAACCGAATTCATTTTTTGCCTGATGGTTACTAAAGGCTTGAAGGTTGCTCTAATGTCTTTTTTGGCTAGAACCTTGGCTATCTTGTCAGTGACTCCTTGAATATAAGGGAGGTAAGATTTTTTAGTGGAGGGGTTGTGAGTAACCATTCTTTTGCTTCCAGATCTGGCTTTTTGTATAGCCTTTTTGATGTCCTTATTTCTATATCCCAAGTTTAAGAAGGATTTCTTCAGATATTCAATTTCTTCTTCTACGTGAGTTTTGTCAGATATTCTAAAAGCACGAGTAAAGAGAGTCAACAATACTCCTGTCTTCTGGGCTGGGTAGTGATGTGAGTTGGCATGTAGATAATTGTTTGTGTGTGATTTCTTTCGGAACACTTTGTGTCCAAGGGATCCGTCTTCATTTCTTGAGAGATGTACGTCAAGGAAAGGGATGCAGTTGTTTTCTTCGCCTTCCATTGTAAATTGGATATCTTTGGATATGTTGTTGAGATGGTCAACGAAGTTCTTTAATTCCTCATCTCCATGGGGCCAATTTACATTTGTGTCGTCTACGAACCTTATCCAAAACTTGGGTTTTAATGGGTAGGAATCCAAAGCCTTCTTTTCAAATTTCTCCATGAAGAGGTTTGCTACTATAGGGGATAACGAAGAACCCATAGCAACACCAGATGTTTGTTCAAATATTTCCCCTTGGAAGGTGAAAAAGGTAGAGCGAAGACATATTTCAGCAAGTTCTGCAGTTTGCGGGTCTGCTACTTTTTTCACTACCTGCATGGCTTCATCAAGAGGGATTTTGGTGAAAATTTGGACAACATAAAAGCTAAAAAAAATTTCACCAGGGTATAATTTAGCTTTTTTAATGAAATCTACATATCGGTTGGAGTCTTTGATGAAAGAGCTAGTATTGCCCACCATAGGGGTGAGGGTGCGAGCCACATATTTGGCTAATTCATAAGTTGGCACACCTATAGTGTTAACGATAGGCCTTAAAGGAACACCAGCTTTATGGATTTTTGGGGCACCATAAATACGAGGTATGATTTCGCCTTCTCGGTATAAGCGTTTCTTCACATTATCATCCAGATTGGACTCCTTGATGGCTTTTTTAACCTTTTTTATGACTTTGGATATGGGGTTTTCATTCAGTTTTTTATAACTTCCGCTATTGTGTAGGTGATCCCTCATCTTATTGTTGTACTCTTCTTTGTCCATAACTACTGTAGCCCCTACTTTATCTGCCTTTAGAATGACAATATCGTTATTGCATATTAGGTTTTTTAGGGCATTTAATTGACCGCTGCTTAAGTTTTTCTTTGGAAGCTTAGCTCTATCGAGAATAATGGCACATTATTTCCTTACCTTGCCTTTGTCTTGATCATTAAGCACCTTTATGCCATCTTCAATGTCACAAATTATTTCCTCCTTTGGTATACGACTGGGGGCTACAGCGAAGTTGAGTCCTTTAATTAAAACTTCTATTTTGTCTTTGGTTAATTCATATGTAGAAATGTTGAAAACTTTATTGTTGTTGGAATTGTTGTTTTTACCCTTTTCGTTGCCTATAACCCTTTCGTTATTCATGTTACAAGTTGATATGTTCGAGTTTATATTTATATCATTTGTGCCATGATTTCTTGAAAAACCTACTGCTGTGTTGGACTGTCTTGTTAAAAACTCTGCTGCGTTGGACTGTCTTATTAAAAACTCTGATGTTGGTTTACGACCGTCATTATTTGTACATGAAACCACGGTAGTTTCCACATCCATTAGATCTGCTCCGTGGTATGCTTGGTTCCATGTGGGGATTGCGGCCGCCTTTGTTTTCACGTTCATCGAATCGATTCCACCATGCGCTTGGTTTTGTGAAGGGACAGTGGTTAACGTTGTGTTGTTATTCTGGTCAAACATGCTTTGAATGTCCTTGTTTTCATACGAATCAATGTGTGTTGCCACTTCCACTGCATCGGTTTCATGGTCTGCTTGGTTCTGCGCAGGGACGTTGTCTCTTGTTGTGTTCACACCCATTGAATCGATTCTACGGTGTGCCTGGTTCTGCGTCAATACAATGGTCATAATTATGTTGTCAATGTTAAGATATGCTTGCTTTTCAGAGCTTGTTACTTCCATTAAACCGCTGGACTCGGTTTCTGGATCTGCATGCGGTTTTATATCACGTTCAGAACTCAGATTTAACTCATTATGTGTTTCAGAACTCGTCATTTCCGTTTAGTGTTGGTTTGCGTATGGTTTTATCTCTGTAGCTGTTTTATTGAGAGTCCTGTTGTCATGTTCATATCCTCGATTCACGGTGTTGTGTTTATGAGGTTCCCATTCAGTGCGAGCAGTCTATTTTCTTTCAGTCCACCTATCATGTTTTTTGATACTTTGGTACCCCTGTTCAGACATTCCGCTCTCTGTCTGCGACTTGGAGAACAGACTTGCCTCATCTGTGTTGAGGTTCTTCTGCGTTTCAGAGCATTTCATCGACTCCATTTTTTATTTTGTGTCTAGATATGCGTTCGTAGCTGGTTTATCTTTATTAAGGTTTGTTGGTACCAGAATGTTACTATCAGAGCTTGGATCCCACGTTTTATGTCGTAGAAGTTCCTCCACGGTGCCTGAAGTTTGCATCAGCTCGGTCCACCGGTCATTGGACCGTGTCCTTGGAGTGGAGTAGTCAGATAGGATACTATGTTAGTGCCAATGTCCAGAATTGTCACTTAATTTAACAAGTTTTCTGCTTTGTTTAGCCCGTGCTTGCTTACCTTCTTTTTGAGCCTTGAGCACTCCTGCGGCATCAATGATGGACCACAAATCTTGACAAATGAGTGACAGTTTGAGATGTAATCTGAAAGCTTTAGTAGACAGATGATCCATCCAGAATCTAGTCTTATGGATTTCATGGCGTATTAGAGATCTGCTGAGTCGGTCAAAGGCTCTATGTTTATGCTAGTTGTTGAGTTTGTGTTTTATGCGAGCGAAGGATGGAGTGAGATTAGAGTCTCGACACTATTTTAGAAATGTCAAATCTGCTTCCCTTTTCTGAATTTTCATCCTTGTTTTTTCGAGATTTCTGATCTCGATCCATGTATCCCTTCCGTACAGGGTAACAATGATGGATTGTAGATTTCTGTGGTGTATATTTTTAGAATCAGGGCTCAGAATCTCCACAGTTCTCATTTTTCAGTCTACGTTTCGGGTCTAAAGCAAGACCCATCATCAGGACAAATCTGCAAAAAAGAGAGACAAATAGTGTTGAATAAATAGTGGAACAATGACAAGAAAAGGAGCTGACCAGCTATCCATTAAATGGTTTAGTTTTCTAATTTATTTTTATTTTATTATAATTAGTCATTTTGTTTTTTTTTTCAAATATCAAAATCATTATTATGATATTTTAAGTTGTAAGCTAATAGTGTTTTAAAGTTTCTAAAAATTTAATATTCCTATTAATAAAGTCTTATGTTTATCTTATTTAAGGATATTTAATTTCTTGATAAGTAAAATCAAAGTGTAGTAAATATATTCATATCTTAATTGTGAAGAGGGGTCCTAGAATGATCTAAAGGTTAGATTGATGGCTTGATTCCTATTATTTTTATAAGACCTTATGAAAATTAAAAATCTGCTTAATATTATTTAACCTTAAAAAGTTCTAAGTTTTTTATAATTATGGTTTAAGAAATTATACTAATAGTTTAAGTTTTTTATATATATTTAAAGAAAAGAATTTTCAATGGTAACCTAAAATTATGTAAAGGGCCTAAGGGATTATACTAAAAGATTAAGGATTTGACTCTATTAGTATTATAGGGTCAAAGGGAGATTAAAATTATTACTATTTCATTAATAAGAATCAATGATAAAGGTACTAAGCTTTTTATCCTCTTTTAGCTAAAGTTTTAGATTAAGGGATTTGTTTTAAAGAAGAGAAGTATTAATAGATAATATTTAGAGATATAGTATCCCCTTATACTAATATTATGCTAAAAATGTCCTAAGTGCTTTATATTATAGTAACGAAGATGGAGGAGATATAAGAAAGGGATAGGAAAGGTCAATTGGTTTTAACCTATAGATAAGGATTGTAACCAACTGATCCAATACCCTAAGTATGTAGAAGGTATGGGTTAGACTAAGGTATAAGGTTAAGAAAGGGAACTCAAAGGATAGATTTTACAATTAAGTTTTTAAAGAAGGGTAGAATGGTAAGGTTAAGGAGAAGGGTAAGGGCAAGGTGCGAAACAGAGGGTAGAGGAACAGGTACAAGGTAGAGAAAGAGAATCATAAAGGGATGAAGGAAGGGAAGGGTTACAAGGAGACTAGTGATTCAAGAGAGCAAGAAGCTTTAACCGGACAACACGTGGACCCAATTTCTGCTAATTTCTAAGCCTCCATCTCTATTAAGGTTATGTGGGTGCTTTAAGATTTCCAAGGCTTCACGTATTTTGCGTTTGAAATGATGTTTTTCCTTGGCAATGATTACTGCTTCTTCTAGGCATATGTGGTGACATGTTTTGCTCGAATGTTCAGCCAAAGCTGATGTTTTAATTCTTCCAAGCCTAATGTCTGCCCCATGTTCTTTAAACCTTATTTTAAAGGTTTAAAGAACATGTCTACCCCATGGATTTGATTACAAAGTTACCAAACACTAAAAATTAGCATGATGGAATTATGTTTGTATTTGACAAACTCATCAAGGTTACATAGTTTATGCCAATCAAATCCACATTTAAGGCTATAAACATTGGAGAAATATTTATGAGGGATATTTTCATAATTTATGGGGTGCCTAAGGTTGTAATCTCAAACATAGATGTTAAATTAACCTCCAAATTATGGAAATGATTATTTGAAAACATGAGAAGTAAGTTAAACTTTATTACATCCTATCATCCTCAAAACGATGGTAAAAAATAAAGGACCAACTAGATATTAGAGGATAGGCTAAGGATGTATGTAAACATAAGAAAACTAAATGGGAATACTATCTACACCTAGTTGAATTTTCATATAAAAGTTGATATCAAACTTATTTAAAATTGAGTCCATTTGAAGTCATGTATGGGAGAAGATGCAAGGTACCACTAAGTTGGGATCTCCGTAAATAAAAATTGATACTAAGACTAGACATGTTTAAATAAATGGGAGAGATAGTCAAAAAAGTCAAACAAAAATTGAAAACAACTCAATATCATCAAGAATATTATGCATATTTGAGGAGAAATAAGAAAAAAGTCAATGTAGGAGATCATGGATACCTGAAAGTTAAACCTAATGATAGTACACTCAGGCTTGGAAGTTGTGCTAACTGATCTCCTAGATATTTTGGGCCCTTTGAAATGTTAGCTAGAGTTGGACCCGTTGCTTACCAACTAGCCTTACCATACAACATTAAGATTCATAATGTCTTTCGTGTTTCATTATTTAAAATATATGTGCATGATCCTTCTCATATAGTTGATTTACATGTTGTACAGGTGGAACCAGAGGGAGAGTTCCTAGCATAGCCATTGTGTACTCTAGATTGGAGGGTGGTTGCACTCCTAAATAGAGAATTTGTTTAGTTAAAGGTTCAATGGAAACATTTCACTCCATAGCCTAGAAGCAACCTAGGAATTGGAGGATGTTTTCAAGGAAGCTTATCCTTCTATGGTTTATATTTTCAAATTTTCAAATACATAACTAGGTTGGTTCTTCATAATGACATATATAATCATGATTTTATGTATTTAATGTTAAAATAGCAATAAATTTATTATTGTTATTCTTGAGGCATGGTTTTCGTGCTCAAGGAAATTTATTTTAAAGGTTAAGAAACCATTGAGTGCTTCTAGGTTTTTCACAAAGTCAAATGAATCATTGTCATGTATTGAATACCCATTTGGGCATCTTCTATATTGTAAATAAAAAATTATTGAGTCAAAGTACAGTCAAAATACACTCCAAGAATACTTCGTGGTGAGAAAATAAAGTTGTCCTACATGAAGGGACAAGTCATTGCAAATATAGAAATTTCTACCCCTCAAAAGCCTATATATAAGAAAGAACTCGACCTCATTTGGATACACTCTATTGTGAAACCAACTCCAAAGATAGAAGAAAAGAGATATCAACGCCTTAGAAATAAGCCACTTCGAGCGGGCAACCTCCAATACATTACATGAATGAACAATTCTTGGATGATACAAACTACAAAACCTCCTTTCTATATATGGGAGTCCATGGGGCCAAAATGTAATCCTACTCGGGCAACAATGTAATCCTAGCTGACCTAACAATAATAATTTAAGGGAAAAATAATAACAATAAGGGGGTTACACTAACAACAATAAGGGAATATAATAGTAATAGAGGGACCTAACATGCCCCTCTCCTTCAAAAAAGTGTTGTCATCAACGCTTGAGTAGCTCTCGGTGCTTCTGTATAAAATTCTCATCTTCTGATGTAGAATCTTCAGTGGGTAAGTTCTTCCACTTGATGAGATACTCTGAAATTGATCAATTTTGTAGCTGTCATGTTCTTGTTTCCATGACCGCTTCAGGTTCCAATATGATTTTTCCTTCCTCATCAAGTTTTGGAAATATTGTTTGAACTCGAAGATTTTCACCTATAACCTTCTTTAAGCATGAAACATGGAGAACTGGATGCACTCGTGAAGAAGCAGGAAGCTCCAATTTGTATGCCATAGTACCAATATTTTGCAACACCTTGTAAGGACCATAGTACTTTGGCGATAATTTATTATCCTTCTTAGCTTGCTTGAGGGACATTTGTTTGTATGGTTGTAGCCATAAAAATACCAGTCTCCTACATCAAAACTTCTCTCGCTGCGATGTCGATCTTGCCTATTGTTTCATTTGATTTTGTGCCAAATTCAAGTTGTCCTTTAAGAGTTGGAGAAATTCTTGTTGATGCTCGATGTGATCTTCCACTACTTTAACCTTTGAATTTTCTCTTAAAGACGATGTGATGGATGGTGGATGATATCCATAAAGTGCCTTAAATGGGGTAATTTTTTCTACAGTATGGAAGGAAGTGTTATACCACCATTCAGCTAGAGGTAACCAATTGACCCATTGTGTTTGTTTATCAGATACAAAACAACGAAT
The DNA here is from genome assembly GCA_034641835.2 of Pinus albicaulis. Classification (NCBI taxonomy): domain Eukaryota; kingdom Viridiplantae; phylum Streptophyta; class Pinopsida; order Pinales; family Pinaceae; genus Pinus; species Pinus albicaulis. The sequence goes on from CM076570.1 coordinate 524,403,392, forward strand.
ATATCCTTCCAAAAATTTATTTACTATCTCGGTTTGACCATCGGATTGAGGATGATAAGATGAGCTATGAGCTAATTGAGTACCCAAACAAGAAAATAACTCCTTCCAAAAATTTCCAGTAAAAATGGGATCTCTGTCACTCACGATAACCCTTGGGTTTCCATGTAGCTTTTGAATTGTGTCCATAAATGTAGTAGCAACTGCACTTTCTTTAAATGGATGAGATAATGCACATTATTGAGATCAAAATATTGCTCCATATGTAGTATCCATGTTACAAGATCCTTTCCATCAAAGTTCCTCATATCCATTTTTGGAATATGGTGTTTCTTCCTGCCAACATTAGAGTTTATGAAATCAAATTTAGAATTTATTTTTTTCTCATCATGAGTCTCCTCTACTATATTTTCACCATTAGGAAACATTTTTTGTATCAACTTTAACAATGTTACGAGTTAATAACAATGTTACGATGAAATAGGTAACACGACCTCAAACGGGAACTCTAGCCCAAAACGCTCAAAAAACATGAAAAAACACCCCAAAAAAAAAAATGTCTTCCGAACGCACTTGTTTTTTTTCGAAGGTCAAATTTCAACATTTTCTAAAAAATTATGTAAAAACAAAATTGTTTGTTGAAAAAAACATGAAAAAACACCCAAAAAACAAAAAGTGTGTCTTCCAGAACGCACTTCGTTTTTTTTTAAGGTCAAATTTCAACATTTTATAAAATTATGCTAAAAACAAAATTGTTTCTTGAAAAAAAGATTGAAAAGACACCCTCAAAACAAAACAAGTTGATGCTGGAACAAAAAAAAAAAAAATTGTGTCATACTTTTGGCATTTTTAAAAATAGAAATAACATTTTTTAATTTTTAAAATTCAAACATTAAAAAAAACCTAAAATTTAAGAAAAATAAATAAATTTAAAAAATAAAAACATTTAAAAGCTTAAAATTTAAAAATATATGAAGATAAAAAATTAAAAAATTAAAAAAAAACAAAATAAAAATTTTAATTCAAACATTAAAAAAAACCTAAAATTTAAGGAAAAAAAATAAACAAAAAAATTTAAGATTAAAATTTTAAAAAATATACAAATTAAAAAATAAAAATAAAAACAAAATAAAAATATTCAACTTTAAAATTTAAAAAAAAAAAGTTAAAAAAAGAAGGAAATTATAAAAAATAAAATATAGAAATTAAATTTAAAAAAAAAAAAAAAAAAAATGCTTATTAAATTTTAAAAAAAAATTAAAATTAAAACAAAAAATTAAATTTAAGGAAATATATTAAATTTTAATAAATTTAAAAATTTAAAATAAAAATATATTTAAAAAAATAAATTAATTAATTAATTAAATTAAAAGTAAAAAAATGAAAAATTAATTCGAAATAAAATACAATGAAAATATTAAATTTAAAACAATATATATTAAAAAAACAAAAAAACTATAAAAAATAAGTTAAATTTAAATTATAAAAAATAAAATATATATATGAACTTAAATTAAAATATGTATATATATCAGATTTTATTAAATTAAAAAAAAATTAATATTAGAATAACAAATTAAATTTAAAAACAAAAATATTAAATTTTAATAAATAAATGAAAAAATAAATTTTAAATATAAAAGAAAAAAAAATCATTGTTAAAATAAAAACTTTAAAAATCAATTAAAAATGGAAAATTGAAAAAAATATAAAAATATAAAATAATATTAAATAAAAAAAAATTTAAAAACAAATTAATTTTAAAAAATTAAGTTTAATTAAAAAAAAAATCTAATTTTAAATATAGAATTTTAATTGAAATATAAAAATATAAAAATTTTATGTTATTAACAAAAAAAAATTAATAGAAAAGTAAAACATTTAAAAAACAATATTAAATTCAACTAAATTTAAAAAAAAATACAAAATTTATTAAATTCTATAAAATAATAAATGAAATTTATGAAATTAAAAAAAAAAAAAAATCAATTAAATAAAAAAGAAGAAGCAAAATTTAATAAAAATTACTAACAAAATAAATTAAAACAAAATTAAAACAAAAAAAATAATAAAATTTAAAAAAAATAAAAACAAAATAAAAATAAAAAAACAAAACAGATTATATTTTATATGAAAAAATTAAATTAAAAAAAGAATTAAATTTTTCAAAAAAATAATTAAATTTTTTGAAAAAAAATTAAAAAAATTAAAAAAATTAAAAAAAAATCAATTTAAAAAAAGAAATTTTAAAAAATTAAAAAAAAACCAATTTAAAAAAAATAAAAAAAAATTGGAGGCGCGGTGGTGGTGGGGCGACGGTGGTGGTGGTGGGGGCAGCGCCACCCGGCCCTCCCCGCCCGGGCGGCGGCGGTGGCCGGCCCGTGGGCGGGCGAGGGGCTGCGCAGCCACCCCGCCCGCCCACGGGCCGGCCTCCGCCGCTGCCCGGGCGGGGAGGGCCGATTCCGGGAATCGACCCTCCGTGCCCGGGCGGCACCGGAGGCCAGCGCGTGGGCGGCGGGGGTGGCTGCGCAGCCCCCCGCCAGCCCACAGGCCGGCCACTGCCGCTGCCCGGGCGGGGAGGGCCGGGTGGCGCCGCCCCCACCACCACCACTGCCGCCCCACCACCACCGCCGCCTCCAATTTTTTTTTTTTTTAATTTTTAAATTTTTTTTTTTTTTTTAAATGGTTTTTTTTTATTTCAAAAAATTTAATATTTTTATTTAAAATATATTTTTTTTTGTTTTTATTCTTTTTATTTTGTTTTTATTTTTTTTAAATTTTATTATTATTTTTTTTTGTTGTTTTTAAATTTTAATATATATGTATATTTTTTATTTGATTTGATTTTAATTTTTTTTTAATTTTTAATATTTTTATCTTAATTTGATTTTTTTTTAATTTTTTTTTAATTTCAATTTTTTTTTTTTTTTTTAATTCAATTTTTTATCTTAAATTCAATTTGTTTAATTTTTTTTATATAATTTTCTTTTATTTTTATATTTAATATTATAGATTACTTATTTTTTAAAATTTAAAATTTAAAATTTATTTATTAAATTTTTAAAATTTTAATTTAATTTAATTTAATTGTTTTTTTTTTATTTTTTAGTTTATTTAGTTTTTCATTTTTAAAATCTATAAATTGTTTCATTAAAAAAAAAGCACTAAATTTATGTGTATTTGTTTTTTAATTATTTGCATGTGTTTTTTTTCATTTTTTTTTGTTTTTTAATGATAGTTTTTTAATTTTTAATTTTTAATTTTTATATTCTTTTTCAATTTTAAATTTTTTTTTTTTAATTTGTTTTTTTTGTTAATTTTAAAATTTGTATTTTTTTTGTTATTATTATTTTTTTTTTAATTTAAATTTTTAAATTTAAATATTTTTTTTTAATTTTTTTTTTTAATTTTTTTTTAATCTAAATTTTAATTTTGTAATTTTAATTATTTTTAAATTTTTTTTTAACTTTTTTAATATGGTTTTTTTAATAAGTTTTAAAAAAATGTTTTTTATGTTTTTTTAATTTTTTTGGTCAATTTTTGTTTTTTTCTTTAAATTATGTGTTTTCAAATTTTGTCATTTCCTTTGATATAATTTTTGAATATTTTTTGTTTTTATTTATTTATTTTTGTTTAAATTTTTTATTTTTACGAGCTATTTTTGTTTTTTTTTACATTTTTATTGGGTTTTTTTATTGTTTTTATATATTTTTTTATCTAAGTTTTATGTTTTATTACCAACATGAAAATCACCACTCTAAAAAAAAGAGGTTGATGCAGCATCAATACGTTTCAAAATTAGCATGAAAATCAGCGCTCTAAAAAAAAAAGGTTGATGCAACATCAATACGTTTCAGAATTAGCATGAAAATCACCGCTCTAAAAAAAAAAATTGATGCTGCATCAATACATTTCAAAATTAACATGAAATTCACCACTCTAAAAAAAAAAAAAAAAAAGTTGACGGCGAGGTGATCTTTTGCATCAATACGTTTCAAAATTAGCATGAAATTCACTAACATTTTAAAACAAATATTCATACTTCATAAATAAAAATATTAGAGTGTAGAAAATGTGCTCCAAAAAAAAATGGTGATTCTGCATCACCACTTTTCAAAATCAGGTGCTTTTTATGCTACCAAGAAAAAGTAGGTAACATTGCGGTTACCTATTTCATCGGTAACATTGTTCTTTTTCAAACCTTCCATGTCTGCTTTTAGATCATTCTTCATGTTTTCCATTTTTTCATTGATCTTAGCTTCCATGTCATCCATCTTAGATTCCATGCTAGCTTCCATGCCATCCATCTTAGCTTCCATGCCATTTTTAAAGCCATCCATCTTAGATTCCACGTCTTTCTTCAAACCATCCATCTTAGTTTTCATGCCTTTCTTCAAAACTTCCATGTCATTTTTTGTTGCTCTTTTATAGAGCGAAATTTGTTGCATTTGCTATTGTAATTTTGATATGTCATGTTGCCATTCTTCGTCTTCATGAGTCATAGTAGAGCCTTTTAAAGGCTTAATGGGTGTTGAATTCTTTTTAGGGGCCATTTTAGAATCAATTCAACTTGATTCTTCAAACAAGGCTTATGCAATTCGGAAAAAAAATACACACCTTTTACTTGCTTTGAGGAGCTCGATATTGAAATTGTATTATCTCTATAATTGAAGATCCTCAATATCTGAAATTTGGCTCTGTAGTAGTCTCTGAAGCTTCTTTCAAATGCCACAGGTTTGACTTGATTTTGATTCTTCAAGGCAAAGTCATGTCCAATGTCCCACCATGACCTAATTATGGACTGGTTCAGTAGAGTGAACTTGTACAACTTGCCACATGTCATTATTTTCTCGTTTGGTTTGAAATTTATAGACAAGAAACTACAGTCCGTGTACTTCTAGCCACTTTTTATAGAATTCCAATATGATGCTCAGAGAGAGAGTTATGAAGATTTTCCCATGATCACCTCTTTGAGATGAAATTTAGAAGCCTGAAAAAGCCCTAACTTCCACAGATCATATCTCCACCAATATCGCGAACCAAGATCTAAAATTTTGCGATGACGTTCCTCGGGATTTCGGCTTTGCACTCTAAAAATTTAAGCTTCTAAACCTTTGTAGAAACAAAGTTATAGCGAAAATGCCACGATGACATGTTTAGGTTAAATTTAGGAGCCTGCAAAATGACCTACCTTCCACAGATCATATCTCCAAAAATATTGCAAACCAAGCTCTGAAATTTTGCGAAAATGTTCCTCAAGATTTTGGCTTCGCACTCTAAAAATTTTAGCTTCTAAAACTTCGTAGAAAAAAATTTATAGCGACAATTCCATGATGACCTATTTGGAGCAGCGCAACCCTAGAATCCAGCTCCGATACCAAATGTTGTGAAACCCGCTCCAAAAATAGAAGAAAAGAGATATCAATGCCTTAGAAATAAGATATTTCGAGGGGGAAACCTCCAATACATTACATGAATGAACAATTCTTGGATGATACAAATGACAAAACCTCCTTTCTATATATAGGAGTCCATGGGGCCACGATGTAATCCTAGCCGACCTAACAGTAATAATGTAAGGGCACAATAATAACAATATGGGAGTTACAAGGGTACAATAGTAACAATAAGTTACAATAACAACAATAAGAGGACTATACTAGTAATATAGGGACCTAACACACTCTAAATCAAGTTAGATCTACTCAAGATAGAAGCTGGGAAAAGGATGAATAAGAAGAACAAGAACAAGATCGAAATTTTGGGCCTATCTCTCTCTCTCTCTTGTTATGTTTTTTTTTTTCACTTATTGGGAAAGACAAAATTTAGAATTTGCATCAAATTTCTGAAGCTGCATCGAAGTTGTGAAGCTTCATTAAAGTTGTGAAGCTATGTCAAAGCTGTGAAGTTGCAACTAGGTTGAAATTGTGAAAGGTCGAAGCTGTTAATCCGCTGCAGAGGTTGAAGCTGCAGTAGAATCATTTGGTTGAATTTGTTGAAGAATTTATTAGGCATGGTAATCTGTTAGAGCTCAAAATTGCAGGAGTTGTTGAGGAACTGCTAGAGGGAAATATCGTTAAGGGACTTGGTCTTGGATGGTCTTGGTAAAGGGTCATAGGTCTTGGAATTCGTTAATTGAATATTTTATAAGAAGAGAATAATTATTATGGGTTTTCCTCTCAAGTGGATAGGTTTTGGCCTCAATTTATCGCCTACATATTGTGTCATCTCATATCACTATTATTTATGGTTTGGTAGATATTTGATGAAAATAATACAATGATAATTAAGGAGAAAAAAATCTAATAAAAATTAGAAAAATAACATCACAAGCAGTAATCGAAGTAAGAGAAATCACATAAACTAGTTGTTGTAGATTTCTCAACATGGTTTCATAGCTAAGGTGAGAAGACAGGGAATGGAAGCTTAAATAAGGACATTGAAAATCTGAAGCACAAGAATATCTTCAACAGAATCAATAATAAATAAGGACCATTCATCCCAAGGCTCATCAAATATTCAAGGAAAAAACCTCAAAACCCTAGCCCATCCAAAGAAGGGTTCCACATTTGAAGCATTCTTCAGAAGTTCATACATTCCTCAATCATAATCACAAAAAATATCTCAAGGAATATTTCTCATCTCAAAGTACTTCACATTGGAGCATCTCGAAGCCTCTACATCAAATAAAATATAGAAAAAAGGTGTTGTCATCATCATCAAGTAACCAAGGTGATCTTTCTCTCTTTGAAAACCCTTTTGATAGAATACATCTTCATCAATAAGACATCTTCTATTATCAACATCATCATCATCAAATCATAACATTAAATATATTGAAATCAGGGAGTATCTTCACAGGTAAGTATCTTTATGTCCACATCTAAATCTATCAGAATGACTTTATTTTGCAAGGAAAGCAATAAATTAGTCAAGTCATCAAAATTTCTTGTATGTAATAAGAGGACATGTTTGATTCTCATATAAAAATAAGTCATTGTTGATGTTAAGGGTTAAATAACTAAACCTCCAAAGGAATAATATCAAGCTCTTGAAAAATACATGAAAATGAAAGGAAGGGCTTGATGGATCCTTATAGAATCCATCAAATATCCCCTCATACCCTATGTATGAAATTTGGAGACATCAAAATAAATATACTACAAGTTGGTAGAATTATTCTCCATAAGTACTATAGGAGAATTTATATCATTAATAACCAAGTTATACAATATGAATATAGAAAACAATCAATAAAGATCACAGAACCTTTGTGAAGGAACCATGGCATCCTAAAGTACAAATAACTACAAGTAGGTATCCATGAGGTATGTATGAAATTTTTGTTGTTTTCAAGGGTCAATCATAAGATGTTTTAGGGTTGAATTTATGTCTCTAGGGTTCATATTTCAAACTATAAATGGCTCATAAGAAACCCTATTACTTAGAAACCCTCATCTTAAGGTACTTTTTCCCTTGATTTGATTTCTATGGTTTGTTAGGATTCTAGCGCATGGGATAAGCGCTAGTATGGCATGAAGAGACAATTATATGATCTAAGGTTTGAAATTAAGAAATAATAGGATAACCCCTTGATTTCATGATACCCTAGAAAGATAATTTGACATCATGTTTTGGTATTGTATACTTTTCTGGGGGTGCTTGTAAATAAATATTTTAGATACAATAAGTAAATATGGTTGGTCTGATCCTTTATTTTTAGAAGCATGATGGAAGGAAGAAACTATATAACCTCTTAGCCCCTTAATGATGTAATTGTAGAGATATGGATGAATGTTTCATAGTACGGAGATGTATAAGGTTGAAGACCTCTACCATTGTTAAATAATTACAGCTAGATAAGATGCATTATAAAGTATGATATGATACATCATATTAGAAGCATATGATTAAAGAAATATCTCCTGAAATATTTATAGAAGCTTCACATATAGATGAAGTATAAGTCAACATAGATGTAGCAGTCATCATATAAAATTAGTGGCTCTTGGTAAACTCACGAAAATCATACGTAGTAATTATGGGTAGAATAAAGTGATCTAACATAGAATTCATCATACATCATCATCGTTAGAAAAGATAATTTTCAAAATGAGGATAATCAAGATCCTCTTTTGGAATATTCACCTCTCTTTTGAAAATCAAGTGTCTCACTAAGAATTCCATCTGGTATGTGATTCATGGTTTAAGAAGGATGATGCTATGGTGACAAAACAATGCAAAAATTTAAAGAAAGGAAGTTGTTGAAGGAATCCTATATGACCAAAATAAGGAAATATATATGTATTTAATTGAGGTATCTAATCATATGTTTTCATGGGTAAATTATCTATCTCATGATCATGGTCAAAGAAAATGGATCTCCTCCTTTGGAAAGATACATGAAGGCATGGTTCACATATTCAGTATATGAAATCACCGTAAATTTCCTCATATGGAATATGAGGTGGTTGAAAAAGATGAAGGAAATATGGATGGAAGTTACTCGGGAGAAATATGTGAAGAAATAAAGGAGAGACTGTGAAATATGTATCTCTCGTAACATACAAAATGAAATCAACATCTGATGACTAGAATAATTGGCCATCACATCTCCATAGAGAAGGAATGAAGACCATGATAAGGTCTATAAAGAAAGGAGACCCTTGAAATTAAAGTCATGGTGATGTGCTTATGAATGTGTAGGATGTTTATCTTGTAAGCAAGATGTCATGATGAAAGTCCATTACAACAGGTAACTTTGATTTGATGTTCATTTTTATTTTTGAATAACATTTGGATGGATTGAGAAAACCTTACTAAAATATGTTTGTAAACATCACGTTAAACTAACACTAATGTGGTTCAATGAAATATCATAAAGGAAATATGACTTGGAATAGGTAGTAGTATGAATAACAAGAAGATGTGCATTATAATATCATTTTCAAATAAAGGAAAGGAGGACAGGGAATGACATGGTTTATGAAGAAAAGTAATGGATGGTTGATGCCCCATGAAAAAGTCCAAAAACCTGAAGGCTCCATAATAATAAAGATGAGATTTGTGACATCAAAAGGAGGAGCTATTAAAGTTTCTAAAGGTATCATGATCTCCACCAAATGAAAAAAAAATTGTTGGAAGGATGTCCTTAGTTAAGAGGGAGCTCGGAAAAGTCCATGTTTAGGAGAGAGCTTGGGTACATTCTTTCTATAGTAATAGTTATATCTCTACCTAATTGAGAGGGACAGATAGTCACATCATTATTTCCCTCATATTGTGAAGAAATAATGGATGATGGGATAAATAATCTACCATCTGATAATATTTGAGGATGAGGTAGGGAATTGAAGATAAGAGTAGTCAAAGATGACTAATATTATTTGACGATTGGGAATCCAAGGTAGGAATAGTCATTCAAGAACATACCCTATGAACACCTGGGTGGGGTATAATCCTTAAGAGAAAATGATGATGGTTTCTATTAGTCATTGGTATTACCATAATTATTCTTTGATATTGTGGAGAGATAGCTGTTAGTAAAGGATTTTCTATGTGAAAATGTAGGTTGATATCATGCTAAAAAAATCACTTACCATTCTAACTCTTCTTATGATAATTATTCAGTTTGATAATTTCCAAGTATCTTGTATGGATTATGAATAGCTCCCTATTTAAGAGGGAGTGTTGAAATATGTATCTACGTTCGGTATTGATAATGAAATATGTAATCATGATTTCTTATATTTCATTTAAAATGAAAAATAAACTTTTTTTTTTTTCTTGAGGGATTGGTTTCATGCTCAAGGAAATTAATTTTATAGGTCAAACACCCATGGAGTACTTATAGTTCAAGAAAAAATTATTGAGTCAAAGTAGATACAAAATACCCTCCATGACCTTATCATGGTGAAAAGATAAAGTCATCCTACATGAAGGGACAACTAAACCTAAAGATAGAAATTTTTACCCCTTAAAAGCCTATATATAAGAAGGAACTTGACCTCATTTGGATACACTCTCAAGCAAGTTTGATCTCCTCTAGATAGAAGCTAGAAAAGGACGATGAAGAAGAAGAAAATATATAGTTTTGGACCTCTCTCTCTCTCTCTCTCTCTCTCTCTCTCATTTGTTAAGGTTTCTACAATTATTTGGAAAGAATAAATTCTGAAGTTGCATCAAAGGTGTTAATTTGCATCGAAGTTGTTAAGGTGCATTGAACTTGTGAACTGCAGCTAGGTCAAAACCATGAAAGGTCAAAACTGTGAATATATTGGAGAGGTCGAATTTGAATTAGAATTTGTTGATCGAAGTTGCAGAAGAATTTTTTGTGAAAAATAATTTGTTGAAGGATGCAATTGCAGAAGTTGTTGATGAAATATTATAAGGAAAGATCATCAAGGGACTTGGTATTGGCAGTTCTTGTTGAAGGATCATAGGTCTTGGAATTCACCAACTTAAGATTCTATAAGAAGAGAATACTTTTTGTGAGTTTTCCTCTCAAGTGGAGAGATTTTGTCCCTAATTGATCACCTATACCTTTATCCCCTTTTATCACCATTCCTTATGGTTTGGTATTTGTTTTATGAAAAGACTAAAATAATAATTAGGGTGAAAGGTTATCTAGTCAAGATAATAAAAAACACATCAAAATAAATTATCAATGTATTAAGAGAAATCACATAATCTATTTGCCCTTGATTTCTCAACATGAAATGGTTTCCAAAATAAGGAACTCATCAAGACACTGGGATGATGTGAAATTTAAGCAGGGGAGGATGTGATATCACTAAGATTAAGGACTTCATTATATTTATACACACACACACATACAAATATATTTAAATATTAGTAATCTTGATGATAATAACTCATGTATAGTTGTTATTCTAAAGTTGTATTTATGTTTCATTTTATGAATAAAAAAAATCTCGGAAACAAATGGTTGAAAAAGGAAAAAGGTTGAAATTTCTCTTAAAAGTTATTTTATCCATCAATAAGTCCTACGCATCTAATTTGGATGATCAGGTTTAATTATGAATTTATTATATTAGCCAGTTTAATGTTTCCTAAAATACATGGATCTATCTTCAAAAGTGGGAAACAAGAGATCATAAATGAGAAACTCACTACCACCCACCTATTACTAAGGTGGAGGTAGTTAATAACCACCCAAAGACTGGTAGATGGATAATATCTCTGGAATTTCTATTTTTTGTCTCATAGATTTCTGAGAAAAAAATTCGAGAGATTAAAGAGAAGCAAAAGAAGGATACAAAGAATTGCAGGCCTGGTTGCTCGGGGGGGGGGGGGGGAAGCATAGGTTTTGTAAAGTTTGGGATGATCCAAATACTTAACACTTAATATCCCATGGGAGATTTAAAAATTGATATTTTTTACCATAATTTATTTTTATTGCACCAAAAATTGCTTATGATGATCTGAATTGGATGAATTTTGTTGAAAAATAAATTAGTTTCTAATATGTGTAAATTGATTTAAATTATAATGTAGTATTATTTCGTATATTTTACTTTCATAATCAAATATCATTGAAGAATAAATAAATGAAGTGAATAAAAAATTATTTCTTTTTAAAATTTCAACCAGCTTCTGATAAATGAGGTCTGTAGATACATATAAACTATTCACGTAAACTGTATGTTAAGAAGAGGAAGTGGCGGATTTTATTTTTGTAGAAAAATGAATCAAATACAAAAAGAAGTGTTATTCTCTAAAATATAAATAGGATTTCAACAATTTCTAGCAAATGGTGAGTGCAGAAAAACAAAACAAAAGTATGAGAGATAAATTCAAAAGTGGAATGAAAGGACGTAAGACAAAAGATGACTGATATGAGAAAGTGTATAACTTTTAAATCATGGCTTAAGTCTGCCAGCAGGTCCTTGAAATTCTCAAACACTTAACCATTCATCATTACTCTTTAAACTATTAAAGACTGGCAGAGATTTCATAGCACGTTTCTTTTGACAAGTGTCAGTTTTTCTACGGAACTACTAGGTGTTTTCGTAGCAAATTCTGTTAATTTCGTGCTATATTTGCTGTGGACTCAGACAGTTTGGTGACAAATGGAAAAATTTCAGACTTATGATCATTTCAAAGTGTCTATTCAAAACACACTCCTCCGATGTGACTTGGAATCATTTCTAAGACCTTATCCAAAGTTGTCTAAACTTAAATACACCATAAAATATATCATTTTATGATATCTTGCAACCTAAGCAAATTTGAAGGAGTATTATGACTGATTTTCAAGCATGAGATTTTGGAAATTTGAGGAGTGATAATAGAACTATGTTTTTTTATTGAGTGGATGTGGTGCTATGTTGCGAGTCTCTTTCTCGTCCACTTTCTGCTATCTCTATGACTTCTATGGCCATCTCTTATGTTTTTCTTTGGCCCTTTTTCTCTTCCTCTTCTACTTCTGGTTCTTCTTGTTTTTTTTCTAGTTCTTCCTTTTCTTATTTAAGTGTTATTTTCTTCTGTCGGTATCTCTCCCTTTAAAAAATTTCAATATAGTGGTTTGGATGAGACAACATCTCCTTTTATTAGATAACACAACTAATTTTGGAGTGCTTATGTAACTCGTCTCAACTCCAGTTCTGCTGTAGACAGTTGTGTTCTTCTCTTGTTAGTTCATGATGGACTGTGTGTTTCCTCCCCTATTTCTCCTCTACTCCACTTGATTTAAATTATTTTCTTTTGCATGCCCAGGTGGCATGTAATTTCAGTTTTATTACAGTCATACCTCACGGTGGTGACCAAGTTAACTGGCCACCTTTCTACCCCTTAAAATCTAAGTCTGCAAATTAATTATTGTTGGCTATTATGGATGCATAGCAAGGGGTGAGAAGCTATACCTAAGTTTACATGTTGTTTCCTAGGCGATTGCAGGAGCTGGAAGCTGGAGACAAGCCTTTTAGATGCTTCATTCCTCACCATATTCCTGTACTCTAAATGATCAACTTGCTAAATGAACACCTTCCTGAGTGAGTTGCTAATCTTTTCTTGTTGCTTCTCTCTACTGTATCTGTCATGTGGGGTGCTTGAGATTCCATGGGTGTCATGCTTGTTCTCCTGGAGTCTTTTATGCATATTTCCTTCCTTGTTCTTCTTGGTAGACCATGAAAAACTTAGTTTTTTTTTTTTTGAAGGAACTTCCTGATGTTTGTAGCAGCATGTTTTTGTGTTGCTTCCCTTGCTACATTGCGCTCAGGAATGGAGGAGTGTGGTGTATGGAGGTGATGGAGGAAGTTATGCAGATGAATGGAGTGAATGATGGGATGGATGATAAGATAGAAGAAGGGAAATGAAGATGAATTCTTCCTTGTGTTTCCAGAAACCATTTACAACCTGCAAAACGAAAAACAGAAAAAATACAGAGATGTAGATGTATTTTTATTTTTTTGTTCTTTTTATCTTTTTTTTTTTTTTTAAAGAATGTGGGATGCCTGCATGGAGGTTTTCAACCCACAAACTTTCCTTGGGCGCCTAAGAGAGGTTTTCACCCATGTATCTTTATTCTCTTTTTCTCTTTTTTTTAGCAAGTGAGCTGCCTCCATCGAGGTTTTCAACCCACAATATTATTCTTTTTTTTTTCTTTTTTTTAGGAGGTGTGGGAAACTATGAAATTTCCCATCACATACACTTCTCTTCTTATTGAATTTATGAAATCCGCATTTGACAAAGGCTTCTTGTAAATTTTAAGTATGTGACCATTGACAAGCAAGGGGATTCCTTCCTCATTTATGGTTCTCATTTGAACTGCACCATTATCAAAAAAAAATTCCACTGTGTATGGTCCTAACCATCTTGTCATCAACTTGCCTTTAAAATATTTAAACCTTGAATCATACAACAATTCCCAATCTCCTTCTTGGAAGGTATTTTCATTGATGTTATTGTCATGCCATAACTTCCTTTACAGTTGAACTACCTTTGTGTGAAGAATTTATTGCATTATGAACTCATCCAATCCATTTAGTTGCAACCACCTCTCTTTTTGGGAATTTGATAGATATAGATTTAATTCAACTACAATTATTAAGGTATTGAATTAAAACTCAACTAAAAGTAGAGATTTCTTACCATAGACTAGTTCATAAGGAGTGAATCATGTTGTTGTCTTCCAAGTACTGTTGTAGGCCCAAGTATCTTCTACCAATCTGTCTGCCCAATATTTTCTAATGTTGCTCACAACCACAGTGACAATTCCCTCTAAAGCTCTGTTAGTTACTTCTACTTGGCCATTTGCCTGAGGGTGATAGGAAGTAGAAGTTCTATGCTTAATCTTGTGCTTGCTCAAAAGATTCTCAATGAGGTGGGAGGTGAATTGTGCTCCCTGATCAGTGACTATTCCTTTGGGGTATCATAATTTGTAAAACACATTCTCCCTAAAAAAATTTTCTACTTTCTCCTCGGTTGCTACCTTCACTTCTTTTTCTTCAACCCATTTTATTAGGTAATCAGTGCAGATGATGATATACTTCTTTTTTCTGGATGGTGGATCGATAGGTCCAACAAATTCCATGTCCCACTTATCAATGGTTCAAGAGTCACCTAAGGGTGTAAAGGAATTTCATCCCTTTTTGTGTGTTTCTCCATCCTTTGGCACTGGTCACACCTGCTGGTGTATCTTTTGTAATCTTGGTGAAGGGTAGGCCAATAGTATCCTATCTACAAAACTTTTTAAGCAGTTATCTTTACAAAAAAGTGGCCTCCACATGCACTGTCATGACATTCAGAGAGGATGTCCAAAAAATATTCCTCCCTCACACATATCCTTAGGATTTGATCAAGGCCTAGCTTGGAAATATTTCCCCCAGTCCTTGTGAAAGGGGTGCTTTTTCTAATGATTATACTCCTCCCCCTGAATGAAATATTATAAGGGAGTTTTCCAACAACCAAGTAGTTGGCTATATCAACAAACCATGGTGAGAGTGCTAATATGGAAAAGAGGTGTTCATCTGGCAGCTGGTCATCCACCATTCCTTCTTCACCTGTAGGGAGAACTAACCTGGACAAAAAATATGCAACAACATTTTCCTTTCTAGGTTTATCAACAATAGTCAAATAAAATTACTGCAAAAGTAACAACCATCTAATTATCCTATAATTTAAATCTGGTTTGTTCATTAAATACTTGATGGTTTCATGTTTAGTGTGGAAAAAGGTTTGATATCCAGTAAAATAATTCCTAAATTTTTTCAATGCATGGACAATGGCTAACATCACCTTCTCAGTAACAGTATAATTCAACTCAACCTTTGAAAAGTTCTCACTGATGAAATAAATGGCATAAGGGATTTTGTCATCTAATTTTCCTAATCTTGCCCCTACAATGTTTTCATATGCATCAGTGTCGATGTGGAAAGGGAGAGTCCAATTTGGGCCTCGGAGGATGGGGGCAGTAGTTAATTGTTTCTTAATGAGCTCGAAAGCCTCTTGACAAGGGCCAAACCAAATAAACTTAGAATCGTTGGCCAATAGCCAAAATAATGGCGAAGCCATATTGCTGAAATCTTTGATGAACCTTCTATAGTAATCAACTAATCCTATGAAACTCCTGAAATATTTCTTCTTTTGAGGAGTAGGTACCCTTTTGATGATAGTGATTTTTTTCGGGTCTACCTATATTCGTGCTTGGGATATGGAGTGTCCTAATACAACCCCTACTTTCTTCAAGAATTCACACTTTTCTGGGCTCAATGGAACTCCTTAGTAGTTTACCTAAATTGAAAAGAGATTCCTGGAAGTCATCCCCATATGGTGTGAAATCATCCATGTAAATTTTGATAGATTCATGGACTAACTCGAGAAAGATGCTTAGGACAACTCTTTGGAAGGTAGATGGGGCATTGCACAACCCAAAGGGTAGGACTCTACAAGAAAATATATCCCAAGGGCAGGTAAAAGTAGTCTTATCCTAGTCTTCGGGGCTCATTTGAATCTAATTGTACCCCCTGAACCCATCTAAGAAGGAAAATAACTTCTACCTCGCAAGGCCATCCAGGACTATAAAGGGGAAAGGGAAATGGTCTTCCTTGGTGGCTTTGTTAAGTTCTTGATAGTGAACACAAGTTCTCCACTTCCCATTCTTCTTTGGACTAGGACAAGAGGGGATACCCACAGATTGTCGGATATAGGATATATGAACCATGCATATAATAGTTGTGCGACTCTTCTTTGACTCTGTCCTTCAAAGTTGGGTTCATCCTTATTTGGGGTTGTCTCATAGGCTTGAATCATTCTTTGATGTAAATGTGATGTCTGTATACCGAAGGATCCACCCCTTTCGTGTCCTTGTAATCCCAAGCAGATGCTTCAAAATTTTCTTTCAAAAGCTGGCATAACTGCTTCTCTTCTTCATTTGAGAGGGTTGGGTTGATTTTCAGAGATCTGGATGGGCCAAATTCAATAACCTTAGTAGTTACAGAGCTTGTAGCAATGAGGGCACTTACATCCAAGTTTGGATTTCAGACTCTTTGACTAAGGTTTCGAGAGGTGTATTAGTGGAGGACTAGTTTCGAATGGCATGGCTGATGAGTTCATCTTCATCAACCTACCCCCCTCTAAGAATAACATATATGGTACACATAGGGGCAGTGTTATATAACTCATCTTCTCCATCCTCCAACCATATACGGAGATCATGATCTATCGAAGGCTGGGATGGAGGATATAACACTAGCCGTTTAGACAAAGGACCATTTTTTATAGCCATTTTTCTCGCCCAACAACTAATATAAGCATCTGTAGTGGCTAACTAAGGTCTCCCTAAGATGAGAGGATAGCCATTATAATTTTTTTTTGGTTCCAAGACCAGGAAATCTGTAGGATACTCCCAAGAGTCAATGGTAACCATAACATCCTCAACAATTCCTTCCAGAGTTATTGTGGACTGATTTGGAAGCTGTATAACTGTTGTGGTTTTCCTCAAATTCCCTTGGAGATTAAGTTTCAATATAGTTTCCTTGGTCATGGTATTGATGGCAGCCCCTAGATCAATCAAAGTGTTGGGGACTATGACACCATCTATATGCACATCAAAAACTGGACTAAGAGGGTCTAGGTCTTTTGGAAATATTACCTTCCCCAGCATCAGGTCAGACAGTTGTCCTACGACATTTATGGTGGGGGTATCTCTCTTCCTTCTCTAAGGTTTCTTGAAGAAATTTTCTTTTATGAGCCTATTGTAAATAAGCACATCCTTAATGTCTTAGAGAAGTGGTATCTTCACACACAAATTTTCCAATTCTCCCAGGAGTTTAGTCTCCTCTAGGGTGTGCTGACTAGGGTGGATCAAGCACTCGGGAAAAGGAGGTTGTTGGATATGAGTGTTATCTTCTTCCTTTTCCTCTTAAACCTCTACAGGTATATATGGGGGATGGTTTTCTTGGAGCACTCTTCTTGACCTAAGATTAACCTCTAGTAACTCCACAACATAAGTTGGATGGGATGTTTCTCCACTAGGAGCCTCTTGTGCCTGTCTGTTGTTCGAGTTCAGATTGGGATGTGTAGGTATAGGAAGCCTAAGTGGAGCAGCATGAGTAAGCTGAGGTTGAGATTGGGGTGGAGGAATTAGAGTATGTAGTTGAATTTGTTGAAGTCTCCACCCTTGGAATGGATTGTTCCACTGAGGTTGTTGTGGAACATACTGTTCAATTGGTTAGTCTACTAGCTTAGGATGATATGAAGGGTTGGAAGGCCAAGTCGAGGGTGTATCTCGGGATAGAGGAGTGGGGGTGGACCAAGGTTGCATCGGTGCACTCAGAAGTTTGTAATAGTAAGAGTAAGGTGCACCTTGCATACCTTATTGATATAGCTGAGGGCCTTGAGGCCTTCTCTGGTTGATGAAAAAGAGTTGCTCTTGCATTTTTTCCCCACCTTGATATACAAATTTAAGTCTAGGTAAGGAGGGAAACTTGTCTGTGGCATGATTCTCTTCACAGACTAGAACACCTCTATGACATTTAGTAGAAATTCATTTCTTGGGTGCTTCCTCGTACATATAGGAAAAAATATGGCTAGGGCTCTCTCGGCTTCCTCTTACTTCCTTTTGACCTACATTGTGTCCATTTGCATAGAAAATGTGTGCAACATGTCACTCTTGAAGTCCTCTAGCATGTTTCCAATCTCATGTTTTATGAAGGTGGAAGAGGGAGGGGTATTGGATGTATTTTGGCTAGCTCTGCCCTTCTTCCTAAATGTCGTAGAATGGTTCTGAAAGACAGTTTTGATTGTTTCATAGGGTTGTTGGTAGATATCTCCTCCTGATAACATATTCAATGTTTCTATCATCTCTTCACTGGTCCTTCGAAGAAGTACAAGTTTAAGTGATTTAGGTTCAAGAGTACAGTTGGCTCTCTTATAGTTCAATTGAAACCTCTCTTCATAATCCTCTAGGGATTCATCAGTTCCTAAAGTCCTCCTAAATATCTCATCCTTATTTTCCTTGGACCTACAATAGTCTTTGTACTTACTGCTAAAGATCTCTTCCATCTATGCTTAGGTAGTGATGCTATCCCCAGGCAGACCCATGAACCAGCACAAGGTTGCATCCTTAATGGTGGATGGGAATAGCTTCAACTTCTGATCATCAGAGGTGTATTCATAAGTCCTAAAAATAACAAAAAATCTAAACATGAATGTGTCAGGATCCTCAGAGGTAAGTCCATGGAAGTGTGGAAGAGCTGAGAGGCTAATTTTTTTCATCTTAGTTTCCCCATTTGCCTCTCTTATGGGAAAGGCTCTCTCGGTCCCAGCCATGGTTAATATATATGAAGTAGGTCCCTCAGTTGAAACAAGTTCTTCTTCCTCTTTCTCAATAGGATCCTCAAAATATTCATAAGGCTCTCCTATAGGGGGTTCAATCTCAATGCCACTAAAGAAGAGTGAAGGGTGGCTAGGAGGTGATGTGGGGGTTTTAGGTAAGATTTGTCTTTGTGTATTCCTAGTCCTACAAGGCATGAAAATCAGATATTTTTGTATTTTTTTCAATATTTATGAAATGACATGGAATGGAAGGAAAGCAGAAAATAATGCTAAAAACAAAATCAAAACATCTACTAGACCCCTTCCCGAAAACGATGCCAAAAAGTGGTGAGCCCTGGTATTGCACCAAGACTGTTGTAACTCCCACGGGCTGCCCTAGTTTACTTTACAAACTTTGAGGTGACAGTGTTGTATACATAGCATATGCATTTTTTTCATGTCATCCTATTCTGATTTACGAAACAGTGTTATTTCTTAAACTATGAGAACAACTAGAAAGTAAATTACTAGAAGGAAATGATAGAAAGGAAACTAAACTAAATTTCTAAAAGAAAATTAATTATAAACCACACTTAACTTGGCCAAATGGCTAAATGCACTCTACTTATTCTATGATCTATCAACCATGCTCCTATCCATGTAACTAAGATATCCATAAATTAATTCTACTTAAAAAAAGTTAATTTGCAGCTTGGATGGAAGAAAAGGGTTGAAAGAGGCTAATGGGGGGTTTAACACATGGAATGAGGTTTAGAAGAAGAAATAGGGGGTTAAACCCTTATAAAACTTAATGATAACATCAAAAAGGCGATGGTAGAGTGCGATGGAGGAAAAAAATTTTCATGTACGATGTCGCAATCACAACTTCACAAGTTTAAAGGGATAGTAGTAAAGATTAACAAGAATGAACTAATTTGTGCAAAGTCTAATGAGTGATGTGGCAGGTCACAAATCGCAATATCAAAAGTTTAAAGGAATAGCGATAAGGATTAACAAGAATTAACTAAAATGTGTGAAGTCTGATTGGCGACGCAGTAAAAGTTACAGGCTGCGATATGCAATGTGGTAAGTTCTACAACGTGCGAAGTGTGATGAGTGATGCGGCGTAGTTATCACATTGGTGGAATGAGCGGTAAATGTTATGCAAAAATTTTAAATGGTGCGAAGTGCGATATTTTATTTTGCAATATTGCAATCGCAAGAACGCATGATAAGTGTTTAAAGGTAAAAGCTAAATATGTGAAGTGCGATTTGTGATGGGTGACGTGGCAGTGGGACCGATGGCGGGGCATGATTTTGCAATATTGCAATCAAAAGAACCAACGGTAAGTGTTAAGGGAGAAAAGGTAAATGGTGCAAAGTGCAATTTGCGATTTCATAATATCTCAATCAAAAGAACCGACGATAAGTGTTAGAGGTAAAAGGTAAATGCTGTGAAGTGCGATTTGCGATTTCATAATATCATAATCGCAAAGAACGAGCGGTAAGTGTTAAAGGTAAAAGGTAAACAATGCGAAGTGCGATTTGTGATTTTGCAATATCAGAATCGCAAAGAACACTGGTAAGTGTTAAGGGAGAAAGGGAAAGAGTTGAAAAATGTGATTGTGATGTATGGTGGCAGGAGATTCGAGGAGCAAAGGAAAAGTTCACGTTCTAATGGGTTTGAATGGTTTTTCATGTGTTTTTCATAAGAAGGGTAAGGCAACCGTGAATGAAGAAAAGAAAAGAAATAAGGCTTGAATGTATTAAGTGCGTTAGGTAAGTACAACGTTAAAATGAGAGGAAAAGGATGGGAATGGAGGTGTAAGGGCAATGCTCAGAATTGAAACAGACCTACGGATTCATGCATGGGAAATAGATATAAATGCGTGATAAAACAGTGAAAGGAAGGCTTGGACTCGGGAATACAAATTCTTCCCAAAACTCAAACAGAAAGCAATTTTGTCCTATGGGAAGGTCTGTCTGACTCGAACTCTATTGAAAGAGATGAGAGGGGGAGACTTTGTAAGATTCCAAACAGTGAAAATTTCGATAGATCTAGAACATGTTAGTGTTATGATTTAAAATTACTTTTCATCAAAAACAAGAACATAAGCATATCTAGAAATGAAGCCCTTTTATTTGTATTATTATCTGAAAATGAAAAGTATGCCCATACAATAAAACTGAGCTCCTCCAGATGGCATGCTTGCCTGCTCATTAAACAGAAAAACAACATTGAAGCATAATCATGGACCTTGGATGGATCCACTCGACAAATTCACCACAGGGTTTTCATCCTAGGATGAATGCTAGAACTAGCCAGGCCAAGTTCTCAACCTAAACACGATAAGATAGATAATACCATAATGATCCTAAATGCATAGCTTATGTCCTCTTGTATAGGCTTGATGGAACTTATTTTATTGTTTTTCTCGAAAACCAACAACAAATACCATGGGCCGATACCATGGGAAATACCATGGTAATACCATGGACCGATTCTGTCCACCTTGATCGGATCAAGAAAAGGAATATTACAGACTTGACCACAATTTTTGGAGTTTTTCCTCCATTTTACTACACATAATCAATTAAAAACTACAGCAGCACGAAAACTAAACATCATTGAAACTTATAAGAAGCAGATCTAAGTTAAATGGAAGAAGAAAAACTAGCTAAATGACAAAAATGAAATGATAAGAAAAACAGAGAAGCTGAGGCACATGGATATGGCCCTAACCCATGAGCTTAGCCCTTTGAAACTTAAATCAGTCGAATGAAATCAGTCTCCTCATTTCATAAAAGAATAAATCCATACATCTCTCAAAGTTTGATCACTGAATAAAAAAAAAAGCTCAATAACTCACCACAATAGTTTTGAATGGAATCGAGACTAGAATAGACTAACTCTTCCTAGCTCTAGCTCTGCTCTATTTATTCTATAGGGAAGCTACCAACAACCCCCTAAAAAATGGCGATTGAGTCCACTTGACTCTCAGTGAACAAGGATTGGGTGCACTCCTCTTTGAGTTGCTTGGCTGCCTCTAGAATTCAAATTGTTGGAGAGAATCCTTGGGGATCCTTTGGCTACTTTCGGAATTTGAATTGCTAGAGAAATTATTTTGGATCCTCATATTTGAATTGAATTTGAACTTTTGGACAATCCTCCTATAATTCCTCTTTTTTGTCTCCTCTGAGTCTTTATGATAAAATCCTTATAAAAATGATTAATAATTCACGATTTTCTACTCTCAACCTTATGTTAGGCACTCATAGTATGTTAGCCTTAATCACCACCTATACTAGCATCATAAAACCAAATAATAATAATAAAAATGCAAGAAAAAGATATCTAAGAAGGAAAAAATGTGACTATTAACCCCTCCAAATATGTCTAATGATGGAGCTCATCACACGGATCTAACGGTATAGTATCAATTCTCGATTATCCCTCTTTAATTTTTGTTTCTTCCCTTTCCCGTCAGTTTACTTCTCCTTCCTCCTCTCCATTTCTTTCATCAGATGCTCCTTCGAGGGCGAATACTTCTCCTAGATAGGTGGTTTCCTATTTACCTCCTTTCCCTTCAGATACAAGGTATGACCCTTCCCCCTTGTCATACCCTTGCTCCTTCATTGGTCCTCCTCTGGATTGTACGACCCCTATGGAGGATACGACACTATTGACCCTTTCAATTTCCCACCTTCGGACTTGGATTATCCACATCACCCTCTTTCGATGCCCCCTTTGGAACCATACTTTTCCCTTTCCCTTTCTTCCCCTACTTCCCTAAACCTAGACTCTTCCCCCCACAATTCCATTGGAATCAACATTTATCTCATCATCTCGAATCTTGTGATGGATCTGGCAACTCTTACCATCCACAAGTGCCATGATCAGGTTATCTCCCCTATCATATTCCCTCGATCTTCCTTAAACTTCATTGTTCACAAGAGGGAGGGCAAGGGTAGTAGAAATTTTCGGGGTAGACAGATGACTTCTACATTACAATATGGGGATTCAATGGATTTGCGTGATGTTCCTATGTTCTCTTCTCCTTAATCTCAGGTGCTTAGAGTGAATGTGTCCATCGAAGGAGACACATGATGAACATTATCTCTTTGAACCTTTGTGCATTGGAGGACTCCACCAAGTGGTTAGGCCTACACAAGAATTATGTGGTGGTGGCTGAAACTTATCAATACTACATGGCACATATTTATAATTTGACTGCCCCATCATGGTTCCAAATTTTATGGAAATGGAGCGTTCCTCTTAAGATCATCATGTTCTTCTGGTTGGTGTGGAAGAAAAAAATCCCAACATGGGATAATCTACTTAAGAAAGGGCATTTCAGTCTCGGGTGGTGTATTTTGTACATACAAGAATTAGGAATGAGCCGACATATTTTCATTTTGTTCCCTAAGACCAGGTAGGTATGGTTACAAATATTAGAAGCATATACCATCTCTGATAGGTGGGTCCTTACAATCACATAATGCGTCATTGTTTGGGCATCAACGAGTGGTCAATACAAGCATCTTCCATTGTTCGTTTTTTGGGAGGTGTGGAACGCGCATAATCGTAGCATCTTTGAGGGGAATATGAACAACAATAACAAAGTTTTCCAAAAGATTATCGCCATTGTTCTATATCTATACATTTCCATGTAGGTTTTTTTGATGGTGCGACTCATAATGGCCGTTGTGGATGCAACGGTTGACTCATATTATGTAACAAGAAACAATATAAACTCTCATGGAATGATGGCACTGGCACCCACTCCAGGGAAAATACATTGGCACTTTTGGGATTATTATGGTTTGTTAATAGGGATCACGTTAATAATCTACATATTTATGGTGACTCGTGATCCCTCATTGAGGGTCTATTGGGACACACTGAAGTTTCTCCCGCACACTTATCTAGTTGGATTGATTACATTAGACTGCTTTTGCACACACCATAGGAATCTCTCTTCCACATATATATTAAGAAGCTAATATGGTGGCAGATGCGCTCTCAAAATATGGACTAAATGGTGATTTTGGGGCTATGAGATACTAGCGAGTCATAGAAGATAATACCACTAGAGAGGATGGTTTGCTCTCACTTCCATAGCTTTTGAAGTTTTTAGTATTTCCTTTTTTTATCTTTTTATGGGGTTTTTTGGCTTACTGTTATATATATGTGCCCTATAATGAACCTTTTGTTTTATTAGTTAATATTAATGAAATAACTTTGAAAAAATAATATATCTATCTATCTATCTATCTATCTATCTATCTATCTATCTATCTATCTATCTATCTATATATATATATATATATATATATATATATATATATATATATATATATATATATATATATATATATATATATATATATATATATATATATATATATATACCACTAGAGAGGATGGTTTTCTCTCGCTTCCATAGCTTTTGAAGTTTTTAGTATTTCCTTTTTCTATCTTCTTATGGGGTTTTTTGGCTTATTGTTATATATATGTACCCTGTAATGAACCTTTTTTTTTATTAGTGAATTTTGAAATAATTGTTATTTACCTACATTATAGTTCAAAAGGGCAATAAGGAATAATGTCAACTTAGAATTTGGAGAACACTATTTTTCATATAGGTAATATGGAGGATAATTGATTTTTATAAGAGGAAACACAAACACGTGCGATGAGAATGTTAACGTGTGCAAAGGCAAAGGTGAATAAAAAAAAAATCATAGGGCTAATGATAGAGTCTTTACATGGTTTTCTATGAACAATTATTGTTTTAAAGTTATGATTGTCCAAATTAGAAATCAAGAAGACATTATGAAGTTAAATTAGAAGGAAATGGTAAAAACTCTAAAGAGGGTGAGATGAAGAATAATAATGTTATTAGTAGTATTGATAGTAAAATATTATTAATAAGATTTTATTGTAATGCATTAAAATTAAAAAGGAGTTTTTGGAAGGAGGGGAAGAGAAAGAGATCATTATCAATTTAAATTAGAAGAAAATGATTAGAACCATAATGAGGAGGGAATGGAGAATAATAATGTTGTTAGTGGATGATTATTAATGAACACTTAATTATAATATATTAAAATAATAGAGGGTCGGGAAAAAACTTTTACAATTTTTTCTAATTTTAAAAATATATAAATAAAAATACAATTTAAAAAAATAATTAAAAAATAATGTATTTTTCAATTAACTTCAAATATAAAAAAAATCTGTTTATAAAAATATTTTTTTATAATATATTAAAATAAAAATCACTATAAATATAAATAAAAATATAATATAATAAATTGAAAAAAATAAAAATAAAAAGGTAAAATAAACCATAACATCACACTAAATATAAATAAATAAATAAAGAAATAGAAACTTAACTACAATCCATTAAACAAAATAAAGAAATAGAAACTTAAGCACAATATATTAATATTAAGAAGCACAATATTATGATTACATTAGACTACTTTTGCACACACTTTAGGAATCTCTCTTCAACATATATATTGAGAAGCTAATATGGTGGCAGATGCCCTCTCAAAAGATGGACTAAATGGTGATTTTGGGGCTATGAGATACTGGCCAATCATAGAATATAACATAGAAGATAATACCACTAGAGAGGATGGTTGGCTCTCGCTTCCATAGCTTTTCAAGTTTTTAGTATTTCCTTTTTCTATCTTCGTATGGGGTTTTTTGGCTTACTGTTATATATGTGCCCTATAATGAACCTTTTGTTTTATTAGTGAATATTAACAAAATAACTTTGAAAATATATATATATATATATATATATATATATTGAATTTTGAAATAATGGTTACTTACCTACATTATCCTTCAAAAGGGCAACAAGGAATAATGTCAAGCTAGAATTTGGAGAACACTATTTTTCATATAGGTAATATGGAGGATAATTGATTTTTATAAAAGGAAACACAAACATGTGCTATGAGAATGTAAACGTGTGCAAAGGCAAAGGTGAATAAAAAAAAAATCATAGGGTTAATGATAGAGTCTTTACATGGTTTTCTATGAACAATTATCGTTTTAAAGTTATGATTGTCCAAATTAGAAATCAAGAAGACATTATGAAGTTAAATTAGAAGGAAATGGTAAAAACTCTAAAGAGGGTGAGATGAAGAATAATAATGTTATTAGTAGTATTGATAGTAAAAGATTATTCATAAGTTTTTATTGTAATGCATTAAAATAAAAAGGAGTTTTTGGGAGGAGAAGAGAAAGAGATCATTATCAATTTAAATTAGAAGAAAATGATTAGAACCATAATGAGGAGGGAATGGAGAATAATAATGTTGTTAGTGGATGATTATTAATGAACACTTAATTATAATATATTATATAATAGAGGGTCGGGAAAGAACTTTTACTTATTGAGAAATGATGAAAGAACTAGTCTTTGAAGAAATATCAAAGAATAAAAAACCATTTTATGCGACAAAAATACTTGAAGTGGTCCAACTTTTAATTCACTATTCCGAAAAAGAAAATTATTATTAAAATAACAAGATAACTTTGGGTTTAAAAGTCTCCTTCAAGTGGTCCAGCTTTTAATTCACTCTTCGGGAAAAGAAAATTAATATTAAAATAACAAGATAACTTTGGGTTTAAAAGTCTCCGACAACATTAAAATAACAAGATAACTTTAAGTTTAGAAGTCTCCGACAAGATAACTTTGGGTTTAAAAGTCTCCCACAACTTTAATACCTTGTGATTTCCCACAGCTTCAAAATCTCTGAATTACAATTTTTTTCTAATTTTAAATATATATATAAATACAATTTAAAAATTAATGTATTTTTCAATTAACTTCAAATATAAAAAAAATCTGTTCAGAAAAATAATTTTTTTATAATATATTAAAATAAAAATCATCATAAATATAAATATAAATAAAATATAATAAATTGAAAAAAATAAAAAGAAAAAGGTAAAACGAACCATAACATCAGACTAAATCTAAATAAATAAATAGAAACTTAACTACAATCCATTAAACAAAATAAAGAAATAGAAATAAATAAATAGAAACTTAACTACAATCCATTAAACAAAATAAAGAAATAGAAACTTAAGCACAATATATTAATATTAAAATGGAAAGAATGAACTAGTCAAACTTAACAATCACCTATAAGAGGCAAGAGGGAGCCTCTCATATGACATCACAAAGATAATCCGTTTTCAGTGTGGTCATGCTTTGTGAGTCCCAACAGCAACAGCAACAGCAACAGTAACGTCATGGCAGCACCCCAGCACGGGATCTCCCGCGGTTCAGCAGCAGAAGAGAGGAAGAGGAAGACCGAGGAAGGTGACATCTCCCGCGGTTCCGCAGCCGAAAAGACCTAGGCAGACCTAGGAAGGTGCTGTTTTTAATGTAATTATGTACCAGTAGTGTGTCATGGCAATTAGAATATGAATATGTGGGTTTTTAACTGTCACGTGGGTTTCTACTTTAAGTGTCGCTTGGATTATAATTATCATACAGTAATTTAAGGTTTGGTTTAATATCTAAACAATCTCAACATTTTGGTGTGCAGTGGGGCCTTGGAAGAATCCAATGACGGACCTTCCAATCTCGCAGGAGATTCCAGGATTTCATCACAGCTATGTTGAGGTGTTGCAGCAGAATCTCTCTGCGCTGTGTTGCTTCTCCTACTTCGGCATCGGCCTCCTTGCAGCATCAAAATAAACCACCAAAATACTTCCCACAGGGTTCTTCATGCAGTGTTTCTCATGCGTCGTCCCAACGGTTTCTGCATCGCCCCCCTTGCAGCATCAGTCCCACCGAGTCGATCGTCCGCCTTCCAGCATCTCAGTCCCACACAGCCCTCTAATGGCCAACCTTACACAAATAATTTCATCGTTCCAACGGTTTCTGCATCCGCCGGCCCACCCCTCCAACCAATCTTACATAAATCCTATTGCCACCCATCCCCTTGCAGCATCCTATTGCCACCCACCCCTCCAACCAATCTTACATAAATCCTCCCACGCGTCACCACTGGTTTTGAATCATTGTTATAGCTCTGCTCCAACGTTCCTCGATCGGGAGTCCGCCAAGCCAATACTTCAACTCTCTTAATCTGCTCAGCTGTGAATCGTACCGCACAACTATATAGTTTTTGTGCACATTTTGTAGTGTGAATCATATCGCACATCTATATAGTTTTTGTGCACATTTTGTCATCTTCACTATTAAAACTCTTTCGACGCAATTTTTTGCAGTTATTAATAAATAGATCAAAAATAGTATTTCTTTTTGTTTTTGCCTAATTCACTTCACTGGGATTTTATCTTTTACACAATATTTCATAACTAGGTTACAATTTTAAAATACTTTTACACAATATTTCATAACAAGGTTACTTGATAACAATGTTTTTACACAATATTTTATAACTAGGTTACGAGTTTAAAATTTATTGAAGTATGTAGATAATAATTTTATATAATTATGCCTTAACATAACCAATATGAAAATGATATGAATGATATAGAATGGACTCGTCTAAAAATGATTAAATATTCAAATGTGTTACAACTAATTGTATTTTTTTTTATTGTAAAAAACAATTGTTTTGATATTGTTAAAAAATAATACAAAATGCAGTTTAGTACTTTTTATATCAATTTATTATTAGGTATTAAGATTTTGGTAAATAATTTCATCTTCTAATTAGAAAACCATGAATGCATTATTAAGAAACCCAGTAATATTAGTAATTGACATCATTTCAAACTAGGGAATAAAATGATTTTATATTCCTCATTCACTAGAGATATATATAAAGAAATTATGAAAGAGGTTAAAATAATGCCTCTAGCATAAAATTTAATTTAACCAAGAAAGCCATTGTCATGCCCTTATAGCCACCCACATCCCCCATCACTATAGGTTTGTGGTAGGTCGTGACGTATTTCATCTCATTGATTTTCTCAATCTTATAATATTACTAATTGGCATCATTTCAAACTAGGGAATAAAGTGACTTTATATTCCTCATTCACTAGAGATATATATAAAGAAATTATGAAAGAGGTTAAAATAATACCTCTAGCATACAATTTAATTTAACCTAGAAAGCCATTGTCATGCCACCCACATCACCCATCACTATAGGTTTGTGGTAGGTCGTGACTTATTTCATCTCATCCATTTTCTCAATCACAAACTACATAATTCCATACTACACCTCATTATTTATATTTCACCATTATTGAAACTCATAAGTTTAAAAATTATTGAAGTATGTTGGTAATCATTCCATGCAATTATGCCTTAACATAACCAATATGTAAATGACATGAATGAATGTAATATTATAGAATCAAAAACCCAACTCGACTAACAATTGTCAAATATTAAAATCTGTTACAACCAAGTGAACTCTAGTCTCGTATAGCAATTTAAAAATTATAAGAGCACACAATTCTTACAAAACTTATCCCCAAATTTCCTATCTCATTTATTGCGGACGATTGCAACTTTGTCATATATCAAAATAGTTTCACTTGATATAAATAGTAAGTAATCTCATATGCATGCCATTGTATGAAGAGTTAAGTTAAGTGAAGGAAAGCAAGTTAACTTTAATATTAGAATTCAAGTGACTCAAAGTTAAACGTTTAATGCCTTGTCAATAAAAGCTAAGTTTAGGAAAGTAACAATGTTGATTTATATTAAAGTGAAGTTAGAATACTTTAATTCAGTCGTCAAGTCATAGTTTTCATGAGGAAAATAAATTTAGAGTTTGCATGATTCAATATTTAGAAAATTTGGTGCTTATATACTCATGGTTGGGTCATTTTAATGTGAAGTAAGAAGAGATAATGACAAGAACTTGCAGGATGTATACGATAGAATAATTAATGAATAAGACTTCTATATTTGATCACGAACTTGTGTACTTATTTTTCTTGTCTTTGCATGTTTATCTTTGCCTCTAAATAATAAGTGGTATAAGTGAAAGGCTTAGCAAGGTTTCGAAGAATGAAAGGAGTTCATAAGTTCATGATATACTTCCACTAAAAGCCTTGGATATTGTGAGTAGCCAGCAGATCAAAGTTTCTATCCATTCGTCCATAAGTAGAAAGTAGGGATCTTTCAGAGTTTGTAATCCCATTTACTAAAATATTAGGTTAAGTAGTCTATAGAGCCACCACCATATCAAGAGGAAAGAGCCATCGCCATTGACCAAAGAAGGAGTCCCCACCGTAAGCTGTAGCCATGATCCTCCATAAGAATGTACGTGGAAGATCTTAGAAAAGTAGCTAGTAGTTGTTCGGATCCACTTTTAAAGTGGAGGTTAAAATGTTTAGTTTTAAAGATAATCAAGGGTATGCAACTTTGATTTTTAGAAGGTTGGAAGAATAACGAAATAAGAAAGAAGACAAAACAAATATGACAGGCATGGGTCACAAAACAAGACTGAAGAAAACTGATAAAATAAATCAAAAGGAAGAGCTAAACTATTTCGAATAGCTCATAGGGGTTCTTGCCACAATCAGAGCATATGAAAGGAAAGTAGATGAAGTAGAGCAATTTGAGGATGAATGTATCGTGATAGATCTAGTAAAATTTCCAAAATGTAACAATTTGAGGATGAATGTATCACGATACATGCTTGAGAACCCCATGTAACATGGATGGTGAAGATGATGGTGAATCCCACTCTAAATATACACATGTGGATGGTGACTGCAAAGGGAGTTGTGAATTGGTGAATCCAACAATAGGCCTTCTTGATGACCATGAAGCTTCCAATAAATAAGTGAATAACATATGTGATCTAGTTGGTATGATTGTAGTTGATGATGACCTTTTTGCACTAGAGCTTGAGGCCTAAGAATAGACTAAATTGATTCATGAGTTTTTGATGACAATACCCACTAAGAACATAATAGTGGAAGATAGCCTCAATGCAGTTGAAGAGGCATAAAAGAAATGCGAAGTAGAGAAATATCTCACTGCAAAGCATAATGAAGATGTTTTTAATATTGATTTTGAGTGTGAAAGTAGACAGGAGAACAATCTAGTTACAGTTATAGATGAAAGAGAAGATGAAGAAAAAGATGTACAAAAGGGCATGGAAGCTTCTGATGACAAAGAAGAAAGCATTGAAACAACCTTTCAATAAAGGATTCAAGAAGAAATCAAATTATAATATCACGAAATATGGTAGAAAGAAGATCGGGAATATGAAGTGGAAGAAGCATGGCAATGTTCATAGTTTGATGATGAATATTTTTGGTAGTAGTCGATGAGTGAACAAATATTTCAAGAGGAAGCTATAGAAGATATGCTCTCAAAGCCTAAACTTTTGTTTAGAAAAAATACAAAAGAATTCAAAGAAAAATTGCACTAGCATCAAGTGAAGAAATATGGAGCTTACATCGAGAAAGCGCAACTAAAAATGAAGCAGTTTGAAGGGTATAGAATATGGAAGAAATCAAAAAGAAAAAAAACACACTGTAAAACATTTTTTGAGTCTATTTTTTCTTTCAAGCGTAGCATGCATAGTTGAGTCACAATTAAGTTAAGTTTGAGTCGTATGGTTATAATTAAGGGGGAGTTTCGGAAACAGTAATTACTCCTGTATGTGTGTAATGCATGAAGAGTGGAGTTAAGTTAAGGAAATAAATTTGAGTCTACTATTAGAATTCAAGCGAGCCAGAGTTAGAAGGTTAATGCTTTGGCTAGAAAATCTAAGTCAAGAAAAATAAAAATGTTGAGATAAGTTAAAGGAAAGTTTAAAAATTTTAGTTTAAACATGAAGTATTAGCTTGCATGAGGGAAGGAAAGTTAGATTTTGCATGCTTCCATATTTAAAATTTTTGGTGTTTATAAACATGTGGTTGGGCAATTGTAATGTGAAGCAATAAGAGAGAATTGTTGTAGCTCAGTGGATGTATATGAGAGAATAATTAATGAATATAAATTATTTATCATCAACATCAGCATCAACATTTCCCACCATGCCCTCCAACCAATCTCGCATTGTTACAATCATTTCTGCAACGCCCTTCCATCATCTCAGTCATGCAAAAATACTTTCATCGTTCCAACGGTTTCTACATCAGCCTTGCATCAGTCCCACTGAGCCCTCTAACCAATCTTACACAAATACTTCCATCATTCCAACAGTTTCTGCATCGGCCTTGCAGCATCCTATTACAACCGACCTCTCTTACATAAGTCCTCCCATGCATCAGGAGTGGTTTTGAATCATTGTTACTATGCTTGAATGTTTTGGGATCAAGAGTCTGCCAATACTTCAACTTTCTTAATCTGCTAGACTATGAATCATAACACATAACTATATAGTTTTTGTGGGAATTTTTTACTAGTTCACTTTCGAGGCTATTTTGTGGAGCTAATAAATATAATTTTTCTAATACAAGTAAACCATGTATAAATTTTTTTATGATGATTTTCTTTTTATAACTTTTAATGTTTTTTTTACTCATTCTTTAAATATCATATGATGCGTCGTGTTTTTTTTTTGGGTTAATATTCTTTATTTTGTCTTAATAAAAAATTTAATTCCCGTTTTTTTTAACCAAATAATAATATATAAATATAAATGTTTTTATAAGAATATTCAACTATTTTATGGAACACAGATCACCACTACAAGAAAGGACACTTTTAAGAAAAAACTATTAGGGCAATAAATCTTTTTTTTTTTTTTTTAAATCACTTTTTATTTTAGTAATTTTATATTAAAATTTAATATCAATTGAATTGTCTTAAGACAAAAACAGTTTGAGACAAAAATATTTTAAGGCAAAACTTTATATTTAGGACAAGAAAACACTTTAAGAACTTTATATTTAAGACAAAAAAAATAATTTGAGAACTTTATATTTAAGACAAAAGCAATGTGAGACAAAAATATTTTAAGACAACTTTATATTTAAGACAAAAAAAGTTTGAGACAAAAATATTTTAAAATAACTTTATATTTAAGACAAAAACAAAAAAAATATTTGAAGACAAAACTTTATATTTAAGGGAATGACAACTTAAGACAATGACAATTAGGATGAAACTCATTTAAGACAGTTAACGATTAAGACAAAACCGTATCAATTTAAGAAAATATTATACAACACTACCGAATTGACTTTGGAAGTGCAACCTAACTCCAAAAGCTTGTAGACTACTATTGTCTCGCGTCTATACGGAGGCTATCAGTTACCATTCACGTTATCTTATATAAATACCATGAATTGTTGAGATCTTTGTTTTGTGGGGTTAGCTGACTCTAAAGTACGCGACAACGTTTCCTGACAATATTTCATCAACATCAATTCCTCATCTGTCCCTTCAATCTCTTTTGATACAATTGGAGACAAATTGTTTGTTGTTGCATTCAAGATGTTTGCACAAATATTCTATGAGTAGATATGGGATAACTATATTTAAGTATTAAGGGGTTTTTGTAGTGCATTATATTAAATATCATTTTTTGGGATTCAACTGTGTTAAGTAAGCCATTCATCTATGACCATTTCCATGAGAGGTAGTTGTAAGTGACTAATTTCTCATGTGTTTTGAATAGTCCACTTACCACTCTGACAACAACAAGACTGAAATTCGGCCCCTAAGGAGAGTTGGTCTCTTATCATAGCTCTGTTAGCATTTTCACTCAATTGACTCGGTTCCTCGCCACGTGGTCTTCCACAACTTCTTGTAATTTTATTTATCAATTTCAGAGAAATTGATAAATAAAGGGTTCAGCACCTTGAGAAAAATTTAAACATATCAACCCTTATAACTCCGCAATATCTCCAATATAGAATTGGTGCCAACTTCGAGATTTAATTATATGGTAAAGGTTAAATACTCTAGGGGTTACGTGAATCACCCGATTACATCACCAATGGAACATTTGATGTACTTAGGTTGGACCCACACCTACGATCGGCGGAAATTCCATTAAACACACACAACTATACCCTGGTTAACCTCCGGGCTACTTCCGAATGCGATCTCCATCCGATGAGCCTTCCTCCAGATCAACGGTGTTCGTCAATATCGCACTGCCTCCTCAGTCGAACTTTAATGTGAGATGGCATGCAAAAAGGTGATTTTTGGGGTCCCACCTTTTCCTACGTGTCAACCACTCTATGGAATCGCTCCCAAATTGGGAATACTGCTTACCCCGCAAAAGTGGTGCGATATGGGCGGCTTGGTTTCGCAAATCCACCGTCGGTTTTGGAACAGTGATTGACCATGGTTTAACGCCTTCCTGCATATGCTCTCCCATTTACTAACTCAGGGTCAGACCTCGGTTCAGGATTCAATTAACAACAAACAGTCTATTTCTCGTACTGCGGGATTTCACTACCATCATAATAGAGTTAGTCGACCATGATCATACACAGACTTAGTCTGCGGTTGGGATTTAATTCACAGAGCTTGTTCGAAAAATTCGAGAGAAACAGTGGACAGAGGGATGCAGAGACTGTACAACAGTTCAATTCAATAATTATACACAGGTAGATTTCAATCGCTTCACAATTAAACAAATTTCCTCACAAATACCAATTCAAGATAGTTTGGTAATCAACGGGAACTGAAATTTATTCAACCAGAAGAAATTGCTTAACACACAAAATTTATTGCAGAAATATCCTCCCTTATGAATTCGGGGAATACAGTTTATATACATCATTATGTGCCTCTTTGGTTCCTCTGTGAGGACCATTTCCGGTGAACCAAAAGCCTAAATACAATTAATTTGATTAACTAAAACATGAAAGATGGGCTAAACTATTCAACTTCTAGAGACTCTAACTAAACTAAATACAACAAACAGCTAAGGTATGGACACCTTGCTGTTACACTCAAACGATTTTTTGAACCCTCCTAGCTACAAAATTTGGAAAAAACCTCCTACATTGTTGGCTAGTGTCTAATGCCCCTGCGTCAGACTCATGAGGGCAATTTTCTTCATGGGCTCTTGTCCATGAGATCTTCCACTGATCTGCCTATCTTCTACAACATTCCTTTAGTCATCCAAGTGGCGTCTTCCTCTAGCTTGTCCTTCCATTTGATTAAGTACTGAAATTACTCTTGTCCTATGGTCTTCCTGAACACTCTTTTGTCCAATATCTTCTCTGTTTGTAATGGTTGTGCTGGAGGTAGCTGCTTTTCCCACTCAATCTGTTCCTTGTCTGTTGATATTTCTTCTTCACCATCATCTTCATACTTGTACAAATCTGCAACATTAAGAATTGGAGATATTCCAATATCA
This sequence comes from Pinus albicaulis, assembly GCA_034641835.2. Classification (NCBI taxonomy): domain Eukaryota; kingdom Viridiplantae; phylum Streptophyta; class Pinopsida; order Pinales; family Pinaceae; genus Pinus; species Pinus albicaulis. The sequence goes on from CM076570.1 coordinate 524,438,474, forward strand.
GGAGGTAATTCAATCTCATAAAAATTGGTAGAAAACTTTCTAAGTATCTTGCATGGCCCAATATTTTTGAACTTAAATTTGTTATACTGCTTCCTTGGGAATCTCTCCTTTCTCAAGTGCGCCAAAACCAAATCTCCTACTTCAAAATGGACTTTTTTTCTACTCAAGTTTGCTCTGCCTTTGTATTTGATGTTGTTGCCTTCTAGTTTTTGTTTCACTTGTTCATGTATGGCTTGGATCTCTGAAGCAAATTCCTCACCATCAGCACTTCTCAGCTCTGCCTTTCCCAATTTTCTTAACTCTGATATTCCTCTGGGATGCATTCCATAAACAATATGGAATGGACTCTGCCCTGTGCTTCTGTTTGGTGAGTCATTGTATGCATATTCTTCCCCGGGGAAAAATATGGTCCCACTACTTGGGATGCTCTCTTGTAAGACTTCTCAACAAGTTTCCCAGACTCCTATTCACTACCTCAATTTTTCCATCAGTCTGGGGGTGATAAGCTGAGCTGAAACTTAGTTTGGTATCAATTTTTTCCCACAGTGTCCTCCAAAGATGGCCCACAAATCTGGTGTCTCTGTCTGAAACAATACTCCTGGGTAACCCATGCAACCTAACAACTTCTTTGAAAAACAAGTTAGCAACATGGGTGGCATCACTAGTCTTATAACATGGGATAAAATGTGCCATTTTGGAGAATCTGTCTACTAAGAAAAAGACTTCATCATTCCCTCTCTGAGTCTTGGGAAATCCTAGAACAAAATCCATAATCACCATGTCCCAAGGCCTGTCTGGAATAGGCAAGGGAGTGTACAGTCCTGCATTATGGCTCCTTCCTTTGGCATATTGACAGATTTGCAATTTTTTACAAACTTGTCCACTTTTGCTCTCATCTTGGGCCAATAATAGAAGTGACTCAGCTGCTCATAAGTTTTTTCAGTACCAAAGTGTCCAGCAAGTCCACCACTATGCTTCTCCTTGATCAAGTTTTCTCTCATGGAGCATTTTTGTACACACAGTTGGTTTCTTCTGAATAGTAAGTCCTCCTGCAAGAAATAATCCAGCCACTGGCTTATATCTGTTAGAATAGGGTTATAACATGCCTCAAATGCTTCTTTAAAATATAGATCTTTTTTATACAATTCCTTGAGAAAATCAAATCCTACAACTCCAAAATTGGTTTCTTGAACAAGCATGTGCCTCCTACTCAAAGCACCAGCTACCTTATTTGCTTGGCCACTTGTGTGTTTCAAAACAAAGTTAAAACCTTGGAGATACTCAACCCATTTGGCATGCTTATGATTCAACTTGGGCTGCTATACAATGTACTGCAAAGCATGGTTATCAGAGTATAATAGAAATTCTTTGGACATCAAATAATGCCTCTACTTTTTCAATGCATGAACAACTGCATATAATTCCTTCTCATAAGAGGAATAATTTCTCCCAGTGTCATTCAAATTTTCATTGAAATAGGCTACCGGCCTATCATCCTAAATCAGTACAGCTCCAACAGCTTCCCCACTGGCATCACACTTCACTTGAAATGGTTTAGTAAAATCAGGCAGAATCAAAACAGGCTTTTCAGTTATCTTTTGCTTCAAAATTTTAAAGTTTCTTTCTGCTTCAGTAGTCCACTTTAATGGTTGTTTTATCTTCTTTATTGTCTCAATGATGGGTGAATTAATCTTACTAAAGTTTCTTATAAATTTCCTGTAAAAACTGGCAAGTCCATGGAAACTTCTTACCTCAAAAACATTTTTGGGTGAAGGCCACTCCACAATTGCCTTAACCTTTTCTAGGTCCATCTTCAATCCTTCTGCAGAAACAACAAAGCCCAAATACACGAACTCTTCCTTCATGAATGGGCATTTCTTTAATTTTATCAGCAATTTCTCTTGGTGCAGCTTCTTCAAGACATAATTAAGATGCCTTAAATGTTCTTCTTTGGTTTTGCTGAAAAGTAATATATCATCCAGATACACTATCACAAATTTACCAATGAATTCTTTCAAAACTTCATTCATAAGTCTCATAAAAGTGCTAGGTGCATTTGAAAACCCAAAAGGCATAACCATCCATTCATACAGTCCTTCATTCGTTTTAAAGGCAGTTTTCAACTCATGACCCTCTCTTATTCTAATCTGATGATATCCACTTTTTAAATCTTTCTTTGAAAAATATTTTGCACCACTCTAACAATCCATTAAATCCTCAACTCTGGGCAAAGGGAATCTGTACCTAATTGTTATCTTATTGATTTCTCTAGAATCAGTACACATCCTCCAGCCTCCATCTTTATTTGGGCTCAATATTGTTGGTACTGCACATGGACTCAAACTTTCTCTGATCAGTCCCCTGTCCACCAATTCCTATACTTGTCTCCTGATTTCCTAATTTTCTATGGGAGTCATTCTATAGGCTACCTTATTTGGCAGATTTGATCCAGGGATAAAATCTATCTGATGGTTGATCTTCTTCACAGGTGGCAGCTCATCATGAAAATCATCCACAACAATGTCACAATAATTGTCTAACATCTCTTGGATTTCTATTGGAAAATCAGAAATCTTTGTAGAAGTAAGAACTACCTTAGGATTTCAAACTAAAGAAAAACTTACCTCTTCTTCTTCTATCTACTGCAGATATTCCTTCCCACTCAGCAACAAGGTCTTTGGATCAACCACTCTGCTTGATGGCTCTCCTTCTTCCATGGGTATCAATGTATGATGTACTCCATCCTTGAAGAACTTATAAGTGTTCTTCTTGCCATCATGCACCGCTGCTCTATGAAACTGCCTAGGTCTATCCAGCAGTATGTGACACGCATCCATGGGCATTACATCACATAGGAACTTGTCTTTGTATTTTCCCATTTGCAGCTCTATCTCACACTATTCTTTTACAATCAGTCGGTGCCCTTTATGCAACCAGGACACCCTGTAGGGAGTTGGATGCTCCCTTGTCTTCAGCTTTAACTTCTCTATCACCTCAGTGGAAACCAGATTGTCTGTGCTGCCACTATCAATGAATATCTGGCAGCATTTCCCTTGGACTTTGCATATGCTCCTAAAAAAAGTCTTCCTTTGTGCAGGCTCAGTGACCTCTTTGGCTTGTTTCAATAGGACCTTATTAACCACCAAGGACTCTCCCCTCTCTGGTATAATTTCTTCTTCAATTGTTGCCTCTTCTCTATCCTGCGAAACAACAACATTTCTTGGACCAGCACCTACATTCTCTGGGCACTCATAGTGCTTGTGTCCCACTTGCTGACATCTATAGCACCTCAATTATCTACCTATGCCTCTGCCTCCTCTTCCTCTATAAGAACCCCTTCTGCCTCTTGCATCACCCTCTGTAGATGCATTCTGAGGTGAGATACTGTTAGCTCCATTCCTAGGTGGGGTAGGCTTTCCTCTACCACCCTGACTTCCCTTTCCACGAAAAGTACCTCTCCCTTTGGCAGACTGCTTCCTCAGGGGTTTCTCCTCTGCTTTCAAGGCCATCTAATAGGCCTCTTCCATTGTCTTAGGAGACAGAACACCAATCTCATCTTGGATCTCCCGCTTGAGACCATTCACATATCTGGCAGTCTTCTCTGGTGTGTCTTGAAATTGCCCAGCTCTTATGCTCACTCTCTAGAATTCTTTTGTGTATTCTTTAATTGTCAGCAACCTTTGTCTCAGGTTCTGCATTTGCCTAAACAGTGTTAGTTGATAATCACTAGTAAATAATTTACCTTTTAACTTAGCCATCAATCTGGTCCAGATCTTGATAGGTTGTATTCGAACTCTCCTTCTTTCTGCTTGCACTCCATCCCACCAAAGTGCAGCATGTCCCTTCAGCTTTGTTACTGCAAACTTGACCTTCTTATCCTCACTCATTTCTTCATATTCAAAGCACTTCTTCATTTCATTAATCCATTCCACCAGCTCCTCTGGATTCAGTCCTCCTACTAAACTTGACACTTCAATCCTGGGCTTAACTGCAAACCCCAAAACAATTCTGAGGAGCCACATGTCAGGAGGAATCTCAGCATTTTCTTCCGCTTCTTCTAATTCAGGTTCATTGATGTCTTCAGGATCTCTAGGCTGTCTTCGTTCCATGGCATCCATTCTGGCTTCGAACCTCTGAAAGATCCCCAACACTTCTACATTGGCAACAGGTCCACCTCTCCTTCTGCCAGCACCTCTACCGACTCGGATTTCCATGTTAATTCTCTACAAAAACAACTCAAAAACATGCTCTGATACCACAAATGACAGCAAAAATACTGAAAGTCGGCCCTTAAGGATAGCTGGTCTCTTATCGTAGCTTTGTCATCATTTTCACTCAATTGACTCGATTCCTCGCCACATGGTATTCCACAACTTCTTGTAATTTTATTTATCAATTTCAGAGAAATTGATAAATAACGCATTCAGCACCTTGAGAAAAATTTAGACATATCAACCCTTATAACTCCGCAATATCTCCAATATAGAATCAGTGCCAACTTCGAGATTTAATTATATGGTAAAGGTTAAATATTCCAGGGGTTATGTGAATCACTCGATTACATCACCAATGGAACATTTGATGTACTTAGGCCGGACCCACACCTACGATTGGCGGAAATTCCGTTAAACACACACAACTACACCCTGGTTAACCTCTGGGGTACTTCCGAATGTGATCTCCGTCTGATGAGCCTTCCTCCAGATCGACGATGTTCGTCAATATCGCACTGCTTCCTCAGTCGAACTTTAATGTGCGATGGAACGCAAAAAGGCAGTTTTTGGGGTCCCAGCTTTTCCTACGTGTCAACTACTCTATGGAATCGCTCCCAAATTGGGAATACCGCTTACCCCGCAAAAGCGGTGGATATGGGCGGTTTGGTTTCGCAAATCCACCCTCGATTTTGGAACAGTGATTAACCACGGTTTAACGCCTTCCTGCCTATGCTCTCCTGTTTTCTAAGTTAGGGTCAGACCTCGGCTCAGGATTCAATTAACAACAAACATTCTATTTCTCATATGGCAGGATTTCACTACCATCATAATAGAGTTAGTCGACCATGATCATACACAGACTTCATTTGTGGTTGGGATTTAATTCATAGAGCTTGTTCGAACAATTCAAGAGAAATAGTGGACAGAGGGATGCAGAGACTGTACAACAGTTCAATTCAATAATTATACACGCGTAGAGTTCAATTGCCTCACAATTAAACAAATTTCCTCACAAATACCAATTCAAGACAGTTTGGTAATCAACGAGAACTGAAATGTATTCAACCGGAAGTAATTGCTTAACATATAGAATTTATTGCAGAAATCTCCTCCCTTATGCATTCGGGGAATACAGTTTATATACATCATTATGTGCCTCTTCGGTTCCTCTGTGAGGACCATTTCCAGTAAACCAAAAGCCTAAATACAATTTATTCGATTAACTGAAACATTACAGATGGCCTAAACTATTCGACTTCTACAGACTCTAACTGAACTAAATACAATAGACAACTAAGGTATGGACACCTTGCTGTTACACTCAAACAATTTTTTGAACCCTCCTAGCCACAGCATGTGGAAAAAACCTCCTACATTGCTGGCTAGTGTCTAATGCCCCTCCATCACACTCATTGAATCAGCTCATGCTCAAAAGGTTGAAGAAGTTGGATTGAAACTAGTGAAATGAATCACATAGCGTCAGTCATTGCTTTCAGGACTTTCACCCGGTATCGAGGACTTCTCGAGAGGTCAACCATCACAAATTTCCTCTGGCTCAAGTGCACTTCACTATGGATTTTTTCCCCATTATCAAGCCCATCGAGCTTGCTATCCAATTTTCAAAATCATTGTGCCTCATGAACCCAAGTAGAGCTCCCTTCGCTCTTTGGATTTAAGTATTGAGGGGTTTTCGCAGTACATTATATTAGATATATTTTTTTGGGATTGAACTACGTTAAGTAAGTCATTCATATATGACCATTTCCATGAGAGGTTTTCATCACTAACTAATTTATCATGATTTTTTAATAGTCCACTTAGCACTCATTGCATCAGGTGATGATAACAACGGTGAAGAATTGGGATTGAAACTAGTGAAATGAATCACATGGTGTCAACCATCACGTCAAGGACATACATCCAGTAACCTATTTCCTCTTGCTCAAGCACGCTTAAATATGGAGATTTTCTCCACAATCAATCCCACCTAGGTTTCTATTCCATTTGAAAAATGTTAGCAAGTATTGTTCCTCAAGAACCATTCACGTAGAGCTCCCTTCACTCTCTGTATTTAAGTATTGAGGGGTTTTCGAACTACATTATATTAGATATCATTTCTTGGGATTAAACTACATTAATTCATTCATTCATCTCTGGCCATTTCCATGAGATGTAGTCGTAACTGACTAATTTTTGATGATTTTTGAATAGTCCACTTAGCACTCGTTGCATCAGGTGATGTTGATAGATGTGACGTATGCCTAAAACTAGTGAAATGAATCACATCGCGTTAATCATCACTTCGAGAACTTTCACCCAGTAACTGGGACTTCCTAGATGGTCACCCATACCATATTTCCTCTGGCTCAAGCGTGCTTAACTATGGATTTTTTCCTGAAAATCAACCCCACTTAGCTTGCCACCCCTTTTGCAAAGCCTTAGCAAGGATTGTGCCTCATGAACCATTCAAGTAAAGCTCACTTCACTCTTTCTATTTAAGTACTGAGGGGTTTATTAGTGAAATATATTAGATATCATTGTTTGGGATTCAAATGGATTAAGTAAGTCATACACCTATGACCATTTCCATGAGATCTAGTCATAACTAACTATTTTTTCATGATTTTTGAATAGTCCATTTAGCACTAAATGCATAGGGTGATTCTCATGGGGATGAAGAAGTTGGATTGAAACTAGCGAAATGAATCACATAGCATCAAAAATCAGTTTCGGGACTTGCACTAGGTAACCAAGACTTCCTGGGAGTTCACCCATCACAAATTTCCTCTGGTTTAGGCAGGCTTAACTGTGGATTTTTTTCCCACAATCAAGTCCACTTAAATTTCCACCCCATTTGTAAAACCTTAGGGTCAATATTTTGGTGTGTTTCGAATTATACTTTCGAATCCATTAGTTTGCAGTCTTTCAGTAAATTGAACTTATAAACATTCTCATTATCCTAAGTTTACAGTCTTTTAATTCAACTTGTTTGTATGATTATTATATTTGTAGATATTTCTTCTAAGGTTGTTTTATTCTTATGTCCTTACTGAAATTGATGGATTAAATTACAACTAAGTTCTAAAAATCAACTCTGTAGAAATCAACTAAATTCTACAAAACATTATAAGTTTCTATTGTAGAAAGAAGATTGGGAATATGAAGAGGAAGAAGCATGGAAAAGTTCATAGTTTGATGATGAATATTTTTGGTAGTAGTGGATGAGTGAACAAATATTTGAAGAGGATGCTATAGAAGATATGTTCTCAAAGCCTAAATTGTTGTTTAGAAAAAATATAAAAGAATTCAAAGAAAAATTGCACTAGCATCAAGTGAAGAAATATGAAGCTTACATCAAGAAAGCGCAACTGAAAATGAAGCAGTTTGAAGGGTATACAATATGGACAAAATCAAAAAGAAAAAAATGCATTGTAAAACGTTTTTTGAGCCAACTTTTTCTTTCAAGCGTACGATGCATAGTTGAGTTACAATTAAGTTAATTTTGAATCATATAGTCATAATTAAGGGGGAGTTTTAGAAACAGTAATTACTCTTGTATCTGTGAAATTCATGAAGAGTAGAGTTAAGTGAAGGAAGTAAATTTGATTCTACTATTAGTATTCAAGCGAGCCAAAGTTAGAAGGTTAATGCTTTTCCTAGAAATTCCAAGTCAAGAAAAAGAAAAATGTTGAGTTGAGTTAAAGGAAAGTTAGAAAATTTTAGTTTAAACATGAAGTATTAGTTTGCATGAGAAAAGGAATGTTATATTTTGCATGCTTCAATATTTAAAAATTTTGGTGTTTATATACATGTGGTTGGGCCATTGTAATGTGAAGAAAGAAGAAATAATAATTATAGCTCCGTGGATGTATATGAGAGAATAATTAATGAATATAAATTATCATCAGCGTCAGCATCAACATTTCCCACCATGCCCTCCAACCGATATTGTAGTGTTCCAATCACTTCTGCGTCGCCCTTATAGCATCTTCTAAAGAATTTTTTATTGCTATTTCCTTAATTAAATTTATGGATTAAATTACAACTAAGTTCTAAAAATCAACTCTGCAGAAATCAACTAAATTATACAAATCTTCTAAGCTTCTATTCTGCAAAACCAAAAAAAATATTTATCTATCTTATGAAGAAGTCATTACTAATGTATTTGTCAATCTCTAAGAATTCCAACAGTGTAATGTATGAAAATAAAATCAAGTTCTATAAAAAAAAGGAATTTGGATTTTTTTATGTTTTTTAAATTAAATGTTATGTAAATGGAAATCTGCAAAGAAATAAATAAGTCACTATTTTTCTAGAGAGAAATATGCTGGAGATAGATCACTAAATCACTATTTCTTGGAAATAAATCACTCATACTTTTGAAAGGAACTCACTCAAAACTGGAAAAAATATTTCAATGTTCTTTGAAATAATGAAATAAATCACACATGATTCTGTAAAACTAGTCTACAATAAACTATTGTTGCATGGAAACGAAGCTATGAATCACTTCTTCATTTTAACAATTTGAAAGGAAGATTAATCCACATAAAATGACAAAGGAAAACTATGTAAACTTATACTTCAAGTGGAAAAGTGGAATTATGGAAATAGCTACAACATTTGACAAAATAAAAACATGAACTGAAACTACAATAAATGATAAAACAAAGCTATGAAAACATCTATATGAAAAACATGAAATGTAGAACCTTCTCTATTTTCAGGGGTCCTCCACAAATAGGTGGTTTCAATGATCTACTCCAATAGTTAGTTTCGCATAAAGTCTTCAAGGTATTTATTCGATTAAAAATGGATAAAAACATAGTTTAAAACTTCACAGTCGCATTACAATTTCACACTGTCCAAGTATTTGATTGTCCTATATTTATAAAAGGTTGTGTATAACAGTTTTGATTCTTTTATGCCTATTTATACTAAAAAAAACTTGTCTTAAACTTTTCAACAGATAATAGAATTGCGTTTATTCATGATTTTCTATTTGGAAAAGCAAATCATGAAGCGTGATTTTCTTGGAATCTGGCTCGTTTGTTCAACATCTATTGACCGCTCCTTTGACTATGAAATTGGACAATTCCTTGCAAGATTTGGCTTAGATGGATAAGAGGAAATCCACGAGGGGATCTATCTCCACCTGTACACACACTTAATTTCTTTGTTGGCACCTAAGAACCCGACAAACCATGGAGATGGCTATAGAAACGTGGATCAGGTGCAGAATCACATCAATTTTATATCTAATACAAAATTTAATATAATTATAAGCAACATTACTGAATATGAAAGATACGTCATTTAAATACCTTACATTATCAAAAAAATTCATTTTAATTCTTATTTGAGCTGATGATGATGTCAAAACAGAGGAAAAGTAGGAGAAATGAAGTGTCAAAATGAATCAATCATGAGGCTCTACATTCCCCCACACGGAGTTCATTGCATGTCCTCATTAAAATTGCAAAATTGATAACTATTATCAGTTAGTGCATTTGTCCTGAGACTTCTGCTAAAACATCCAAATTTATCTTCTTCACCTTCTTTTTAGTCACTTCCATCCTTGGTTTTCTCATTAAGATTTTTAACTTTAGATTTATGACCTGTCTCTTAAAGATTTTTATATTTTTCTTTTACCTATTGTTTTTCTTGTACCATAGGCCCAAATGAAAAAAATATTTTCATTTTTGGTGTTGTCAAAAATTTTCTGCGACCTTAAGGGCTCATGCTCTGGTTGTATATGTCTATTTAGTGTCTCCAACTCAAATATTTCTTGTCTTAAGGTGTTTACAATGGGAGGTTCTTGTGGAATACTAAACTGAGCTTCTTCCCTATGATCTAAGACTGATGTTTTCCTTGTATCTCTCTTCTCCAGAGATTCATTGTAATCATAAATTTTCTATTGCACATGATCAATTTCAGGTGTTCTCTAGCATGGACTATGAATAGGTGAAAGGACAGTGGGTGATGGAACACTTATTTCCTCTTCTATATTAAAATATTTTGTACCTTTGGAGATGGTTATTTTATTTCTTGGCTGAGCTTGGCACTTCTCCTTACTGATAGAGGAGGGTTTTGAGTTTTTTCCTTTTTTTTTCCCTGTTTTGGGCTCCTCTATTTTCTTGGATGTATTTCCTTATTTTGTGTTTTCCTTCTTCCTTCTAACACTTTTCTTTTTAATGTTTCATAAAATTTATGTAATGGGAACCTAATCTTTTAACCTAATCTTTTGACTGTTATTGAGGTGGTTTTTGTACATTTTCAACAGGGTTTTCAATTTTTATTTTTCTCCGTCTTTTTATTTTTCTACTTCTACACTTCTCTTTGTCACCCTCTTTGAAATGGTTCATGATTAGGAAGTTATCCCAATTATCTCCTAGAATTTGAAGGTGAAACTCTATGATAATTTTAATAAATCCATGTTGATACATGGTGTTCAATATAAATTGGATTCTCCTCTAAACATTCCTTAACATCTTTCTTAAACTATTCAACAAGAAATATGGAATATTTAACTCAATGCCTTCGAGAAAATTCATCAATAGTCGAACATGATAAAATAAAATGCACCCAAATCTCCCCTCACAAGTGATTTTTTTTTGAATTACTAACAACAAATTCCTCCATTTACCTTTAAGTATTGTGCTTGGAATTGCCTTCTCAAAATTTGTGGTGTCCATACCTAGATTTTTTAGGAAAACCTTCCATTCTTCACCTTCAATGGCTCTATTCTTGAACCATATCTCTCCATTTCTTGTCAATCCTGTAGCTTAATCAATAAAACAATCTATCACTATAAATTTGACATCTCCAATTTCGACCTCCATTCCATCGAAAGCCCTGGGGAATGACTTAGTTACTTGCTTGTTAAAGCCTTTGAATTTCTCCATGAAATTTAGCCATTGTGATTTCTGCAACACCTCTTTCACCTATGGGTGCCCCTCCATGAACTTATTCTCTTCTGGTTCTATTTTCGCTATGAATCCCATGGCTGAGAATTTTCACCTCAAGACTGCTTCTTGACAGGGTAAGAGTGAGGTTCTTAGATGATGGTATGAATGAGGGCTTTAGAATTAATGAGGGTGTGAGTGAGGTGGAGAGGAATTGACCATTAGACTATGAGTTAGGAGATCTTGACAATGAAATCAGGATTTTATGTTGGATCGTTTGTTATTCATCAGTATTTTTCACTATCTGTAGATGAATATAGATTGGTTCTAGATTTCTGAAAACAACCTTCGTAATATTGTGAGTTTCAGAAATATCCATCCTTATTTCTTGCCTATGACCTCATTACCTTGTTTTCCCTCACCCATAAATACACTTTCCCTCTAGGGTTTCCTATAGCCTACTCATTCCCATGTTCCCGAGGTCCCTCAAGCATTGATGGCCTCAAAACTATCTCTCTAGAGTCTTTAGATAAATCAAGTACATCAAATTTTGGATCTTCTATACAACACCTTTGACAATACTTTGGTTTTCACTTGAAGCCTCCAAGACAATTTTTGGTCAAAATCAGGTCAAAGAACCCTCCCACCAGGTCAATTAGGGTTTCACATGCCTTAATATCATCATTGATGTTTCAGGCACTACTTTTCCATTGGTATAATTTGGCTCATATGTAATAGAATGTCAAGACATGATTATTCAAGGAAGACCTAAAAGTTTCCAAAGAATACTACCTTATCAAGTTCAAAGTATGCAAGGGGTAAATGCAAACCTTGACACTTCTACAGGAGTGTTGAAGTATTTTTCAGCAGAAGGTGTTGGTGATGCAGGAGCATCAACCTTAATTTTTATTATTCATTTGTGTGATTTAGGGGGTGAGGATTTTTAATTATTTTATTAATTATTTTTCCCAAATTTAATAAATTAAAAGAGAAAATATAAATGTGAGGATTATTGTAAATATTCCTTTAATAATTAAGGATATGCGTGGAATGGAATTAGGTAGAAAATCTAGGGATTAGGAATTCCATATACGAGACTTAGTTGAGTCCAAAAAAAAGATAAATCTAATTTAGATTTTAGTTGAGATTTGTGTGGAGGAATTTATGGAGTGGAATAAATTCATATTTATGTATAAATAGGAGGGTTGTGTGAGGATGAAAAATAAGTGAGGAATACAGAGAGAGTGAGAAATGGGTTGAGAGTTTTTTTGTAAAGGGCCGAGAGCCGAAAGGCCATTCATTGTAATATTCGACCAGATGTTTTGAGTTTTTAAATTTCATTATGCTTATTATTATGCCAGCAATTTTTTTTGGATGGCTCTCCTTTCTGTATGTATATTTTAAGCTGCAATTTTTTTCTTAATGAAGAACTAGATGAAATTTTTAATATTGAAGGTAGCATATGAGTTTTATGTGCTAGGATCTTATTTAACCTAGAATCCTGGCATCATTTTGTATCAAAGCCATAGATACATGCCTGGAGAGGTTGAATCCATTGAAGACATGTCGAGATGTGCATAGAGACAAACAATGATAGTGTGATGAATGCCAAAATAGCAAAGAGCAGCTAATGAATAGTTTTGTAATGGGAGCAACCCCGTTCGGTAAAACACTGAGATGGTGGTGGTGTAGAGAAAATCAAATGCTGGGATTGAGTTCAGAAGCAGCTGAATGTTGAATGCAACATTGGAGAGTGCTGGGAATAACGTCGTGGAGGAAAAACAATATTAAAAACTGTGCATTTATTGTTGTTCTTGGCATTGACATGAGTTACTGTGGACTGAACTCGATGCTGCGTTAGCAGTTGAAACATATGGTTCGATTTTTGTTTTATAATATAATTACTGTGTATTAGGTATAAGCGTCAGTGTGGACGCAGGCATTGGAGGAGATACGTTGGTGATTGCAGTGGTATGAAAGTCCACCGCACTGCTATAACACAGAATGGCTTTGTTGAATTTATGGAATGAGCAATGGTTCTAGTAAAGAAAAGACTGCGTAAAGACATTAACCCCAGACTCTGTGGGATTATGGTGCAAGACTTGTTTTTGGCTTTATTAACAGAACTATATAGCTATGCAATGCTATTCAGATGGGTTCGCAGTCACCATGTTCATGGTTTCATATTTTAGCATGTATAGTTTGAATTTCCAGTAATGTAGAGTGGCATGTCATTTGTGTTGAAGTCAGTATAGTCAAGCTAATACGACTGTGGATCCGAGCTATAGATATCGATATTTTATTTGCATTGACATTGTTGGTTATCTTGGCATAGAAACTGCATTGACATTGCTGGGTATATTGGCATGGTCATTACGTGGAGATTAGTGCAGTCCCAAAACAAAATTCCAATTTATAGAGTTGGAACCGTATTTTTTTTTCTTTATTGATGTGGTGGTTGTGAAGCCATGGACGCAAACATCTTGTGGTGTTTTTTTTCCTTAAGCAAACTCCATATTGGTAGTGGGCCTCAATAAATCAACGAACTAGATTTACCTTGTTATATATTCAATAATGATGCTTTAAGGATTACGTTGGTTTATTTTTCAAAATGGATTCCAAATATTTGGAGGAGACTCCTTATGCAAGTGGAGTATATGCAAAACCAGAGATTTCAATTACCCATGCGGGGATTTCATCGCTGTAGAAAATAGAAAAGATGTCAAATGAATTGGCTATAATTGAGAGGAAAATACTGATGTATTTTATTGCTGCGTAATGAATGAATTTTATTGTTGCGTAATAAATTGTATTGTTTAGATCATGTGCCATAACCCACATATCTACACATTTTGAGAAATATGCAGTTTGGATGAACACGAGTTGGAGAGAATATATCTAATGAGCATGAGAAGACTCGGAAAAATCGATGAGGAAGAGTTAGTGGAGACAAAGTCTGTAGAGGCTTGAATGTATTCTTAAATGAATACGAGAGAGAAGGGTTGGATCATTTCAACCACAAGAAGATTCAAGGTAAGTACTCATTGAATGAACCAATATTCATTGAGTAAAGGTATTTTAAAATTTGGATGATTACATTTCCTTTCATACTAGAGAATTTGATCTTTTGTAAATATTATGAAAGAGTAAAAATGTTGCAAATGCGAAGGTATAAATGAATGGAAAATGAATGGAAAAGGAGAATGGGTTATCCTGGGTGATAGAAAGAGAAACATGTATTTTATAATATATGAGAGGGTTTATTATGCATATTGTGGGTTCTTCACAGTTTTGGCTAAGTCATTTTGGACCAAATCTTGCAGTTGGAATGGGAAAATTCTTTTGATTTGTGTTTAAGGTTGAAAACACAATTTCTTGATGTTGTAAAATATTTATTTTACCATCATGTGGCAGAATCTAAGGAGGTGTTATTCAGGATGGGCACAATGAATGAGTTGTACATTATTCGTCAAAGCGGTTGAAATATGAATAGCTTGTTCTATGTACACAGGTTAAGAGATGTGAATTGATGACAATTTATAATGTTCAGTTGTATGGTACATGGAAGTACAGGGAAACTGTTTGCATTAAGATGATGAGAAAGTTGAATGAAGGGCATGCGAATGTTCACAGTGACAAAGACGACATAGAAGAGTAGAGTCCAGAGAGTTGAAATTGCAAAGAGAAGGTTTATTAATAACCTTAACAGGAACATAAGGTATGATAATTCAGAAAGGTATTTTTGAATGTTGAGAATGGAATGATTTATTTATTTCACCATAAAATAAATCTTGGAAAACATGGAGTGCATTTCGATTAAAGACTTCAATATCATGGGAAACTGATGATATTTCACAAGAATGGAGTATGAGAGAGAGTGAAGATTTTACATCATAAAATGTATTAAGGGTGTATATTCTTTGGAAGATTGTATAACTTGAATTAAGTCAAAATATCAACTATTGTAAAATTATTGAGTCAAGCTTGGAAGTCAAGCAGATGTTAGGGTCAAATGAAAATTTGGATAGCTTGAGTTAAGATTGATTTATTGTATAAGAGGGTGTATTTTTCATCCAAGATGAAGAGTTTATGTAAAGTCTAAAGTCAAAGGGTCGTAAGCCAAAGTCAAAGGTTTGAATTTAATTGGGTGCATGATCGGCAAAGCCCGACACCAAAATAATTGGTCATTGTAACACATGCATTACTAAAGTGTTGTTTGCAGTAGAGAGAAGCAAGAAGGTTTCCAGAGATGATTCAAAGACAGAGAACTGCAAGAGGTCAAGCACATGAAGAAAGCTTGCATTGTTGAATGGCAAGTATGAAGGCTTGCTAATAAAGGGGATTGAATCCAATCCACAAGTGAACAGATGAAGTTCATAAAGGAGGAGAAAATGATTGTGGATAGTCATTTCAGAGGTGTTGAGAAAGACCTCAACTGAAGGCAGAAAAGGCAAAATTCCAAGGTAAATGGCATATGTGAGCAGTTGACTGATGAAGATTATGAGCAAGAGAAAGCTGAGATAAAATTTCATCTTGCGTTATTGATGGAAATGTTATAGAGAAGTAAAGTAGACTAGAGATATGGATGGAGTATGAAAATGAAAGTCAAATGTCATAGATTGCAAGTGAAGTGGGAGCATAGATTGAATGCTCAATTGAAGGAAGAGTTACTCATTTTAAATGAGTATATAAAGGATGATTAGACATGTGATCCAAAATATGGTCCATTTCTCTCTAAAAGTAATGATGTGATAGAAGAGAAATCTTCATAGGAACTAAATCAAATGAAGGATTTAGAGCAGCAAGGAGATATGATGCCTGAAGCATCATGTGGGACCACAAGGTCTATTGTTTTTAAAACTAATGATTTGTGTGTGATTGCAGGTACATCATAGGATGTTGAACAAACTTTGAAGTTTGTTAAGGAGAAGAAGTTGAATCTGTAATTTGTTCAGAATGATGCTGAGATAGCAAGATCTCAGAGACAAAAGGAGATAGAGGGGTCTCATGGGAATAAACAACAGAGTATTGAAGCAGTTAAATAAGGGGCATCTAATGATTGGTCAACAACAAGTGAAGGTATAGAAAGTTGTGTAAAGTTTCCAAGTTCTACCCCAATTTAGATTGTTCAGTTATATAGAAATTTAGATCTTCAAAGAAGAAATTTGGAAAAGTAGAGGATCTATGCTCAGTGTGAGTTGCTGAAAGAGGAAGACAAAGAAATTTTCCTAAATAATAATTAGGAAACAAAGGATAAGGATGTAGGAATGATTTAGAAAATCAAATAAGTTCATTATTATGAAACAAAATAGGGAGACATTATTGAAACAAATGATATGGAGGAGGGACTAGCTGATAGTCTCATAGAGAATTTAAATGAACATACTGATGTGCTGATGGAAGAGGAAATTTCAGAGCAGCATACTGAAATGTTACTAGATGAGAAAGAGGCACTGAGGCCTTATGTTTATTATTTCAATAATTGTTTTGTGAGTACAGGTTTTATTGTAGATGCTGGAGGAAATTTGACACAAGTGAAATAAAAGGAAGAAATTTGTGTGGAAAATTGCAATCCATAGAACCAAGAGATTAGATTGTTGGAAACTATGTTGAAGAATCAGGATTCAAGGCATGAAGAGGAATCTCAATTTCAATATTGGGAAATGAAGAATGTGAAGGTGCAAAACAACAGTAAACAAGAGGGCAAGGAAGAAAGGGTAGCGGTAAGTATAAAAGCTCAGTAATCAAGAGATGAATGTAAACAACAGATAAATTATATGGATAGATAAATTGAAATGATAAGGACGATAATGACAAAATTATCCCAGAAGAAAACAACAACAGTAAAACAAAGAAGAAGAAGCAAGAGGAAGACAACAGAAGACTGTGAAAGCACAGCCAGTGGGGCAATGCAACATAGAGTGAGGAGACCTGGAGAAAAACAACAAACAAAAGCAACAACAAATGGAAAATTGTAGAACAAGGTATGGGATCCATGAAGAAAAATATCTGAAACACATGATCAGGGGATCATGATTATTTTCAACCTTGGTAGTCTGATGCAGGGGCATCAAGATTAATTTTTATTATTCATTTGTGTGATTTAGAGGGTGAGGATTTTTAATTATTTTATTAATTATTTTACCCAAATTTTATAAATAAATAGAGAAAATATAAATGTGAGGATTATTGTAAATATTCCTTTAATAATTAAGGATATGAGTGGAATGTAATTAGGTAGATAATCTAGGGATTAGGAATTCCATATATGGGACTTAGTTGAGTCCAAAAAAAAAGATAAATCTAATTTAGATTTTAGTTGAGATTTTTGTGGTGGAATTTATGGCGTGGAATAAATTCATATTTATGTATAAATACGAGGGTTTTGTGAGGATTACAAATAAGTGAGCAATACAGAGAGAGTGAGAAATAGGTTGAGATTTTTTTTGTAAAGGGCCAAGAGCCAAAAGGCCATTCATTTTAATATTCAGCCAGATGTTTTGAGTTTGTAAATTTCATTATGCTTGTTATTATGCCAAATAATTTTGTTTGGATGACTCTCGTTTCCGTATGTATATTTTAAGCTGCAAAATGTTTTCTTAATGAATAACTAGATGAGATTTTTAAGATTGAAGGTAGCACACGAGTTTTATATGCTAGGATCTTATTTAACCCAGAATCATGGCATCAGTTGGTGAGGAAGGTGGTTTACTCCTGAATGAAGACAACTTGCAGGAAGGAAGAAAGGAAACACTTGTTCTTGTAGATCATTAAGGTTTTCAAGTCTTCATGGTCCAGTAGAGTGCCAAACAGTAATCAATTATAGGAATGACCTACAGGAGACACAAAAATCCAAACATGAAGAAATTTTGTCAGAAACAATTGATGAGATACGAAAAAAGGTGAGGTGAGCTGGACATAAATTAATCAACTTGAAAGGGCTATAGATAACTTAGAAGACAACACTAATGATTTTATTAAAGCACTCCAAATGCCTAGGGTTTTGGGAAAATAACCATAGAAGGTGAAATGATGAGTGGAACTCCATGGTGAAAGAAAAAAGGGTTCTAAATATGTCACTGTTTTATCAGATCCCAAACTTGTCAAAATGAGTTTGTCATACCTAAATGATCAAAGGATGAGTTAAGCTCCATGGTGCAAGAAAAAGAGGATTTTGAAGGTGTTGCTATGAGAAACCCTCCCAAAGGTGTTTAATGAGCTTGCCATGTGTGAATGAGAAAAATATGATGTTGAGATCCAAGGTGCAAGAAAAAGAGGATTTTGAGGCGGCTGTTGTGTCAAAATAAACATGTCAAAGTTTCCAGGATCAAAAGGAAAAACAAATGTCATAACTCCAACAAACTTCTAGCCAAGGTGAAAATATAAGTTGAGTATTGTAATGGAAACCACAGAGGTTTTTGAAGATGCTGCAACTGTCTAAACATCCTAAGGTTGTCAAAAGTGAAGTCATCCTGCCTCAAGAAGAAAAAGGAAGAGCCACCTCAAATGATTTCAGTTACCTGCAAACAAAAGTGTTAAAGGACATCAATGAAAAAGAAAAATACTTGTAAACTTTAGAAAGTGGGTTTCAAAGATTAAATAGAAATTTAATTAGCCTATAAAAATTCATCTAACACTTCAAACAAGTTATTTTTGGCTTGCGAAATCATTAGAATGCTCAGGAGTGAAGAATTTCAAGTTTCCAAGTGAAAATTGGACAAATTTTTGTGGCGCTACACGCTCAGCTTAGCGTTGCACGCCTGGGATCGAGAGTTGTGCCCTTACCCTTTTTCTCCCATACATTTTACACAGGCACTACGCGCCTGGAAGTGAGCATTGCATGCCTAGCAGAACACTACACCCTTACACAACATGCCCAGTGAAGAAAAAATTTGGCACTGTGCACTTGGGATTGAGCATTCCACCCTCAGCTAGGCGCTACACCCTTTGCCAGGAAGGCTTTCTAAGCCCTACGAACACCCAAATCAACTCAAACTGCTTTCAAGCTTCCTCCAAGGTCCCCCAAAGCAATGATAAATGGTAAGTGGATGCCCTAACCACATATTCAAACATTTTTGATGATTTAATTGGAAGAAATTGAAACCCTAAGAGGAAACCCTAAGGCTTAAACTTGACATCACTATTTACCATTATTTTCATCTTCTTGTAAAGAAAATTACTGATAAACCAAGCAGTTACACTGTTTGAAGGTTGTTCATTCACCTAAGTTGTCCCTACACCCTTTCCGTTCATTCAATCAGTCCCTCCACTTGCAAAGGCTGAAATTCCATTGCCCTCCTTCATATAAAATTGACATCAACCCAAAATTGTTTCAAAAAAGAGTTTAAACATCTCAGTAAAGGGTTATAATTGAGTTGTTAGCCAATCACTCATTATCATACACTCGTACCCTCACTCACTCATCTCACTCACTTGCGAAGCTTCCTTTTTAGTCACCATCCCTTCATCTCATTTCCATTTACAGTCTTAGGCTTTCTCAAGGTAGGGTTTACAATGTCAGAAGACAGTGTTAGTGGAGGAGAGGCCCAAATTCTAGGGAGGCATGAGCACAAAAGTGGAAAGTTCAACATATTTGAACCCCGCAACACAAGGAAGCTAATGGCATCTCCCCTTACTATTTCACGTTTGAAGCATGTAGGATGATTTTATTTTTGTGAAAATGTATGTCAGGTGCAAAACCACCCTGAGCTAACCAGAATTTTTATCATTAACTTGTATGAAAAATAGGTTAACCTTGCAAGGGTCACGTTTGAGTTATCTACTCCTGCTATTGCCAATGCCACTGGGATACCAAGTGTGGGTGAGAAATGGTTCAAGCAGGACAATATTCACACGAGCTACTTATAACCCTACCTAAAGCCTAGATACAAAGACCAGAATAATCCATCTTTCCTTTCTCACATTTTCATGATAGATATGCACCTATGATGAGAAAAATTATGAAGTATCTTACATGTGAGGGAAGGTTCACCTGTCTTTACTCCCACCACATCAGGATGCTTATGCATTTTACTAGAGTGAGGATGCTGCACATACCCTATTACCTCTACAGAAGCATTGACAAAATTTCCTATATTGTACAAAATACAGACTATCCTAAGCATATGCAAAGCCTTTTTCATCATTCTTTGATCAAAATGGTTGTTATGCACCAATTGCAGCAAAACGACATTCCATGGGAGACCTTAATTGTCAATGAGGTATTTACTTCTCCACAAGCCCATCATCAGAAAATGCACCTTCATCATCTCATCCTCCTTTTCCTACTCCTCCATCACCTCCCGTTGATCATATTTCTCCATCCACTCACATTCCCTCACCCCATGATGACCCTCCTTCATCACCTTCTCACAATCTCTCACCATCACATCATGGTACTAGTGCATCAAACAATCAAGAAGGAAATGAGGCAAGTGAGGGTAGCGAGGCACATATCAGTGAAGTAGATGGAAATGAGGCAGAAATAAGTGAGGATAATGGTAGTGGGTCAAAGAGCCATGAGAGCAGTGATGATACAATTGATAAAGGTAGTGATGATGGCAGTAAGACAGATATCACTGAGATGAGTAACATTGAACCTTTTTATTTGACCTACCAGAGGGGAAATAAGCTTGTGTTTGTTGCCCTTAAGAGGCAAGGGGCCATGCCTTCTACATCAACCAAGCAGCTTGACAAAGGTAAGGAAAAGGTCATTGATGAAGAAGAAGAAGACAAGCATGAAACTGAACAAGAGTTTCACCTTATTAACCTTGACAGTGATGATGAAAATGTGTAGAGGATCACTAACATGCTTCTTAAAAGCAAGGATGCTCAGATTAGGGATCTACAACCAAACATTGGTAGGGATAAGAAAACAAGCAGCCGGAGACAGAGAAAGCCATGTGTGAGATCAAAGATATCAAAGCTTGGAAAGAGGCTAGAAGAGCCAAGAAAAATATAGATGAGGTCTTGGGCACTCATGATAACACTGAAGAGGAGGAAGAACAACTTCTTAGGAGGAGGCCAAGGACAATTGGTTTGAGAAAAGCCTTAACCAAATAAAGAGAGCAAGAAACAACATTGGCAGAGTAGCTCACTCCAAGTGAGCTACTTGCCATGGAAATAGACTATGATAGGGAATCTTGGCTAGAGAGGGAAAACGTGCCTTCAAGGATTAGCTAGAGAAGATCGAGAGAGACCTTGACATGCAAAAGAAGATGGCAAGGCATTATGCCTTAAGAAACAAGATTGTAAGGGCGAAGCTCAAAAGAGCCCTTGCAAAGATTCAATCCCGAAAGGGGGAAAAAGACAAAGAAAAACTTAAAATTATTTTTGATGCATCCCTACAAGCATCCCAAACATTATCATCAAGACAAATCCAAAATTTGGCACATTTTTGAAGATTTTGAGTTTTTGGCTGTTTTGAAGGGCCAAGCGTGTAGCGTCACTGGCGCTGCGCTCTTTTTTGGGGAACTCAATGGAGGAAAAATTTTAATTTTTGTGTTCTTCAAGCCAAGTACATCAAACACATAAAGTTTCAAGTCATTTGGAGAAAAATTGCTCCTCCAAAGGTACCAAAAACAAGCGAAAAATCACCTTTCTGCCCTCTTTTCAGCACTCGTGTTGCGCCCTTAGAAGTCTTGGGAGAATGTCTTTTTGGGTACGTTAATGGACTCCATTCTGAAAAATAAAGGTATATTTGAAAACTAGACATGACAATCTTTCCAATGAGCTATCATGGAGCTCATTTGGACACGGGGAAAGCCTCCAAATCTCAACTAGAAAACAAGTGATTTTCTGAGTGTTGGTGTTGCACCCTTGGCCTGGTGCTAAGCCCTTGAGCCTTGGTGCTGCGCCCTAGACTGAAAGTAAAAAAAACACACACAGAGTTAATGGAAAAGATATTTTTATGGCTTAGTAGACAAATATCTCTAGATTTAGCTTAGAATTTATGATAGAAGTTATTTTTGCAGTTGGGATATTTGTGTCCTGGGCCTTACATGGTCACAATGGTAAAATGCATTTATGATGTAGTTAATGACATTTTGGAACCCGAGATAGGGTTTTGACCCTCCTTTGCAAGTTAAATACTGCATGAGGGCCTCATTACTATGGTTGGTTGATTTTTGAGCTGAGCATAGACTCTGAGTTTTAATGAAGTTTGGCTTTGGAGCCTTGTAAATCTCTTGGACTGAGTATCAATGGAACCAGCACATTCCTAGGATTCATGAGATTTATTACATGGTGATGTTATTACACTCTTGTCAATGTTTTCCTTTGTTTACATTATATTCATGGTTTCTCTGATAATAGGACATAAATTTTAGAGTTGGATATGTTATCTTGGCACCCTACTTCTATCTACATCCTTTTATCTGTATGTTTTATTCTTTTAAGTTTAATTAAAGAATCCTTAAATGCTCTTTAGTGTCACTGAAATGTTATCTTAAAAGTTCTATTTGTCTTAAAGTAATATTTAGAGAATTCTTAAATTCTCTCTAGGATTATTTGATTGTTGTTTTCAGGTTTGTCTAGTGAAGTCTAATTGAAGAATTCTTAACTACTCTTCATTTTTACTATGCTATCATCCTGAAATATTCTCTTGTTCTAGTATGTTGAAGGATCCTTAATTTCCCTTTAAACCTACTACATTCACAACTTCATTTTTATTTGACACACACTAAATGTATTTAGATCCATTTCGCTTTGTTAACTTGCCCTATGAAACACCCTTGACCTGTTGTTGTACTTTTCGAGACCTTTTGCAGACTCCATAGCCCAATGGTTTGAGTTTATCTTACTCTATTTGTTCTTCTTGACAATCTACCCAACCAAAAAAAATAAACAAACAAACCCTAATCATTATAACTAGCCTAAAATCAAAACCCTAAAATCAATCAAGTTACAACTTTCACACAAATATAGAGAGAGCCCTCTCTGAGTCCAAGATGGCTAGGTCCTAGGACTCCAAATATTGGTCTATTGTTACCCTTGGAAATTTGGTCTTGCCAATCTGAAAAATTATGGGGACCTAACATAATGGCAACTCCGGTGGGAAATTTTGAGATATAACAAGCGTAGACATTCCTTAAGAACTCATAAATCCCCTATAAAACTTAGAAAAATCAAGTGTTGGCCAAGAGTGATATATGTTTGATTCATCATACTAGAACCATGGTGACCATACTAAAGAACAATCACTGAAAAGCTTAGTGTTATGTAAAGAACTCAGAAAACCAAAAAACATCCTTAGATTGGTTTATTTGTTGATCGTGGACAACATGTACATCCTCAAAACAATTTCATCATCCACCTCATGACTCCATAGTCTTCATTAGCCCTGTTGACCCCACTATTTCTCATAGACTCCCATGGGAATATATCAATTAGTCATAACAGTGAAAAGCCTAGTTACATACAATGTGAACTTAATACCCTTACAAATATGTATGTTTTTCAAAACTCTCATAAAATTTCAACCTCTCTGTGTGTTGGGTCTGAAATCTGGCTTCACAAAGAATCAACACCAGATATCACCCTGACCCAAACCCTCCTACCATATTTTATGATCTAGAAAGAATATTATGGAAAAATTCTAGGACTGAAGACTCAACTATTGTTAGACCCATTCACAAAGCAAGTTTTGTCACTGAACACCTCACAGCCTTGCAAGATACCTAATTTGACTTACACCATAGAAGAAACCTATTCAGAACTAAGTCTCAAAGTGGGATAGACCATATAGACCTTGAGCCTACATATTTACAACAAATTCTTAGTAGAGAAGCCTCTCCTTCCACTCCTCCTGATTTTCTGCTTCTCCAACACTTTGACTCATTTAGATCCAAATCTGCTCAATCTCAGCTTGTCCGTCCAAGTAAATCTACCACTCCCATTCAAACATCAACTATGAAAACCACTCCACTTCATCCTCCATCTCCTCTCACAAAACCCCCTCTTGTAAACCCTCCCTGCGTTCCTTTACCTCAAATCATGGCAGAGTGGTTTGCCCCATTGGTACTACCCCAACATTTATTTCCTATGCCACAGGACTACCAGTCTAAATTCCCTCACTTTACTGGAGCTGACTCTACCACTACCCAATATAATGTAGACAAGATGAATGATGCATTTTACTACCAAGAAATAGAAGAGGAGACCATAAAAATGAAAATTTTTTCCCAAAGCCTAGGAGGAGAAGAAAAAAAATGGTTCAAAAACTTAACTCCTAACAACATTCATGACCTCCCTTCCCTTTATCAAAAATCCATAAACAAGTGGGAGACTAATAAAAACCCTCTTCAAATCCTATCAGAGTATGACAAACTTAAAAGAAATGTTGGGGAAATTTTCCAAGACTACTGCACTAGGTTCAATAGTATATACAATGCATTCCATCCCCACATGAAACCCCCACAAGGCCTAGCCTTAGTAACATTTCCGGATGGGTTTGATCCAGACATGTCTTATCAATTAAGAGAAAGAGATCCCCTAACCATAGAGGACATGAGAAGAGGAGTAATAAGTGTAGAAGCAAAGCTAAATGCTAGAAGGGCTAGATTAAGCGTAGAGAAGAAGGTTACATAGAAAGAAGAAACCATGGCCTCCACATATGATGCTATAATTGATAATCTAGTTAGGGTAATGGAAAGGATGATGGAGGAAATCAATTTGAAAGAAAGAGCACCCCCTAGGGAAAACCAAGCCAATCCCCAAAACAAAAATAGAAACCAAAACTTCAGAAGAGACCCTCCTCAGAACAGACAAAGAGACAATGACCAGAAAATCAAACCAATAAAACTATGTAGATGAAGAGGAAAGAGAGACTGAAGAGCAGGAGGAAAACCATGTAAATCTGATAGACTCCAATAACGAGGATGATGTTTTTCCCATAGAAGAGGAACAAGGTCTATTTTACTCAAACCAAAATGATAGAACATATGAGGATTGCGAAGAGTACAAGCTAGGATTTTAAAATGCTATCATGGAGGTTCATAGGCAGTATGACCTTAGAAGTAAGAAAACACAAGATGCCTCCAAGAAAAATAAACTAGATATTTCTACTAGAAATACCCTTGAAAACATTCTCGAAAAGACGGCAGAAAACACCAACATAATGGCTAAAAATCCTCATCAAAACAAAGACAAAACAAACCAACATAATGGTGACCAAATCTGCCCTAGTACATCAACTAGTGGCCCTGGAAAAACTACTCTAACTGACATTCCTAATAAAACTCAGTAAAATAAATTTGCTGAAAAGACCATGTGTGATAAAAGTGATGTAAATATGCCAAAAAAACTAGCACCTTTCAGTTTTGGGAGTGATATTGCCAAGATCAAAATAGCCATACCCCTTAATGAACTGGTAAATCAAGATGTATATAGATCCCAATTTTTGAAAGTTTTGAGAATAGGAAATGACACTGACACTCTAAATTTGACTGGTGACAAGCCAGAGTTATTGTTTGGAAAATATCAAGAAGGAGTTGTACCTCCATTCTATGTCAGTTTTAACATTCATGACAAAATCTTGCACAATGTTATGCTAGACTCTGGTGCCTCACACAATCTCATGCCAAAGGTAGTGATTGAGAGATTAGGCCTTGAAATAACCAAACCTTACAAGGACTTGTACTCTTTCTATTCAAGTAGAGTGAAATTCCTAGGTCTGATCAAAGATCTGTTTGTAAATCTAGTACAAATACTAGCTAAAAGCCTAGTTATTGACATTGTAGTGGCTGACATTCCCCCGAAGTATGGCATGATTTTATCTAGGTCATGGGGAGCAAAACTCCAAGGAAACCTCCAAGTGGACATGACATACGCTACCATTCCAGTCTTTAACCAAACAAAAAGACTGTACAGAGAATCTCGTATTAAATACATGGTAAGTAGCCAAGATAGGCCAAAAAACACCCCTCTCTATTCTATCCATTCAGACCTTGACTCATTTATCTTGTACAATGAATATCACATTAATGAACAAGTAAATTAAAAGGAGGAAGAGCTAGGCCTATCATAACATTCAAACCAAACAAAAAATGAAGAACATGACAGCGAAAACTCTAGCAGCCATGAACAACAACATAATGGTGAATTTGAACTTGAAACATTTTGGAACATGAGCTTTGATGGCTCTTGTGGAAAAGCTGGTTCAGGAGCAGGTGTTTGGATTCACAACACCAATGAAGGACACTCTTACAAACTGGATTTTCAATGCACAAACAATATTGTAGAGTATGAAGCTCTCCTTTTAGGGTTACAATGGTTGAAAAACATAGGAGCTAAGAAGATTTATGTTTAAGGAGATTCCAAGAAAATCATTAGGAAAATAAAATGAGAATATTCAACCAAGAATCCAAGGCTAAGATAATATAGGAATGCTACCTTAGACCTTCTAAATAAATTTTAAAAATATGAACTTACCTCTGTCCTAAGGGCTCAAAACAACCTTGCTAATGAACTAGCCCTTGCTGCCAGCACTTGCCAATTACCTCATGAAAATGATCAATACAATGTGAAGGTCAAGTGTAGGCCAACAGTACCTGATAACATAGATTATTGGCAAGTATTTGAAAATTTCAAACAGATTGAAGAATTTTTGCAGCCCAAAACCAAGTTGGAAATGTTGAAGTCATACTTAAACCATAAGAGGACTGTTTTGCTAAAGAACAAACACACAAAATAGAGTTTCCTTGTACTACTGATATAAATCTACTAGAACACCCTCTTGAGGAAGAATTACTGGAATATTTATATCAAAAATACCTTGAAGTATTGCAATGCAAAGGTAACTCATTACCAAGAAGTCTTGCCCCCTTAGAAGAGCTGTTTGATTTCTATTATGTTGCTACGAAGCCAAAAATGGAATCCACCGAGACTAACGTAGAAGAGTGCAACATAGGCAGTGTAGAAGAACCCAAAATGATAAAGTTGTCCAAAAATCTGCCACCTCACATAAAACAAAAATACATTGAGTTGCTTAAAGAATTTAAGGATGTGTTTTCATTGGCTTATCAAGACTTGAAGTCCTATGACACAAACATTATTCAACATAATATTCCTCTCAAGGAAAACCAGAAACCATTCAATCAGAAATTGAGAAGAATAAACCCCGTCCTAGTGCCTCTAGTTGAGGAGGAAATAAAGAAGATGTATGATGCTAGAATCATAGTCTCGCTGAGGTACTCAAAATGGGTTTCGAACCATGGGTCAGTGAGAAATAAAACAAGGGATATTAGGCTATGGATAGACTTTAGAAACTTAAACAAAGCCTCCCTGAAAGACAACTACCCTTTACCTAATATGGATCATATATTGCAAAAGGTAGTAGGCTCCACAATAATATCATTGCTTGATGTTTTTTCAAGTTACAATGAGGTGCTAGTATTTCCAAGTGATTAGCACAAAACTGCCTTCACTACACCTTGGGGTACCTTCATGTATGTCAAAATTCATTTTGGGTTAAGGAATGCAGGGGCTACTTGTCAAAGAGCCATGGACATTGCTTTTTCGAAGACATAGGTTACTTCATTTTGATATACCTTGATGACATCACTGTCTATTCTAAAACTGATGAAGAACACCTAGTTCACCTAAGAAAGATCTTTGAAAAGTGCAGGAGGTATGGCCTATCTATAAATCCTAAGAAAAATCTGTTTGGTCTTCAAGAAGGAAAACTCTTAGGCCACATGATATCTGAATAAGGGATTAAGATAGACCCCAAAAGGATTGAGGGTATATTGCAGATCAACCACACTAGAAACATTAAAGAGCTGCAATATTTCATTGGGAAGATCAACTTCCTATGAAGGTTCATACCAAACCTTGTAGAACTCCTAAGAAACATTACAAACATGGTCAAAACAGAAATAAGATTGAAGTGGACCATAGAAGCCAAACAATCCTTTGAACTGCTAAAAAAAGCACTTACCCAAACACCAGTTCTAATCAGCCTTGACTTTACCAAGGATTCTTCATCTTTTCATTTGCATCGAAACACACAAATTCTATAGTATTGCTACAAAAGAACATTATGGGATAAGAGCAACCCATAGATTTCTTCAACAAGGAACTAAGAGATTCCCCTCTGAAATATAACATTATGGAGAAACAATCCTTTGCCTTAATAAAATCCTTAAAACATTTCAGAGTTTACATCTTACATTCACATGTCATTGCTTTTGTTCCACATACAGTTGTCAAAGACGTACTGAATCAAGATCCTGATGGTAAAAGGGACAAGTGGATTGCTATCATCTTAGAATATGATCTAGAAATCAGACCCACTAAATTTATCAAAGGACAAGGACTTTCCAAAGTCATGGCTAAAGCAAACTTTCAAGCACTAGACATAAACACGATACATTCCTTGGATGAACAAGAGGAAATGGCAATTCCACCCATTGAAGAAGAATTTATGAACTCAATCTGGTATGTTGATATATTGTATGTGATTTTTAATCTAAATGCTCCTACTGCTTTGTCCAAAACAAAAGCTAGATTCTTGAAACTTAAGGTTGCAAATTTCTGCATTCTACATAGAGCTTTGTATTGAAAAATTCTGTTGGTATCTTGCTTAAATGTTTACTTGAAGATGATGCAGATAGAATCATGCACGAGTTTCATGAAGGAGAGTGTGGAGGTCATATATACTGGAAAACCACTGCCAAAAAAATCCTTAGAGATGGTTTCTATTAGCCCACTCTATTCCTTAACATACACAAGATAGTAGTAACTTGCCATAAATGCCAAATATTTGATGGAAAAAGAAAACTACTTCCTTTTCCTTTGCATCCTGTTAGTGTTGAAACTCATTTTCAACAGTGGGGTTTAGATTTCATTGGATAAATCCACCCTGCCTCATCTGCCTAACATAAGTGGATCCTCACTGCCACTGACTAATTCACCAAATGGATAGAAGCCACCCCTTCAAGGAATGCCACTGACTTAGTAATCATAAAATTCCTTGAAACGAACATCTTTTCCATAGTTGGCTGTCCTAAAAATATCATCACCAATAATTCTGCCACAATTAAGTCCAAGAGAATGGTGGACTTTTGCTAAAAGTGTCACATCACACTAGGGCATTCTACAACTTATTACACTCAAGGTAATGGGATAGCTGAGTCCTCTAACAAAATTTTGGTGAACATCATCAAGAAGTTGTTGGAAGAGAACAAAAAATCATGGCATAGCAAACTAGTGCATGCACTATGGGTTGACAACTTAAGAAGCAAAGAATCGATTAACATGTCTCCCTATCAACTAGTGTATGGCATGGATGCAGTTTTACCAACATCCTTCAGAGTTCCAGTGATGAAGCTTCTCCAAGAGGTACAATCAGAGGAGAATGACATACAAAGGAGGCTGAACCAAACCATTCATTTACAACAATCAAGGGAAGAAGTTTATAACAGAACATAAGTAGTGAAAGAGAACATCAAGAAGATCTTTGACAGAAGAACCAAGGCAAATGATTTCCAGATTGGAGAGAAAGTGCTAAAATGGGATTGAAGAAGATAGGACAAAGGAAAGCATGGAAATTTTGAAAATTTATGGAAGGGTCAATACAACATCCATTCAGTTAGAGGTAACAATGCATTCTTCTTACAAGAACTAGATGGAAAAGAGTTATTTGGAGGTCCTTCCAATGGCAGGATGCTCAAACATTACTTTTGTAGAAGTTCCTATTTTGAAGCTTCATTCATTGTACATAACATTGCTTGAGTGAAATATCATAAAAAAAAATCACAAAAACAAAGAAATGAAGAAAAAGAGGGCATGAAAAAAGAAGAGGTACAACCCCATACCAAAAAAGAGTATTGCTGAAAGTGTGCAAGCCTAAATGCCACTGCTTTTGAAGAAAAGAAAGTCTTGTTCAGTCATTTAGCCTAATCATTATTCAACATGTTTTAAATTTTTGCTGATAGGTTAGTGAAAGAGGATTTGTCAAACCATGTAAACTTGGCTTGTCAGTAGATTAGATTAGGCAAATATATTTGGTTTCAACGCTCAAATCTAAACCAAAAGATAAGTGAGGGATGCATAACCAATTCTAAATCACAGCCCTCAAATTTCTAGATTCACTTGTACAAAAATAAAGTGTGTGTGCAGCTTGTCCAAAATGCCACAACCCATGACAAATCATATTGCTTAACCTTGGTTTCATCATGTTTTAAATTTCATGTTAGTAGGTTAGAGAATGAAAATCTGTCAAACAACTTAACCTTGATAGATTAGTATAGTTGGTAGAGAATAAAGAGTTCATCAGCGTAATCTGAACTCTTGGAAGTGATAAGGGTAGAAGTAGATAGTTTTTATGCTTTCAACAGGAAAAATGATGTCAAGGGTTTGCCAATCGAAATGTAGCCAAGTGAAGAAAATGTTAGGAAAAGTATGATGGGTAGGCAGAAGTGATATTGAAGCAAACATGTTTTTTTAGATTTGAGATCATAGCTTCAAAAATAACATCAGCAAGTGAAGGAAGAGGGATTTTCCAAGTACAAGTGAGGTATTGATCTTCAAAACTCAAAGATTTGAACTCTGAGGTTGTAGACACCTGCTGAAAAGGAGTTTCCCTCCCCAATTGGAGCCACTGTTAGTCATCAGTATTTTTCACTATTTGTAGATGACTATAGATTGGTTCTAGATTTTTGAAAACAACCTTCCTATAATATTGTGAGTTTCATAAATCTCACTGCCTTCATTATCCTAATAGAAAATGTTTCGCTATTCTATCAATTTTCCATTTCATGGTCACCCTATCACTCCTAAAAGACTCTTTATGGGCTTATGTCTCTCATATCCATCCTTTTTTCCTGCCTATGACATCATTACCTTGTTTTCCCTTACCCATAACTCCAATTTCCCTCTAGGGTTTCCTATAGCCTACTTATTCCCATGTTCCACAGGTCCCTCAAGCAATGATGGCCTCAAAACTATCTCTGTAGACTCTTTAGGTAAACCAAGTACATCGGATTTTGGATCTTCAATACAACACCTTTGAAAATACTCTATTTTTCACTTGAAGCCTCCAAGCCAATTTTTGGTCAAAATCATGTAAAATAACCCTCCCACTAGGTTAGTTAGGGTTTCACATGCCTTAAGGTCATCATTGGTGTTTCAGCCACTGCTTTTCCATTGCTAGATATTGGCTCAAATGTAATAGAATGTCAAGACATGATTATTCAAGGAATACCTAAAATTTACCAAAGAATACTACCTTATTAAGTTCAAATTTTACAAGGGGTAAATGCAAATGTTGACACTTCTATAGGACTATTGAAGTATTTGTCAGTAGAAGGTGTTGGTGAGGTAGGTGGTTTACTCCTGAATGAAGACAACTTGCATCAAGGAAGAAAGGAAACACTTGTTCTTGTAGATAATTAGGGTTTTCAATCCTTGATGGTCTAGTAGAGTGCCAAACAATAATCAATTGCAGGAATGACCTAGAGGAGACACATAAAGTCAAACATGAAGAAATTTTGTCAGAAAATATTGAGGATATAAGGAAAAAGGTGAGGTGAACTAGACATAAATTAATCAACTTGAAAGGGCTATAGAGAACTTAGAAGACGACATTGATGATTGTCTTAAAGCACTCCAAACACCTAGGGTTTTGGGAAAATATCAATAGAAGGTGAAACGATGAGCGGAACTCCATGGTGAAAGAAAAAAGGATTTTGAAGATGTCAATGTTGATTGTCTATAGATAACTTAGAAGACAACACTGATGATTGTCTTAAAGCACTCCAAACACCTAAGGTTTTGGGAAAATAGCCATATAAGGTAAAACGATGAGTGGAACTCCATGGTGAAAGAAAAAAAGGATTTTGAAGATGTCATTGCTTTATCAGATCCCAAACTTGTCAAAATGATTTTGTCATGCCTAAATGATCAAAGGATGATTTGAACTCCATGTTGCAAGCAAAAGAGGATTTTGAAGGTGTTGCTATGAGAAATCCTCCCAAAGGTGCTCAATGAGCTTTCCATGTCTAAATGAAAAAAAGATGATGTTGAGCTCCAAGTTTTAAGCAAAAGAGGATTTTGAGGCTGATGTCGTGTCAAAATAAACATGTCAAAGTCTCCAGGATCAAAAGGAAAAACAAATGTCATAACTCCGCAAACTGCCAGCCAAGGTGAAAAGATAAGTTGAGTATTGTAATGGAAACCACATAGGTTTTTGAAGATGTTGCTACTGTGTAAACATATTAAGGTTCTCAAAAGTGAAGTCGTCATGTGTCAAGAAGAAAAAGGAAGAGCCACCTCAAGTGATTTGATTTAGCTGCAGACAAAAGTGTTAAAGGACATCAATGAAAAAGAAAAGGACTTGTAAACTTTAGAAAGTGGGTTTCACAGATTAGATCAAAATTTTATGACTATAAAAATCCATATAACACTTCAAACAAGTTATTGTTTCCTTGCAAAATCATTAGAGCACTCAGGAGTGAAGAATTTCGAGCTTTGAAGTCAAAGTTGGACAATTTTTTGTGGCATTGCGCGCCTAGAATCAGGTGCTGCACCCTTGCCATTTTTCTCCAATAAATTTTACATAGGTGTTGTGTGCCTTGTAGTGAGCGTCGTGCACATGGTAGAATGTTGCTCCCTTACCCAACAGGCATGATGAAGAAAAATTTTGGCATTGCGCGCCCGTGATTCAGCGTTGTACCCTTGGCCATGAAGACTTTCTAAGACTTACAAACAACCAAATCAACTCAAACTGCTTCCAAGCTTCCTCCAAGGTCCCCCAAGGAAATGAAAAATGGTAAGTGGATGCACTAACCACATCTTGAAGCATTTTTAATGATTTTATTAGAAGAAATTGAAACCCTAAGAGGAAACCCTAAGGCTTAAACTTGACATCACTATTTACCATTATTTTCATCTGCTTGTAAATACAATGAGTTATAAACAAAGGGGTTACACTGTTTGAAGTTTTTTCATTCACCTAATCTATCACTACACCCATTCCATTCATTTAATCAGTCCCTCCACTTGAAAAGGCTGAGATTCCATTACCCTCCTTCATCTCAAATTGACATCAGCCCAAAAGTGTTTCAAAATAGAGTTTAAACATGTCAGGAGAGGGTTATCATTGATTTGTCAGCCTCTCACTCATTCTCATACACTCATACCCTCACTCACTCATATCACTCACTTGAAAAAAATCCTTTTTCATCACCATCCCTTCATCTCATTTCCATTTACATTCCTAGGGTTTCTCAAGGTAGGACTTATAATGTCAGAAGGAAGCAATAGTGGAGTAGAGGCCCAAATGCTAAGGAGGCATGAGCACAAAGGTGGAAAGATCAACAGATTTGTACCCCCCACCAAAAGGGAGCTAATGGCATCTCGCCTTACTGTTTCATGTTTCAAGCATGTAGGATGCTTTGATTTTTGTGAAAAGGTACAACATGTGCAAAACCACCCTGAGGTAACCAGAATTTTTATCATTAACTTGCATGAAAAATAAGTTAACCTTGCAGGGGTCATGTTTGAGTTATCTAATGATGCTATTTCCAATGCCACTGGGATACCAAGTGTGGGTTAGAAATGGTTCAAGCAGGCCAATCTTGACATGAGCTAATTTGAACCTACCCTAAAGCCTAGATATAAAGACCAAAAGAAATCCATCTTTCACTTATCACATTTGCTTGTTATATATGCACCTATGATGAGAATAATTATGAATTATTTTACATGTGAGGGAAGGTTCTCCCATCTTTACTCCTACCACATCATGTTGCTTATTCATTTTACTAGTGTGAGGATGCTGTACATACCTTATTACATCTATAGAAGAATTGAAAAAATGTCCTATATTGTAAAAAAGAGAGACTATCCTCAATAGATGCAAAGCTGTTTTCATCATTCTTTGATCAAAATGGTTGTTATGCACCAGTTGCAGCAAAAGGGCATTCCATGGGAGACCTTCATTGCTAGTGAATTATTTACTTCTCCACAAGACCATCATCAGCAAAATGCACCTTCATCATCTCATCCTCCTATTCCTACTCCTCCATCACCTCCTATTTATCATATTTCTCCATCCACTCACATTCCCTCACCCCATGATGACTCTCCTTCATCTCCTTCTCACAAAATCTCACCATCATCTCATGGTACTAGTGCATCAAATAGTGAAGAAGGAAATGAGGCAAGTGAGGGTAGTGAGGCACATATGAGTGAAGAAGATGGATATGAGGGAAGTGATGGCAGTGAGGCACATATCAGTAAGAAGATGGTAGTGAGGCACATAAAAGTGAAGCATATGGAAATGAGGAAAGTGATGGAAGTGAGGCACATATTAGTGAAGCAAATGGAAATGAGGCAGAGAGCAGTGAGGATGATGGCAGTGGGTCAAAGAGCCATTAGAGCAGATATGATACCAATTATAATAGCAGTGATGATGGAATTAAGACAGATGGCACTGAGATGAGTAACATTGAGCCTTTTTATTTGACCTACAAGAGGGGAAATAGGCATGTGTTTTCTATCCTTAAGAGGCAAGGGGCCATGCCTTTTACATCAACCAAGCAGCTTGACAAAGTTAAGAAAAAGGTCATTGATGAAGAAGAAGAAGACAAACATGAAACTGAACAAAAGTTTCAACTTATTCACCTTGACAGTAATGATGAAAATGAGTAGAGGATCAATAAAATGCTGCTTAAAAACAAGGATGCTCAGATTAGGTATCTAAAAGAAAACATTGTTAGTGTTAAGAATTTGATCCATTTCCTTGAGGTTGAAAACAAGCAGCTGGAGACACAAAAAGCCATATGTGAGATCAAAGCTATCAAGCTCAGAAAGAGGCTGGAAGAGCCAAGGAAAATCTAGATGAGGTCTTGGGCACTCATGATGACACTGAAGAGGAGGAAGAACAGCTTCCTAGGAGGAGGCCAAGGACAATTGGTTTGAGAAAAGCCTTAGCCAAAGAAAGAGAGCAAGAGACAACATTGGCAGAGCATCTCACTCCAAGTGATCTGCTCGCCATGGAAATAGACTATGATAGGGAATATTGGCTAGAGAGGGAAAATGTGCACTTGGAGGATCTGTTGGAGAAGACCAAGAGAGATCTTGACATGCAAAAGAAGATGGCAAGGCACTATGCCTTAAGAAACGAGATTGCAAGGGCCAAGCTCAAAAGAGCCCTTGCAAAGATTTAATCCATAAAGGAGGAAAAATAAAAAATAAAACTTGAAATTATTTCTGATGCATCCCTACGAGCATCCTGAACATGATCAGTGAGACAAATCCAAAATTTGGCACATTTTTGAAGATTTTGAGTTTTTGACTGTTTTGAAGGGCCAAGCATGTAGCACCACTGGCGCTACGCTCAATTTTCGGGCACCCAATGGAGGAAAATTTTGCATTTTTCTATTCATTAGGCCAAGGAAATCACCCACACAAATTTTAAATTCATTTGGAGAAAATTCAGTCCTCCATAAGTGTCAAAAAAAAGCAACAAATCACCTTTCTGCCCTCTTTTCTGCACTCGCGCTATGCCCTTAAAAGTCTTGGGAGAATGGATTTTCGGGTAGGAAAATGGACTCCATTTTGAAAATTAAAGGTATATTTACAAAATATATGGGGTATTATTTCCAATGAGCTATCATGGAGCTCGTTTGGACACCGGGAAGGCCTCCAAATCGAAGCTACAAAACAGGTGATTTTCCTAGTGTTGGCATTACGCCCTTGGCCTGGCATTGCGCCCATGAACCTTGGCGCCATGCCCTTGCCTAAAAGTCAAAAAAACACACAAGGAGTTAATGGAAAACATATTTTGATGGCTTAATAGACAAATATCTCTAGAGTTAGCTTAGAATTTATGATAGAAGTTATTTTTTCAGTTGGGATATTTGTGCCCTAGGCCTTGCATGGTCACAATGGTCAAATGAATTTATGATGTAGTTGATGAAATTTTGAAACCCTTGCTAGGGTTTTGACCCTCCTTTTAAAGTTAAATACTGCATGAGGGACTCATTATTATGGTTGGTTGATTGTTGAACTGAGCATAGAGTCTGAGTTTTAATGAAGTTTGGCTTTGGAGCCTTGTAAATCACTTGGACTGAATATCAATGGAACAATCACATTCCTAGGATTCATGAGCTTTGTTATATGGTGATTTTATTCGACTCTTGTCAATATTTTCCTTTGTTTACATTATGTTCATGGTTTCTCTGATAATTAGACATAAATTTTAGAGTTGGATATGTTATCTTGGCACCCTACTTCTGTCTGCATCCTTTTATCTCCATGTTTTCTTCTTTGAAGTTTAATTAAAGAATCCTTAAATGCTCTTTAGTTTCACTGAAATTTTATCTTAAAAGTTCTATTTGTCTGAAATTAATATTTAGAGAATTCTTAACTGCTCCCTAGGATTATTTGATTGTTGTTTTGAGGTTTGTCTAGTAAAGTCTAGTCGAAGAATTCTTAACTGCTCTTCAATTTTACTATGCTATCATCCCAAAAGATTTTCTTGTTCAAGTATGTTGAAGGATCCTTAATTTCCCTTTAAACCTACTGCATTCACAACTTCATGTTCATTTCACACTCACTAAACCTATTTAGATCCATTTGGCTTTGTTAACTTGCCCTATGAAACACCCTTGACCTGTTGTTGAACTTTTCGAGACCTTTTGCAGACTCCATAGCCCAATGGTTTGATTTTATATTACTCTATTTGTTCTTCTTGACAACCTACCCAACCAAAAAAAACAAACAAACAAACCCTAATCATTATAACTAGCCTAAAATCAAAACCCTAAAATCAATTAAGTTACATCTTTCACACAAATAGAAAGAGAGCTCTCTCTGAGTCCAAGAAGGCTAGGTACT